>OZ017742.1:78314485-78774485 GCA_963969285.1 Odontomyia ornata
ATATATATATATATATATATATATATATATATATATATATATATATATATATATATATATATAGACTTATTGTGACAGTAAACGTATAAATTCTAAATTCTTGACTGTGCATATACATATATTCCGCCTCTTTTAATCCATATTTGCATATTTTGGTAGTGCATATAATCCGATGTTGTATCTCCTTCTAAACAGCAGAATGACCATCAGAGACCGTTTAGATTTGGAAAGGGTTGACTTCGCATTTCTGGCCAGTTGATTTTGTACTATTATAAAGGGATCTAAAATATGATCAATGATTCCTTTTAATCAGCGTTTACTCGAATCAATTGCTACCATACTATATTCATTTGACTCTGGATCCTTAAGTTTTAGTTTGTCTGCGCATTCAAGAGAGTACTTTGGTTGCATTTCCGCAATTTTTTCGGCATTGATGCACTTTTTCCTTTTTTCTTGTAAAAACTTCACGCCAGGGCTCAAAACTCAAATCCATTTACCTGTACCTTTGAGAAGCAACGTCTTCAGCGTCTTCGAGTGTGCACGTTCAGGTCAAAATGGGACGTACTTTTGTTTGGCGGTTGCGCTTTTCAATTTCAAATACGTGAAAATAATCTTTTCATTGTTAAGGGAATACGTGGTAATATCCTGAAAAGAATTGAAGGAAGACGTAGGGGAAATAGAGTTGATATGAATATTATAAAAATTGCTGGGCACAAGTTTGGTACAAAAGTAAAATTAATGAACGTAATGAAATATTTTTGATAGGGCTGTCTTTATTACTCTTTTCATATTTGCGGTTTTATCGCCACTTTTGCTTTGTGATCCTTTTAAAAGAGCAACAATTTAGTACTTTTTGTGCCATCTCCTGTTCACTTCGAGGGATATTTACCAACCTTTCCTCTATTAAAATTTTGCAGCAACTGCTCTTTTCCTTTTTTCCGGAAATTTGTAATGATTTCCAATATGCTATTCTCTACTGCAAATTGAGGTCTTTTTACGGTTCCTTTAGAAATATTGATAGATTCTTTTGTTTGCGAAACTGAACGTTTCGGCCTGCTCAGAAGTTTACACGATTCAGATGTCTAAATCTGCGTTTGCCATATTTGTGAATGTCAAAGAAGTAAAAGAAAGAAACGTTCCCTCTCTTTTGTTGAAAACTACTTCAGGACCGTTTTGAGGTCACATTTGCAGGATAGCAAGTTTTTCCAAGGCGTGAGGAAGAGGATTTATACTTTGGCTTCAAATTGTATTTTTAGGTTTTGTTTTTCTTTTTTTTTCATATGATTGAGGAGCGGAGAAAAATTTGAAAAAAAATAAGATGTATCCTGAAATGAACACCATCTTCTACTTTGAGCCTGTACCACTTTTGTATATAGAAAACTGCAATTAATGGTTCGGTAGATGGTTTTGACTGCACATTTTAATGTTGACGTTTATTGGAATTACAATAAGTTACTCAAGAAGCGTGGATGATAATTTATCTTATATAGTGCCAATAGAACGGAAATTTAGAAAGTAGTTTTATAACCTGGCACAAAAAGTGAAATTTATTTTGCTTAATATTGTAATATAGTTCCAAAAAATTATTTTCGATACTTTGATTCACTTCTTTAACCTAATATTGTAATTTAAGTAGTAATTTCTACTGAAAAACTTCGAATGCTTTCAACTTTCTGCAAATACGAAACAAATCTGCCAATCCAAAATTTCTCTGCGTTGTTGATAATGTACCTAATTAGTTCATTTGATAATAAGCATCATACGCTCTCATTTGTTCGTAATCCAAACAAACAAAATTCATTCCAAAACAAAGTCACGCTTGTTATCCTAACTCTCAAATTATCATCCATCCATGCATTCAGATCCCTTTCTATGATAGGATTAAGACCACATAATTTGAAGCTTATTGAAGCTCAACAATAAAGGCATATAATACATATTTTTGCTAGCACTTTCAACTTAACAAGCTCCACACATACTCGACATACTCAGCACTTAATCCCCTTTGGTCACACTGAAATTCAAATAGAATTATCTTTATTTTTCCCCCCATTTGAATTTCTTGTACTCTCGTTCAATCCAAAATGTATGCGTCAAACGTGCTGATGGAGCATTCATTCGTTGGGTGACAAAACATGATATATTTTTTGACACACTCATTTCATCTTTTAATCTGAATGCATGTTGTAACATTGGAGGAGCCGACCGCCCCAATAGTAAAGAGGACATGTTCATGTATCACATGAAAACTTTTATTTCACTTATTTATTTATTTTTCTGCCGTTTTGTTGTCTCTATTATTGCTCCGACAGCAGTGGCTGGATGGCAGTTATTACCGTCCAGAGCGTGGCACCACAAACGCCACATGCATAAAATGGTCAGAAAGGGCCGCAGTTTGAAGAAATGGTGGGGCCCAATCAGCTAACCAGTTTTATGGATTATTAACAGCATATGTATGACCACCACATGATATGTTCTCAAGTGGGTACGAGTACTCGTCATATGTGGACGAGTGTGTTCGATATGGACAATAAATGTGGACAGAGAACATCCCATATTATGATTATTATAGAGAAAGGCAAACAATATAATGCCTGTCACATTGCATTGGAATATTTGCAATGGAACTTTATATTTGTGGAACGAGCGAGCCCCAACGATGTACGACATGAACATGAATGAGGAGCACTCGGGGATAACCACTCTCCATTTTATTGTCGCACTTTATGGTGTGTTTGATTTGTTTTCGATAAACAGTGTGAAGGCTGAACTGGATGTTTAATGATGGGAAGTGGTGAGGTATGAAATGAGGGTAGTATGTGAAATTCTGCGGAAAAATACCATAAAGGAAGCTAACATTGTTGCCTGTATGCTTCAGTAAATGTTCAAAGCTTTTCTTTGCTTTGGAATTACCTTTCAAATGCAACTTGGACTTTTCATATTAAGAGGACTGCATCAACGGATGAACATAAAGTCAAGACTCATCTGTTTATAAAAAAAAACCATTAGAAAAAAAGAAACGCCCTCAAAGAGGATTAAATAAAATTTTTGAAATCGGAGCCAAATCAGTTTTCCCCGTTTTAATTACAATTGGTTAGTAAGTATTTGCCACAAACTTTTCAAAACGGAGAAACTTATTTGGCATCGGTTCCAAAAATTTTATTTCATCCTTTTTAGAGCGTTTTCAAGTTTGTTTTCTTCTGTTTCAAATTTTATTTTATGATGTTTATATTAACCTTCATGAGATTATCGATTTTGAATTATGCTAAATATATGATGTTTTTTTTTATTGTAAATTGTATTCGTGATTTTTTATTTTTGAAAAACCTTTCCTGTACGATTGTTGCCAAATGAACAGTGAAATTCAATCTTAGATTCAGCATTGATTTGGGAGAACTACGCAAACATAAAGTGCTGCAACAAACTTGTAGAAAATGGTTACTTCAGAACTGTCTTCAGAGTTTTGTAATAATTTTAAAATTCTAATTAATCATTTGTTGAGAGTAAATTATTGCTAATGAGGCTCATTTCATTCGTATTTTTTCCTGTAGCATGCATATCATTGTTCTAAAATCATATATATGAAAAGGATTCGGAGCTGCACGGATTTGGCGTAGGGACACGAATTACATAATTACGATAAAACTCATGTGCAAAGGTTATTGATATTGTTACATGTACAAATAATTCTGCGAGCTACTGTCGCAATTGTTTTCACAACCATTAAGAACATCAACTAAATGAA
Organism: Odontomyia ornata; assembly: GCA_963969285.1. Classification (NCBI taxonomy): domain Eukaryota; kingdom Metazoa; phylum Arthropoda; class Insecta; order Diptera; family Stratiomyidae; genus Odontomyia; species Odontomyia ornata. Next base: position 78,318,231 of record OZ017742.1, read on the forward strand.
TTTACTCGAAACCACGAGAACCCATCAAGCATGATCAACATCTGAAAGTGAGTCACTACTCCATTCATTAAGGCGAGCTGAATGAATAGGGGGATCATTTATTCAACCGCGATAGTAAAAAAACTGCGATAGTGTGTGGAAAGCGATATTGTTCGGGTAATAGAAAAGTGATTTTCGTTGATTGTGAAGTGATCTTAGGAGATAATTGCGATAGAAATTTATTGACAAGTGGAAGTTAGATTTTAATAGTGAAAATTAAAAATTGTGAAATAGATCAAATAAGTGATTGTGCATTTTTAAGTTACTTAATGAACTTTTTAATTTAATTTAAAAGACATTGCGTTTTCACTTTCCCGGAACATTAAAATTATTGGCCGCGAACCAAAACAAGCGACATTGGTGTCAAGAAGTGAGAAAGAAAGTTTTGGAAGTGAAAACGTTTAAACATTTTCAAAGTGCACAATAGTGTAAATTAACGTGGAAACTGGTGGAAAAATATCCGAAACAATAAAAATGCCAGGAAACTTACATCTAAAAATTAATCAATTGAGCATATCGGAGCTCAAAGAGGAGTTGGAACAGCGAAATCTCGCCACACAAGGTACAAAGGCCATACTGATTGCACGCTTGCGTGACGCGATCGAGTCGGAAGGCGGGAATCTGGATTTGGGTGAGCTCTCAGATGCGGAAAAAGGCGCAGGGGGTGGAGAATTAGAAACACCAAAATCAAAGGAGCCAGAAAATGCGCTAATGCAAATGTTAATGCTAATGTCATCCAGTCCAACTGCGAAGCTGGATGAACAATCAGCGAAGCTGGACCAACAAGCGATCGAAATCAAGGCAGACATCACACAGAAGCTGGAGAATCAGTCAACTGAAATAAAAGCGGAGCTCGGTCATCTGAACAAACAAATTAAAGGCGTCGAGGAAAAGGTTGACCAGGTCGAGGAAAAGGTTTACCAGGTCGAGGAAAAGGTCAGCCAGGTCGAAGAGAGAATGAATCATGAGATGGAAAAAGTGAAAAAAGAATTGGAAGCGGCGAAGGCAGTAGTAACCACTTCACCAGCCCCGCTTATAACCGCAGCGCAAAGCACATCCAGAAATGTGCAAGCACCAATATTCGATGGGCAAACGGTCTGGAGTATTTACAAGACCCAGTTTGAAGCTGCCGCAAGAGCAAATCACTGGAATGAGCAAGAACGAGTAACTGCACTGATTCTTGCTCTAAGAGGCCCAGCTGCCGAGCTTTTGCAGACGATCCCCGTTGAATTGCACTCAAACCCCCGAATGCTATAATGAATGCGCTCGACATGCGTTATGGAGACGATCATCTAAAGCTGATTTATCGGTCACAGCTAAGGCATCGGGTGCAGAAGTCTGGTGAAACCCTACAGCAGCTAGCCCAAGACATTGAGCGACTAGCACTTTTGGCTTACCCAGCCTACGACCCAGAACAGTCTGAACTTTGAGGCAGCGAAAAATGCGACTCGTACCACTGCCCGGGTTCGTGAGGTAGTGACAGACGAGTGCAGGTGTGAGCGCGTCAAAACTGAGCGAGACCCGCATGTAAATGGTGCGCCTAGATGCTGGCATTGCGGAGAGAAGGGGCACCTGCAAAGAGACTGCAAGAAGCGAAGAAAACCGAGCTATTTTCCAGGGTGTGCAGCTAGGAGGAGATCCAGACCGAATCGGGAGCCCAGAATGGAAGCCCTTCAAACAGAGGGGTCGGGAAACATGTAAGAGCCAACTTCGTGGGGCAGAGGTTGGCTAGGAGGATCGACGTCCCCACCACCACCATCACCGTGTCAAGACTACATCGTGGAGAAGCGGACTTATGCTTGCCGGGTCAAGTTGACGGAGAACACTGCACCATAACAATCGACACTGGTGCAACCCGATCCATTATCCGACCAGACCTAGTTAGACAGCAACAACTTTACAAGGACAGAATTTTCTCACAACGGACAGCTACGGGAGATACTGCACCTATTAATGGAGAGGTCAACCTCCAGATACAGTTGGGAGACGTTGTGTTCCGACATAATTTTCTGGTCGCGAACATTATGGATGACTACATTCTCGGAATGGATTTTCTGCGACCACATGGAATCACGTTGGAATTGGGCAAACGTGTATTGAAATGGCAGAATGTCGAAGTACTGATGGAGGATCCCAGCGTCCAAATTCCCAAGATGAATGTAGTGGTATGTACTGACACTGATGTACCGAATTCTTCCGAAAGCATTGTATGGGCCAAGCTTGATGGTGATTCTGGAGACCACCGATCTTATCTGATAGAGCCAACGAAGACGTCCGCATTGCGCAGTTTGATTGTGGGACGAAGCCTTGTAAGATCTTTAAGGAACTGATGTGTGCCGGTTAGAGTCCTTAACACCGCAGACTCAACCACGAGCATCAAAGCGGGACAAGTCATCGGCAGCTGCCAGCCTGTTTCCACCATCATCTCTTTGGAAGCTACTCACGACCATCATTGGAAAAGGAGGCAAGACACAGACAAAGCCCGGGAATCCACGTCTGCAATATTGAAGCAGGTCAAGTTGCCAGTGCAGCTATTCAAACGAGCCTCTGATCTGGCCACCAAGTACAGTGACATCTTCTCAACAAGCCCGGATGACCAAGGCCGAACGAGTCTGGTAGCTCACGTCATAGATACACAGGGAGCCAAGCCGATTCGACAAGCACCGATACGTCTCCCTATAGCCAAACAAGGAGAAGTGAGCGCGCTGATCTCGGACATGGAAAAACAAGGGGTTATTGAACTTTCTGTCAATCCATGGGCCGCGCCTGTAGTTCTAGTAAAGAAATAGGATGGTAGCACTCGTTTTTGTGTCGACTATAGGCAGCTTAAGGACGTCACTAAGAAAGATAGTTACCGACTCCCACGCATCGATGACATCATGGACACTTTAGCCGACGCGAAATGGTTTTCTACACTAGATCTCAAGAGTGGCTACTGGCAGGTAGAAATCGACAAGAAGGACCGAGAGAAGACCGCATTTTCAGTTGGGACCGGATTGTGGCAGTTTGTGGTGATGCCATTTGGGCTTTGCAATGCTCCAGCCACTTTCGAACGCCTGATGGAGTACGTGCTACGTGGCCTCACCTGGAAAACCTGCTTGGTGTACCTAGATGACATCGTTGTCATCGGGAGAACGTTTGAAGAGCATGTGCGGAACTTAGAAGAGGTTTTCTCCTGATTGCGACTGGCAAATTTGAAACTTAGTCCCGACAAGTGTACCCTTTTTGCAGCTGAAGTAAAATACTTGGGACACGTCGTATCAGCAGAAGGGGTTAAAACAGACCCTGAGAAAATTGAAGCCGTGAAAAGCTGGCCAACACCAAACAGCAAGCGCCAACTACGAAGTTTTTCGGGTCTGGCAACCTACTATCGAAGACTTGTCAAAGACTTTGCCAAAATAGCTAAGTGTCTCCATCAGTTAACCGAGAAAAATCGTCCGTATGTCTGGAATGAACAATGCCAGGTAGCCTTTGAGACCTTGAAGGAGAAGCTGTGTGAATCACCCGTACTGGCATATCCGAAACCCGGAAAAATGTTTGTAGTTGACACCGATGCGAGCAACGGCGGTATGGGAGCTGTACTCTCCCAGCAGATCGATGGCGAAGAAAACGTCCTCTCGTATCACAGTCGAGTTCTTTCAAAAAGTGAGAGGAACTACTGCGTGACCAGGAAGGAGCTATTGGATATAATAGAGGCCACCAAGCAGGACCATGCATCACTGAGATGGCTGCTCAGCATCAAAAACCCCGAGGTACAAGTTGCGAGATGGATCGAAAGATTGCAGTCATACGACTACGAAATTGTTCATCGGAAGGGCGGAGTTCATGGAAATGCTGACGCTCTATCCCGCCGTCCATGTCCAGCTAACTGCAAGCATTGCCGACGGATTGAGGAAAAGCAACCGCCCGTTGATCTGCGATTGATAACGGCCGACTTCGATGAAGGTTGGTCATCGGAGGAAATTCGAAACGCCCAGTTAGCCGATGAAGACATCGGACCATTGCTCGTATGGAAGGAGACGACTGGGCGACCTGAGTGGAAGGACGTTTCAATGTATGGCGCAACTCTGAAAAGCTACTGGGCACAATGGAACTCCCTTCAGGTGGAGGGTGGCGTACTCAAGCGGAAATGGGAAACGGCGGATGGCAGCTCGTATAGGATGCAAACTATACTACCCAAAAGCCGAATCCACGATGTGATTAAGGAAATGCATGAAGGATCCTCGGGAGGCCACCTTGGTGTTAACAAAACCTTAGCGAAATTGCGGGAAATGTTCTACTGGCTCCACGCTCGAGAAGACGTAGAGGACTGGTGTCGCAGATGCACAATTTGCGCTTCCGTCAAAGGCCAAAAGCGACGACTGAGAGGACAAATGCAAACTATAACGTGGGGGTACCGTTTGAAAGGATTGCTGTTGACATCGCAGGACCCTTTCCTGAATCCGAAGCGACGACTGAGAGGACAAATGCAAACCTATAACGTGGGGGCACCGTTTGAAAGTATTGCTGTTGACATTGCAGGACCCATTCCTGAATCCGAATGGGGAAATCGATACACGCTGGTTGTAGCCGATTATTTCAGCAAGTGGCCCGAGGTCTACCCTATTCCATTTTACTGTAGCCGAACAGCTAGTGTCAAATTGGGTCAGTAGGTACGGTGTACCTTGCGAACTAAATTCAGATCAAGGTCGAAACTTCAAATCACTAGTTTTTAGCGAAATGTGCGAGCTGCTGGGAATATGGAAAACGAGGACAACACCGCTGCATCCCCAACCCGATGGAATGGTCGAACGTTTCAACAGCACTCTCAATAAACACCTGGCCAAGATGGTTGACGAGAACCAAAGGGACTGGGACCGACACATTCCACTATTTTTGATGGCGTACAGAGCTGCCGAACATGCATCGATGGGCCAAGTCCCAGCAAAAGTCATTTTTGGAAAGACTTTTCGTCTGCCTGCTGATATAAAGTTCGGAACACCCCCTGAGAAACTCCAAACTATCTCGGAGTACGCAAGTGAGCTAAGACAACGGTTGAACCAGATACATCGGACAGTGCGAAAACACCTCGAATCGGCTACCGACCGTATGAAGACCAGGTATGATCTAAAGGCTAATTCTGCTGGCTTCCAGCAAGATGACTTGGTGTGGCTATATAAACCACAGCGACGGAACGGTAGGTCTCTAAAGTTGCAGCATAATTGGAAGGGACCATACCGAGTTACAAAGCGAATCAACGACGTCGTATACCGAATACAGGAACATCGTAAGCCGAGAGCCAAAATGAAAATCGTGCATCTGGACCGTCTTGCCCCATATTACACCCAAGGGGAATTGACTACAAATGGCGACACATCTTTTCGGGGCGACAAGAACTGAGGTAAGGGACGTGTTACATGTACAAATAATTCTGCGAGCTACTGTCGCAATTGTTTTCACAACCATTAAGAACATCAACTAAATGAATTTACTCGAAACCACGAGAACCCATCAAGCATGATCAACATCTGAAAGTGAGTCACTGCTCCATTCATTACGCTACTGGAATGTTCCCGCTAATTCACCAATGTACGAGAACTGAGTTGAATGATGAGAGACCCTATATAAAGGCGAGCTGAATGAATGGGGGGATCATTTATTTAACCGCTATAGTAAAAACACTGCGATGGTGTGTGGAAAGCGATATTGTTCGGGTAATAGAAAAGTGATTTTCGTTGATTGTGAAGTGATCTTAGGAGACAATTGCGATAGAAATTTATGGACAAGTGGAAGTTAGATTTTAATAGTGAAAATTAAAAATTGTGAAATAGACCAAATAAGTGATTGTGCATTTTTAAATTATTTAATAAACTTTTTTTATTGGCCGCGAACCAAAACACGCGACAATATTTTAGATTTTTTTAGCGTTTGAATGTTCCTGAAAGCTCAATAACATGAAATAAACAGTATTTGAAAGATCTTGAATATATACTCGGATGGAGTTCCAATTGTATGATAAATTTTAATCATACTCGTATATATGTGGCCATTTAACCATATAAATTCAAACCGAAGTGTTCATCCTAACCAAGAAGAGAATCTTTGGAGTAAGGTCAATCAGTATCAGGGAAGTACTGGTTGAATCGAAACCATCAGTAAAGTACCTGCGGTACTTGAAGATGAGTTTCTTTGAGCAAATCAGGACAACAGTTGATAAAACTTTACATGTGTATCGGCTGAGTCGACTTATGGCCAATGAAGAAGGACCCAACACATCAAGGCGACTTTTAATGAGGCCCGTAGAGTCAGTGCTACTGTGCGTAACGGAAAAATGCGGCAACGCTCTCAGCGAGAAACTATATCGAAAATGCTTGGCTTAGGTACAAAGCATAGTACATTCAGATAGTATCCAAACCTTCCATTTACCCTGTGTTGCACACTTTCTGAATTTTTCCAGGGAACGGTCAACTGATCCGGGGCACTTCAGCTGAGCCGCTTCATGATCCTAATAAAATACTAAAAGATTGCATAGAATGAATTTGTTTTTCTGCAAAATTATTGACTTTTTTTAGCTCTTGTAGCCCTGAAATCTCTCATCGAAGCACATGTTTATATTCGCGCAAATCCTCGCATGAGCGTTTACCACCTATCTGCTGCCGAGGATTTATGATGCGCTCTTCGACTTGTATTCGGAGTTTTCTGGGGGGTAGATTGAGTGTGGATATGTTATGGTACAAAGAATCGATACACTGAGGGTCGCATCTGCATATCTGACAGTCTCTGATTCGCCAGTGCGAGTCATCGCAGGCGTGATGCCCATCAATCTCTTTGCTACAGAGCGCCATACTACCTACCTACGTCGAATCGAAGACACGGGGGAGACAGTTACCCGTAAGAAGAGACAACGCTCACTATGGCAGGAGTCCTGGGTGAACAGCACGAAGGGAAGCTCAATCGAACGCACGGTGAGACTGACTTCTACCTGACCCGATTCTTGAGCGGGCATGGGTGTGTTCAATCTTACTTGCACCGGATTGGTAAGTATCGATCCCCCGACTGTAGATTTTGCGCAGGAGAGGAAGACGATGCGACATCTCTGTTATCTAGATTTTTGACATCGTCACTTTCCGTATACTTCCAGGTAAACTTTTGTACCTGTGGAAGTTGCTTTGTTATTTTTGTCGCCATAATGTAAAACATAGTTTTGTTACTATATTGAGTCACTGCTCCATCACTTAAGAAATGCAGGTTTTCAATCTGAAGTGGCAAAGCATTAAAAATTCGATTCAGATGAGCCCAAATGGCAGCTGGAGAATGAGAAACATTCGTAGAGATTATGCAGTAAATGTATATGACCCACCTAAATTAAAAGCCTGGATTTCTTCAGAGTATTTAGTGGAATAATTTTCAGAGAGGTATATATGAATTAGCACATCTTCTTCTGTCAGCGTTCTTATCAGTTTATTGATTGCGCGGAACAAGTGTACAATATTTGTTTCGTGACGTAAAAAGGTCTCCGAGTCTTCATGCAATTTTGTAATCAGGTCGCGGAGCTTCGCATTAAATGGTTTCTTAATATATTTGATTACTCGACGAGTCTTTTTGGATTTTGGGTGTACGAAATCTATTCTTTCGGTCATCAATTTTTTATAAATAAGTTCTCTTCTGTCGTCGAACTCCCTGTAAGAGGATGTCTTATTAATACACTTCTGATATTCTCTAGACAAACACTGCTCATTACAACAGTCACAACGCAAATCTTGAAGCAATTTATAATTTTTTTGTTGTATAGGGTTATCCATCTTACGCTTGGGAAGTAAAGCTATAGAAAACACATAAAATATTCAGATAGAAACAAAATTTTTTATTTAATATAAAGATTGAACCTTGCCATTATACGTGAAATACATCATCATTCAAAAATGTCCTCCACGGGACCTCTTACATGCCTCAATCCATTTAAGGTGATTTTCAATGACTTGTCGGCACATTTCCGGCAATATCTCGGCCATTACTTCACGAATATTGGTTTTCAATTGCTCAAGATTTTCAGGATTGTTCGGTGTTAGGTCGCAGGATCTTGCGGGCCAATTGACATCACTCAACCCCGAAATTACGCTTCCTGGAAATTTCTCTTGCAAAAGTGCTCGATTAGCCTGTGTTGTGTGGCTTGTGGCTCCGTCCTGTTGGAACCACCACCAAAATAATCGGTTAACATCCATCCATAGCAGTCAGAATTGCCTGTAATAGCTCTTCCTTGATCGTTTTTAAAAAACACGGCCAAATAACACCATAATGCACACCAAACGGTCACTTTTTCCGGATGCAAAGACCTTTTTGCGATAACCTGAGGATTTTGAGAGCCCCATATGAGCACTGAGCGAAAAATGAGCCTCATCACTAAAGAAAATTTTGTTCGAAAAATCATTATCAATGGCTTGTTGTTCAATCACCCAATTCGCATACATTCTGCGTTGTGTATAGTCTTGAGGTTAAGTTCTTGAGTGAGTTGAATTTTGTACGGATGGAGATGGAAATCCAAATGCAAAGTCCGCCACAATGAGCCGAAGACAGGCCCTAATGTTGAGCACGTCGAGGAATCGACAAATTCGGGTCTTCCTCCATACTTTGAGCAACGACAGCGATATTTTCAGTAGAACGAATGTTGCGGTGATGCACAGGCCTTGCAATATTAATAACCGATCTAGTCTCTTCAAATTTTCTCAACTGTGTTCGAAATTGTTTGCTGTGTAGGTCGATTATGTCGACCGTAATCGGCTCGTAAAGCCCTAAATGTTGATATGGCAGAATCACGATTTTTATAATAAAATTAAATAATTTTAACGCGTTCCTCGACTGTTAAACGATTCATATTTCTAAATGGCAAACCTTCAACCAAAAAAAAACACGCTTTGGATGACATTTAATCCTGACAGATGTCAAATGGCAGGGTTATACTTTCCGACGACGAAATGGATAACCCTGTAAAAAGATAATGATTTAAAGTCTATGTTTACATGTTTAATGCATAAACAAGTATCACACTTATCAACTTTGGGCATATCAGTCCGAAAATCGCAGTCTACAAAAAGTTTGATAACATAGTTTGAAATTGCTCTTCTGTGTTGGAATTTCCTTTATTAGCCGAGTAGCGAATCAAGCATGTGGTTCTGGTTTGCTAGTGCGAAATGCTTACTTTGCCGCTCTTAGTCTACTATTAGAAACATGTTCGTAGAAATTTACAACTGCTCTGACACATTTGCCTGAAACTTTATTTATTCGTACTGGTCACTGAGATGTTTTTGTCTTTATTATTTTTGTATAGGTTATCATACCTGTGTTTTTCATGCACCATAGCTTATATTTGTGAATAATCTTTCCCAAAACTATTGGGTTGTTCGATAATTAATGTCGCCTTTTCATGTTTTCCAAAGTAAATTTGTTATATTAACAAAAAACATTAACCAATGATATATTGACCAATTTATCAGATGACCTTTTGCCATCTTTCGGTAAGTTGAAAAATTCCACGTTTGAAGAAGCCTTGGTTTTTAAAAGCGAAGAGCTGGTCCAACTAATTTTTAACATCCTGATCGGAATCGAAAGTTTCATCATTCAAATGGTTTTAAAGAGAGCGGAACAAATGATAGTTTGATGCTGCTAAGTCAGGGCTATAGGTTGTATGTGGCGTCAGTTCCCAATTGAGCTCCGTTAACTTTTGACCGGTTATCGAAAAGGTGTGGGGTGATGGAACATCACGTCTTTGCGATTGTCGAGTTCAGGGCAGTTTTTCTTGATTTCTTCGTTCAATTTCGATAGTTGACGACAGTAGACATTCGAATCAATAGTTTGGTTTCTTGAAAGCAACTCAAAGTAGACTATACCCTTGTAATCCCAACACACAGAAAGCATAATCGTCTTTGGGTGAATATTGGCTTTGTATGTCAATTGTGGTGTCTCATCTTGCTTGGTCCATGATCGTTTTCGGACTACGTTATCGTAAACAATCCATTTTTTATCACCCGTTATGGTTTTTTTAGAAATGGGCCGTTATGATTACGATTCAGCGAAGAGTCGCATGTGTTAACGCGTTTGATGAGGTGGATTTCCTATAATTCGTGAGGAACCCAAGCATCCAGTTTGTTTATATAACCAAGCTGTTTTAAGTGCAAGTAAACGGATGAATTCGATATGTCGAGCTTCTCTGCTTTCTCTTGAGTTGTTTTACACCAGTTAGTTTCTATTAACGCCATCATTTTGTCGTCATCAGTAGTGGTTGGACGTCCAGTTGTGGTGCATCTTGCTCATTAAAATTTCCAGAACGAAAGCGAGCAAGCTAACGCTAACACTGGCGTTTAGTAAGGCAGTCCTCACCGTAAACCTCACACAATTTCTTTCGACCTTGCACCGCATTTTTGTCCTTTCGGAAGCAAAACAATAAACTACGATAATGCTCTCTTTGATTGTCCATTTTCAAGTTTATTTTTAACCAATTGTTGTTTACTAATGACGCTAGTACATAATAATATAAGCCACGCAACCACTACTACATGAAATTTGCAGTTCACGTCATTTATGACATAAAACGACATGAATTATCGAACAACCCAATACTTTTGCTAAAAGTATTTTCCTCTTATCTTTTCCAGTTGTCAAAAATTCTCTGTAATTGCTTTTAATACTTCACCTAGAAGTGCATTTTTGAATCGCTCTTTCCTAGATTCTGGCGTCTGCCATTTTCTGTAATTTAGCGTTTGGAGCACTTTCATGTTCTTGATTAACTTTTCTCTTCAATCACGATAGGCGTTTCTTATACCTTAACACTTTCTTTTTCAGGATTGTAACTTCTTCATATTTTTAATTATTTATTTTTCATCTTAGCTATATTTTTTTTTCGTGACTTATTTCAGCAACTTTAAGCGTTGTAATTTGAAATGAGTTTGACACATTTGAATCTAATTTTCTCTCATATGCGTGTTAGTAATATTTGCCATTACTGTTTTTTATTACGATAGTTGGTGCAATTCTCTCTCTACTTTTTCTTTGGATCCCCGTTGTTTTTAGCTTATGCTTAGCAACATTCCTAAATCCCTTTTTTTAAGGTATTTAATTTGTTCTATCTCTCTAAGTTCTTCGCTTTTCTGCGGATCGTTTTTAATGCTCTAATATCTCTTTCGCTCGGCTTCTCTATTTCTTTGTAAAATCTTTCCCCAAGAGAGTTTTTTCTTCCTTGGCGCTATGCTTAAAACACACGTGTACCTGAATCTATGACGAACGTCGTATAATGGCAGTCTCCTGGAAGTGGCAAAAGTCCCATGTCCTGTTGAGGGGCCCGACGGCTTTCCAAGGAGGAAAAATTGTAAAATTACATTAAAAATATCCTACAAAACGAATAAAACAATATGCTATGCGTATGCAATTGATAACCTTCTTTCCAATAGAAGTCGGTTAAAACCGGATAGCCTCCTTTTTTATGGAACCCGGAGAATAAATATGTTCATAATAACAATAAACCATCGTACATTAGTCCAAATCCGATTTATTGTTAAGATATCTCATTCTATGGCCGTAACAAATCTCGAGATGATATGGTCAATATAACGCTCAACTATGCGATTATTACCTAATTTTTCAATTAGTACCCATAACAGCTAGGCGGGCAGGTAGCCCGACAACAGCATCAGAAGCTCAAACTCGATGCCACCACCGAGGTTTGAACTTAGGAGCTGCTGCGCAAGCGGAGTGTGCCCTAACCCACTGCTCCACACGGATGCTCATGTCTTACTTTAAACCTTATTCATCACATGAGTGTTTAGAACAAATAAATCTGATCGAGTTTAAATGCCAGATAAGGTAAGGGGGCTTAGTAGCAGAAATCATGAATCCGGCTACACTCCAGAAGATCTTAGGGGACTAGTAAAGCCAAATGATTACCATAATGTAGTATAGGCTTACCAAATGACGAAGCACCTTCAGTGCCCAGTCAACGTGAAGAAGAGTCTTCGGGAACCAGATAGAGCAATAGAACAACTGTGCCCGAAATGAGTCATGTGGAGTAGGGTTTTCATTTGACCAACGGCTGCGACAAAGAAAGCGTAACAGCGGCTAAAAGCTTCCACTAAGAAAGCAGATGCTAAAAAAAACGCCCATAGGCTATTCTTACAAAAGGCAAAGCTCACCACAAAACAGGGAAGACTTGCAAGGATATTATTACACAAGTCAAGCCATGTGGCAGCCTATATGGATGACATCAACATTATGTCAGGGTCATTAACAACCACCAAAGAACTTTTCCTGAAACTCAACAGCGAAGCAAAACTAGTAGGGCTACATAAAATGAGAATAGAACAAAGCTCATGGCGCTGTCGAAGCAAAATACTTCAAATACACAAAATATCACACTTGGCGAGCACAGCATGGAAAATGTTGCCGAATTCATGCATTTAGGCTCCAAAATAACAAGAACCAGTAATGAAGGAGACGAAATAGGCCAAAGAATACGGCTCGCAAATAAAATATTTTATTCGGTTCTGAAGATCTTGAAGACCAGCTGCATAAACAAGAAAACAAAGAACCAAGCACACAAATCTGTGATAAGACCAGCGCTATGCTATGAGTGTGAAATATAGACCCCAACCCAAGCATCAGCAAGCATATTGACGAGTCCTGAAACAAACAATTGGAGCAAAGCTGGACCGAGACCAATGGCAAATTCAATGAGCTGTATGAAATGATTTATGAGCCGGAGGTCTCAACGACAATAAGATTGCGGAAACTGCAATGGGCTGGCTGGATACCCAAGAAGGTATTCGTTGGGAGAACTGAAGGGCGGAGACCAGTGGGGGAAACCGATGAAACGTTGGTCTGACATGGTCAACGAAGACAGTTCATCGCCGCTCGGATTACAAAATGGAGGATGCGGTCGATGGATCCAGGCAGCTGAAGGCGCTTTTTGCAGGAAGCGAAGACCCGAGTGCTGTGAAGAAGAAGAAGCGAACTAAATAGTGGTTGCAAAAAAGAAGATTAATTTCTTCCTTCATAAAATGTGAGAAGAAATTATTTTAATCTTTGTGGGACCATTTCGCCCGAAAAGTTTTACAACGGTAATTCGCGGAGAAAGACTGTTTCACCAAACTATTTTTACCTTAGCCTTCTCACTATCTAGTTATCTAGAGACATAGAAAAGTGGCGCTGATAGCGTAATAAGTAGGAGAGGAACGAGCTTTTATTGGATGTGGTGCTAGTGCGTATTATAATAAGCAGGACAGAACTAATTGCAATAAGTAATTGTGAATAACTGCTTAATGTTCTAGCATCTAGTAATGTTTACATAGCTAACAAGGGAAACATAACAACCATTATTAACAATTTACTTATGAAAATTGTTTATGTGTAGCTATTTTATTGAGTAGCATAAATAATGAGATCGAGATCGATGCCCGCACAATACAAAAAGCTCAGTGTAGAGCAAATTATCGTATAGATTTACATTGAGTTGACGTAAAAATTTCGAATGACCAATAAAAAAGTTTAGCACTGACAATATTAACAAGATTCGGGCAGCAATTATTGGTGTCATTCCCGACAGAGATGTTGGAAGATGTACGTTATTTCATAGTGTCAGAAACATCAAGACTGCTGAGCCACTAGTGACATTTGAAGCAGGAAGAGGCAACAATAGCTCATTGGTTTACCACAATCTGGAGCCATCACTAAATGTACGTTTGGTATACACCCTACAAGGTCACAACGAAGTCGCAGGAATATCAGTTACGAAGACAAATGTTATCAAAAGGGTTAGTGGAAGATTCGATAAAGAGCATCCAACCAAGCTCATCACACTTAAGTAGCAGGTTGCAAACCAGTGACAAAAGCTATTTTAACCCACTTGTCTCAATAGCCGAGACACAATTCAGAAGGAGTAAAGGCAACGCCTGAATACCTTAAAAGCACTGTTGGGAACAAAGAATTTAATATGTTTGCCAAACCTTGGCTGAGGGGTCATGTTTCACAAACGTAGTATAACACGGGATTTAGCACATTGTATAATTGAAGCCTTGTTCTCCTGTGTATGAAGCTGGCTTTTAGGATAGTTTATATGCGAGTTGAGTTCTGTTTTGTACCTTTACAATTTCATTGGTATCTTTGGTCAACTAAGCCCCTAAGTATACAAATCGCCCACGTGTTCAATTTGATGTTGATTGAGCATTAAGTTTTGTGTGTTGTGAGCTTAAGTGAACACAACCGTAATGGAAGATCGCCAATTAACCATTAAGAAAATCGTTTGAGGCTTGTGGGATATCAACTGAAAACTATTCGAGCGATAGGTGACGATAGACTAAAAGCGCGTCCGGATTGACATGTCGCGCTAGACTCTTCAGCTGTTCCAAAAGAATCCTACCGAGTTTTTGCGCTGATTAATTACTGTCGACGAAACCTGGATCCCATCACCATACTCAAGAGACTAAACAACCAGCTCCAAAGAAGGTGAAGGTTATTCTTTTTGCCGGAAAATGATGGCGACAGATTTTTGGGACAGCCGTGGAGTAATTATGGTTGATTACCTTCAAAAAGGTAAAATCATTATTGGACCCCGTTACGCTGCGTTGCTGGCCTAATTGTAGACGGAACTGAAGAAGAAGCGACCACTCTTAGCGAAGAAGAAGGTGCTGTTTCATCAAGATAACGTGCGAGTCAACACATGCATGGTCGGAATGGCGAAATTGGACGAATTGAAGTTCAAATTACTTCAAGACCCACCCTACTCACCAGAACTAGCTTTGAGTGACTTTTTTTATTCCCCAACTTGAAAAAATTTCTGGGTGGGAAAAAATATGGGTCAAATACCAAGGGTGAAGAGGCAGTAAACATGAATTTTTCAGGTTTACCTAAATAATTTTTTTCTGATGGCCAGAAGGGTTGGAAAAAGCGTTTGACCAAATGTATTTACTTGCGTGGAGACTATGTCGAGAAATAAATTCTTGTTTGGCTTGAGTTCTGTGTTTTTCTTTAAAAGGCCGGAAACTTTTCAAATAACCTACGTATTATATTATTATATATTATATTATAACATATAACATTATACATATTATATTATATATATTATAATATATTATATTAGATTGTATTATATCATATTATCTTATACTTTAAATATTACATAATCTATGATTTTATATTCTTCTAAATGTAAATTATACGCATTATTAAATGAACGGTCTTGCTACAAAATCTAAGAATATTATTTTGAAAATATGGTGTGCTACAGGCGGTGGCGGCGGAGGTAAAACGTATGAAAAACTTGAATCTCTCTTCACCATTTGACAGATTTGAATTCAAAAATATCCGAGCGAAAAGATGATGATTCTAGCGAATTCAAGTGCAACCTAGAAATTTCGTTTATTTCGACGCGATCACCAATTTTTAGCAGAGAATATAAAGCACGCCAAGATTAGGTATTTGAGATCAAATTTGTAAAGCATGTAAAGGGATCACTAATTACAAGGCAAGATGATCTTATAAATATTTGTTTCATCAAATTGTAACAGCAAATCAGCTACTCCGGCTATTAACCAGATCGAGACAGCAACGATCTTGAGGACACAATAACAAATTGTCCCTTGTATGACGTCAATGAAATACAATCGCAACTCGGTTTTATAAATGAGCTAATGGTTAATTGGGCTCTATGTGTATCAAAAATATACAATACAGGAAGAACCGCTTGAGCTAAAAGAAGTCGAGAATCAGAAGTCTTAGTAATAAACATGATATAGTACTGTTGCAACATCAGCAGATGCAAGAATTCGACATTTTTTGATAGAGAGGCGAAGAGTTTTTAATCCCGCAGTGTGGAATTTCGGCCGTGCTAAGCTTCTGGAATCACCACTAAACACCTGCATTGCTAAGCTGAGAATTTTGGCTCATTTTCTTATGCTTCAAGGCACCATCGGGTAGTATTCCATTTCCAGCGAAAGGGAGGAGAAAAGGAACTTACTAAAAAAATGAACCGCCTACCGCCTGATGGCGATCAAAAGTGCCTTTTTCACTTTGGTAACACGTGCCGAGTGTTATGTGCCGCATGGTTTTAGTAACCAACCGATATTTGTCCTTCTCCGTTTAATATATTTAAAAATATGCATCTGAAGACCGTGGCCACTTAAGAGCAGAGTTGGGGAGACTCACCATGCTATTTGTTTAGCTATAGTCTCAGTTTATAAAAGACGCTATTCATTTTCTTTTTTTTTATTTACCCAGGATTGCTATCAATCACGTTGTGTGTGTGTCGTCTCTCTTCGTAAGCAACAGCTTCAAAGTCATTTGCATTTTTACGATATTTTTGCGCTCTCTAGCAAAGAAGTTGGCGATATACACTCCTGCGTTCACCTACAATGCATTGCTCCTATACCAGCTATTTTCAGTGCAACTCCTTGTTGAAAGCCGCACTCTAAACCTCTGAAACGTACAGCCACTTCTTGATGAGTTGAGCCCTCATAAATTACCCATAAATTGACTGAGAACCAATATAGCCGCTGCAGATTTAGCAGTCATATCCCTACCAGCTTTGAGTTTATCATTAAGCTTAGATTCAACAGTTTTTCATTTATATCTATCAGGATGATCACTTTGGTTGTCCTAGCCTGAATCTGCGAGTAGACACTTACTCCTCGTACGAGATGTTTCACAAGTCAGTGCTAAGGATGGAGCATTTTCTTTTTTTTTTTGCGTCCCTTGCTGAGAGCATCTCTTTAAACCTCTGAACCGTAAAATAACTTCCTGTTGAGATGAGTCCCCATAACTTGCCTATAAATTGACCGAGAACAAATGTACCCGCCGCAGTTTCAGTAGTCATATCCTTGCCTACTTCGAGTTTATCATTAAGCTTAGGTTTAACAGTTTTTCTTTTCTATTTATCAGAATGACCATTTCGGTTGTGTTAGCCTAAATTTGCGAGTAGTCCCTTACTCCTCGTACGAAATGTTTCACATGTCAGTGCCAAGAATGAAGCATTTGCTTTTGGTTGGGCAGTGAAGGCTATTTACGCTCTGAATGTGATGCTCTCAAACGCGCAAGACGTCTGGAATATCCACTAAACACCTCCCCTGTCAACCTGAGAACCTAGCCTAGAAACGTTTGACATATTACTTCGGGCTAAGCTTGTTTTTCTATGCCATGGGGCACCTTAAAGTTTGGGGATCCCTCCTCTAGCGGGAAGAGAGAGAGAGAGAGGAAGGGAAATTGCTAAAAAAGTAATTCGACTACTGTGAGTTCTTTTTATTTTTAGGACAGCCCGAGCATAATACCACATGATTCCATTTGTCAACCAGTCCAAGCATCTCCCCGATTAGACCATACGGAGAAAGCTCTCCTGTTTCCTTGTAGAAGTTGCGGCGTAGCCTGTCCTATTTTTTGCACGCAAAAAAAGTGTAGCAGATATCGTCTTCCTTTCCTGCGCAAAACCTATAATCGCAAGCCGTGTCTTAACAGTTTTGTGCAAGTAAGATTGAAAACACCCATGCCTGCCTAAGAGCTTGGTTCAGTAGAGTTTGCGTCACAGTTCGTTTTATTAAGCCATGGCCTTGAATTAGCGATTACGTGTGCAATCCATCTTCCCATCGTGCTGTCCACCTAATACTGCTACCAATCCAGGATGGAGCTTTAACTGATACCTGATGCAAATTCCATCCTTTGCCGACCTTCCTTCGTATTATGATGATTTTTTCAGGTTGCCACTTAGAATGTACATGAAATATTTTGGAGCTTGGAAATGGTTTTCAAAATTTTCAAGATAGCCGCAGCAAATCTGGTGGAACGGCTATATAACCTCACGATTGCATTGATGGTGTAGCGCCTTGCTCGGAAGCCGAATCGTTATGGAGATAGATTCCCATCAGAGTGGATTGCGTCAGTGAGTTCCACCTATGACTTCAAGGTTAAGGAAACTAAAATCAAAAACAAATAAAGGTTCATGTCTTTTGGATCTCAATTGATCCACAACTGGGTGTATAGTCATTGAATAAATTAAAACTATATTATACATTTACACCGCATCTACGCTATTCGTAACAACCTGTGATCTAGAAATCTCTGTAAAATTACGTTGACATTATCAAACAGCATACCAAAGATTATAAAAGAACATTGCTTAGAAATCCAAAAATGTACCAGGTGTAAAAGCATGTCTGCAAAAGATTTCTTGGGAACAGAGTTCTTCAATGGTATTCAATGTATCGGGGGAGAGTGGGTCTTTGCGATGTGTGACGAGCTATTTTTTCCTACAATTCTAAGAGGTGATTGGAGGAGATTCAGGAAGATATGGAAGATATATTCGAAAAAGTGAGTTCAGACGAGAAGCAGGCATATATAAACAGTAAACTTATCACGCCAGCGGGAGGATATATTTTGAAAAGTCGAAGAATTCAGACAAAGTGTAGAAGAATTGGCTAAAGAAGTGTAATGGGCTAAAGAAGAGTAATTGGCTAAAGAATTTGAAGGAATCAGTAATTACCACTATATGAATCCGAAATTCTGGGATTTTATTTAGCGAAAGGTGCTTTTTTTCTAGAAAATCGCGTTCGATTGAAAATGTACCTTTTTTAAGATCGATGATTTCTCAGGAACGAAAACGGAAGGTAAGGTTATGGCCCTTTTTGCAAATGTGTTGGCTTTAAAATTTGCTAATTATTCGCACAACAGTCCAAATCTGGTCCTTGGCGTTGAGGTTTATTGTTAAGGGTATCTCATTCCATGACTGTAATGAAAGTCGAGCTGATATGGTCAACATCATGCTCAACTATGTAATTATTACCTAATTTTTCAATTAGAACCCATCACAGCTGGGTGGGCTGATAGTCCAATAGCAGCTTCAGAAACTCAAACTCGATGCCGCGAACGAGTTTTGAGCTTGGGAGCTGCTGCGCAAGCGGAGTGTGCCCTAGCCCACAGCTCCACACGGACTAATGACTATATAATATTAATTGTTATATTGATTTTTTAAGGTCAAAATTTACGAAAGAGGATGCTAAAGAGCCCAAAGATGAAGACACGCTAAGGCGGCATTTTATATCATATAAAAATAACTTCGTTACTTTAAAAAGAAAAAGTAAAAAAAAAAATGCATCAAAAGATGCTGCAGCATCTTGATGTTTGATATAGAGAAATAATTTCTCTTTCGGCTCAATTAGGGCAAAGTTTTCGATTTCTATAGCATGTATTAATTATGATACCTAAACAACATCATCGGGCATTGCATTGAAAAACATTGAAGATAAATCTTCCATGAGTGGAATATCAGCGATAGCATTCGGTAGCAATGAAGCTCTTGTACCAGACCTTGGCAAAAATCATTATTTTTGTAACCGTCAAAAGTAGAACATATCCAGAGATGATAAAGGATTCAAAGTATACATATTATATTCAAAAGGAGTATATTTTAATAACTGCAATTGAATTGATTAAGACAGCGACTGAAAATTTAAAAGAATTCATCTCGTAATATAGTACTTACTCATGAGCAAATTGAAATTTTTGCTTTCCTATACTAAATATTTATCTCTTATTGGAATATCCCATAAAACTACTCACAACTTGGCTGTTAAATACATTTTAGCATCACAAAAATAAAGTAACCTAATAACAAATCTAATCTTATCCACTTTTATTCCTATTCCATTTTGTAAAACAAAATACTTAAGAGTCATTCCCACCAACACTATATGCCACAATATAACCAGTAGCTATCTAACTCATTACACCTTAAAAACAGAAGAAACAAAAAAAACAAAGTACCTATAAAAATAAATGATTCAAACAAACATGAAACATTTAAACGTGAACAAAGAACATAGCATTAAAGTTCGTCATCTAGGTCTCCTCGAAACATTACCATCCCCGATTCATTTCAAGTTGTTTCTGAATAATTTATAAAGAACACGACACGGCTACTTTAGGGGAGGTAATAAGCATTTAGTTGTCCATAATATATCCGTACCTACACGAATCCTGTGAAACCTTAAACGCGTGATTTAGAACAGTTGAAAGTTTTTCGGGGTAACTTGGTGTCGAACAAACTGAGGAGAGTGAGTAAGTGGAGAAGGAACCAACGAACGAGCTTAGGGATTCTTAATGCTACAATAAGAAGGCTATGAAACAGAGCTAGGAGCATTAAAGATTATTACAGTCCGTACTAATTACAGCTTTTCATAAATCATGTTCAACTAAGATGGACTAGGTTTAAGTGTAAGGTTAGCTATTTTAACAGTTTGCACGCAATATGATTGTTGAATATTTTTTTATAGTTTTGGGGTGAAAAGTGGTTTAGTCACTGGAATGTTATATTTATCATTGATTTCAGGGTATAGTTACGTGACCGTATAATATTTGGACAGGAAGGGCCACATGAGATAGCGTCATTTCGAACAAATTACAAAATATTTTAAAATCATTCCACATAATATTTTGATCCAATTGAAAACGAAGTCTTGTATCTTGATACAACTCCTTTTCCTCGTGCCCCCAGCCGATGGGATTATATTGGCCTAATTATGTGAATCGGAAGACCACCGGCAGCTAAAGCGAACGTAGTTGAGCATGAAACAGAGAAGCCGAAAAAATAATGGGAAGTCTCGATGGATACTAACACCAGGTCCCTGTTTGGAATTTCAAAGTGGCTATCGAGATCACAGAATCGCGACGATTGGAGGTGCTTGATCCTGTAGAACTGTATGGACTTGACTTTTAAGCTGTGCTATAGACGATGAGCAATCACTTGAATTTTGGCCATTGATATTGACGTTGCATAACTATTAATGTATTTCGAAATGAGATGATTTTTATGAATGATAGGTATTTTCGCGCTTTTTATGGGTTTGTTAAAATTATTTTACAAAACCCTACTAAAATCGCATCCTGTCTGTCCGTCCGTCCGTGTGTCACAGCAATTTTTCATCAAATTTTGTGCGTACGTGTAAAGTGGTGCTCTCTTCAAAGTTCACCTATACAAAAATTTTTGTAAGGTGTTCAAGGGGGGTTTCACCATATAGGAAAGCGACCCCCGAAGCAAAATTTCATCAAAGGTAGCCGATTTGGGCATTAAATAAAAGGTATTGATGAGTTCTTCTCAAAGCAGATCTTAAACTGACATTTTTGCTTGGAGAGACGCACAAGGAGGGGAAACACAGGAAAAATGTGTGTCTCCCCCGTCGCGATTGGACACCTGTGATCTGAAAAAATTATGGAGGTAATTGTTTATGAGCCCAACAACAACAAATACCTTAGAAGTCGAAATTCGCTAACTTTGTTAATTATAGTATGATTTTTGAATATCACAATTTCCCCAATAAAATTCTTTTAGGTAGGTATCCTTAAACTCAACTAAATTTGATTTTTAAGTAGTCTTACAGAAGGTCCTCATTCTTTGTAAGTTTGATGAAAATCGAGTGATATGCACGGAAGTTATAGCCATTTGAAATTTCTCCAATTATAACATCAATAACATATGATTTTGGTATTTTATAGACCTTCCATCGAATCAGAAACTTCAGTTTCGATTTGATCTCCAAATAAGATCAATAACATAAACATTTTTGGGAATTTATGATTTGAGAGTCATGTTATTTTGCAACAATATGACGACCGTTGAAAATAGAGAAACAATGGAATATCTTTTAAACGTACACATCTCTTCGATATGTTTCTTGACTTTATTCGTTTCTGGTAAATTCATTTGGGAGAAATTAGGTACAAAGCCATTCTGACATGAGCGTAGATCTGTCTACCCAATTTGTTTCACCCTAAGCTAAAGTACAAGTCGATTCATACCGTTCAGTTACTCTTAAATCATTTCAAGGGTGGAACGCAGTTTTTCTGTTTTCATACTACGGGATAAAACGTCTAATTAAGCTTAATGTTTTGTTTTTCGCTTGATTTCCAGGATAGTGACGTATGGGATGAGAAGAGAAAATACATGAATCATAAATGATCAACGATGAACGTGGATATTGAGGATCGTTAAAGATGAAGAGTTTCCAGACATACAAAAAGCTTTTAAAATCATTTTATGTATACTTATTCAAATGGTTTTGTTGTCATCAAAGTGAATACAAAATTTTTCATGCGCAGTTTGAAAAACAATTATTTGTAAAGAGTCGCACAAACACTAGTGGGAGAGAGACTATAATTAAGCTTAACAAGTCAGTCGCTTGTCGCCGTGCACTCAGTCAACATCGTTGTAATCTCAGTTTGCACATTATTAAATATATTTATTATATTCTAGAAAAGGTCAAGTGTTTAATTGACAACGAAAGTGAATGTAGTGAAAATGTTCAAGAAGAAAATGAATCTAATTTAAATGAAAACAATAAAACTGTAAATTGAAAAGAACAAAGGAAGTCTGAAAGAAAGAGAAGCCCTGTAAATAGATACGGTAATCCTGTAACGAATGTCATTTATGTTAATTATGTCAATGTAAATGTACCGGATGTATATGAAGAGGCGTTAAACTCAAATGAATCAAAAGGATGGCAAAAAGCTATGGATAGAGAATAGTAATGTTTAAAGAAAAATAAAATTTGGATAGCTGTTAATAAACCAAAAGCTAAGAAAATAATTGATGTAAAATTGATTTATAGAAGAAAAAGCGATAATTTACATAAAGCTAGATTAGTTGTACGAGGTTTTCAAGAAAAGGAGTATTTGGAAAATGTTTATTCGCCGGTCGGTAAAATGCAAACATTAAAAACCTTATTAAATTACTGCTGCGTAAATTATTTATTTATTGAACAAATGGATGTTGAATCAGCATTTCTAAATGGTGCAAAAGGCGTTTATATGGTTAAGGCAAAACTCAAGAGCTTGGTATGAAACAATTGATAATTATATTAAAAAACTAAGTTTTGTAAAAAGTAATTATGATTATTGTTTATATGCAAATAATGAAAGTAGAACTCCTGCATATATTTTGATATTTGTAGATGATTTATTAATATGCAGCAAAAGCCTAGAAAAAATACAAGCTAAATTATTGAAGAAATTTGTAATGAAAGTTTTCTTCTTCTTCTTAGCACTATAGCCCCTTTCGGGCCTTCGCTTCGCGGTCCATTGACCGCGTCCTCCGATTTCGTAATCCGAGCAGCGATGAACTGTCTTCGTCGACCGAGTCAGACCAGCGTTTTCTCGGTTTCCCCACTGCCCGCCGGCCTTCAGTTCTCCCAACGAATACCTTTTTGCGTATCCATTGTTCGTCCATACGATTTATGTATCCAGCCCATTGCAGCTTCCGCAGCCTTACAATCCTTGAGACCTTCGGTCCGTCAAAAATTTCATACAGCTCATGGTTGTATCGTATTCGCCATTGGTCCCCGTCTAGCTTCGCTCCGATTATTCGCCTCAGGACCTGTCGCTCAAAGGCGTTCAATATTTTTGCAGATGCTTGGGTTAGAGTCCATGTTTCACACCCATAGCATAACACAGGTCTTATCACAGATTTGTATACTTGGAGCTTTGTTTTCCCGTGTATACAGCTGGTCTTTAATATCATCAAAACTGAATAAAATATTTTATTTGCGAGCTGTATTCTTCGGCGTTTTCCGTCTCTTTCATTGCCCGTTTTCGTTATTTTGACGCCTGAATACACAAATTCAGTAAGATTCTCGATACTGTATTCGCCAAGTGTGACATTTTGTGTATTTGAGGTATTTTTCCTCGACTGCGTCATGAGCTTTGTTTTATTTTCATTGATTTGTAGCCCTACTAGTTTTGCTTCGCTGACGAGTTTCAGGAAAGTTTTTTGGCAGTTGTTAATGACCGTGACAAAATGTTGATGCCGTCCGCATAGGCCACTACTTGGCTCGACTTGTATAGTAATGTACCTCGCGTATCGACAGGTAGCTACCGTATGACGTACTTCAGAGCCAAATTGAATAGCAATGGGGCCAGTCCATCTCCCTGCTTTAGTCCGATATTTGTGTCAAAGGCGTCGGTGAGTTTGTTATTGACGTGGACTTGGGAGGTTGCCGACGTCATTGTCATTTTGGTAAGACGGACTTATTTGGCTGGGATGCCAAAACCAAGCATTATGTGGTACAGTACGTTACGATCAATACTGTCGTATGCTTGCTTGAAGTCAACGAAAATTTGGTGTACGTCTATGTTGAACTCCTAGCACTTTTCAAGTTCCCGCTTGACTGTGAACAATTGGTCTGTCGTTAATCTACCTGCTCTAAAACCACCTCGATACTCCCTAATAATACTGTTGGCGTATGATCCGATTTTATTTTCTCAAATTTTTGCAAATATTTCGTACGCCGTACAAAGTAGTGATATGCCTCTATAATTTTCGCACTGAAGCTTGTCAGCTTGTTTGTGGATAGGGAATATAATTGATTGGCCCCACTCTTTCGGCATAAGTTCTTGTTGCCAAATGTACTGGATGACTTTGTGAATAGCTTAATGAACACTACTGCCACCATATTTGATGAGCTCCACTGGAATCTCATCAATGCCCGGCGCTTTGTTATTCTTTTGGGCTTTGATGATGGAACAAACTTCATCTAGAATTATTGGGGCCAATGGAAGCTCTCCGGAGACATCTATAGGCTCCGATGATCTAGAGCTGTGCGGAGGATCAAGGAGTTTCTTGAAATATGATTTCATCAGCGATTATATTGCCGCTTTCATCACGACAGAGCGTAGTTTTGGGCTGATAACCACGTTTTCGGCTTTTCGCTACTTTGTATGCTTGTCTTGTGTTATTGCTCGCTAAACTTACATCTATACTTCTTAATTGGTCGTCACAGTATTTTCCTTTTTTAATCCGAATTATCTAATTCGCTACTTTTCTGAGATTTTCATAGTGTTCTCTCTTCGTCCTGGTTTTCCTACCTACATATTCTGTGTACGCCTGATTCTTCTTATCTAACGCATTCTGGCACTCATGATCGAACGATTCATTCCTCTTGTGCCGAGCTGATGTCCGATCGTCTGTTCTGCCACGGTCCTGATAGCCGCTTTCACTTCCATCCAGAGCACGTCGCTTTAGGTAACTCGTTGCTCGTCGATTTAGGTAACATAAAAAATTATATTGGCATTAATATAGAATACAATAAAAGAGAAAATATTATGACATTAAGTCAGCTAAATTGTATTGAATCACTGGCTCAAAAATATAATCTAGAGCAAGCACAACTATACGACACTTCTATGGAAACTAATTTAAAATTGGAAAGAGCTAAAAACTGTAGTGAAAATATGAAATATTCAAATTTAATAGGCGAACTCTTATATATCAGTACAGGCACAAGGCCAGATAGAACATACTGTGTACATTATCTAAGTAGATTTCAAACTGTTTTGATGAATCAAATTGTAAATATGCGATGCGAATATTAAAATACTTGTATAAAACCAAAAGCTTAACGCGCTTCTCCATTGTGTACCTTTCTATGGTTGAATTTGTCAAATACTGAAACAAAAAAATGTCAAATTAAGTTGGGCGAAAAACTGGACGTTAAAGTGTGACTCACAATTAACATCGTGCATTATGGTTGGACCACCGTTTACGTACAATAGAGATAAGACAAATGAGATATTAGATTGTATGGTAGACGCTGATTATGCTGGTGACAATATTGACAGAAAGTCCACAACAGGATTTGTTATAAGAATGTATAATAATTTAATTTTTTGGAAGACACGCAAGCAAAATACTGTAACAAAATGTTCTACATTTGACAGAGTACACAGCATTATCAGAAGCTACAAGAAAAATATTATTTATTAAAAATAATAAATTAATAATTTTAATAAGCCAATAAGTGCGTATGAAGACAACTCAGGGGCAGTAGCTATAGCAAAGTTTGGAAATTTTACAAAAAAAATCAAGGCATATTAAAGTACAATTTCACTATGTAAATGAAAATTATGAAAAAGGAAATATTGATGTGGTTAAAATAATTCCAAATAATAATTTGGCTTATATACTAACGAAAAGTTTATGTAACGAAAAATTTCTAAATAGCAGAAGCATATCAGGATTAAGAAACTAAAAGGTGTAAGAAATTGAAATTCAAATGAGGAATTTAAATGAATTAATGAAATGATAATAAAATTGTAAACAGCCAAGACTATAAATCCAAGGAGGCGTGTTGTAATCGAAGTGAATGTAAAATCTTGCCTGTAAAGTTTAAAAAACAATTATTTGTAAAAAGTTGCACACAATAGTGGGAGAGAGACTTTAATTAAGCTCAACAAGTCAGTCGCTTGTCGCTGTGCACTCAGTCAACATCGTTGTAATCTCAATCTGCGCAATACATTTATTATATTCCACAAAAGGTCAAATGTTCCATTTTTCCGCGACCTCACCAGATTTTTTAGCAACGACAGTGGGTGAAAAAATATAAACGTAACAGCTAGAAACAAAAAAATACAATTTTATATTCTGTCGCTGATAAAGCTGTTCTTAACGTAAAGTTATATTAATGGAAAGTATTTAATACATAAGAGAAACACACGAAATATAATAGCTACACGTTTGCCAATTCACTCAATTTCTTTAATTCTTTGGTTAAGTTCTTACACGCTTGATTCCAAAATATAGCTTTGAAAACGAATTTATCCCTCAAGATTAGACGCAATGTTTCAGTATAAAGGCAAGTCTTTACTCTACTATTTATGTCACTGATTTTGCCAGAAGTTAGAATGATCTCAACGTTCAAAAGAGCACTATCATATCCAAGTTTAAAATTTTCCTATCTATTCCTTCAAAAATATTTCGGTTTCTTAGTTTTGAGGATATGTTATACGAAAATTTTTTTTAATATTTCCATTTTTTTTACTACATTGTAACACTTTTAGTGATTTGTTTCATTTATCTTCCAAAACAAATTATCTTTCAAAACAAATAGTATCCTGCTTGTATTATGATGAAACTGATAAGCCCTGTATTACATTCATATTTATGGCCGCATTTTACACCGAAGAAGGGTTTGGAAGCAGCAAATTTGTATCCAGAGTAATATACAAAAATCAACTCATATAATGAATTCCCAAAAATATTTATATTATTGATCTTATCTGAAAATGTTAAGAAGATCAAATCAAAACTGCAGTGTCTGATTCGATGGAGAAAGTACCAAAATTGTGTGTTACTGTTGTTGTAAGTTTTCAGATTTTTCAGATCACAGGTGTTCAATCGCGACGGGGGGTGACAAAAATTTATCGTGTATTTCCCCTCCCTGTGCACCCCTCGAAATACAAAATGTCAGTTTAATACCTGTTTTGCAAAGCTCTTATCAAGAACTTTCATTTGATACCCATATCGGCCAGCTTTGAAGCTAGGGATTTGTGAATATAAGGTTTAATAACGTCCTTGACTTGAAGCAGTTCTGAGTTTGATTCACGTCATAATAAGTTTCAAATCCTGTTCAAACTCACTCTTTAAATTGTTATCAGTTGAAGAATGAGGAATTTTGACATTTTTCTCGTAAAGCAATTCAGTAAGTGCAGCGTTTAGGTCTTCTTCGAACTTATTTTTCAATATCAACAGAACAAATGGTAAAACTTTGGACCACGATAGGTTCTTGTGGTTAAGATGGAGGCTTTTAGAGTTTTACAAGTATGCCAACTTTCAGTCATGCAATTAGCCTGTGAGTGTGCGATTCCGTTTGAAACTTAGGATCTTTCCAAATTCCTGGAGCAGCTGAGGTTCAAACTGTCTAACCTGATCAGTGACGACAGTTGCATAACACCTCGTCACAAGCTTGAGTGGTGATATCAACTAGGGAGGTTGCTTCAGACCTCCTTGAAAATCGGTCAATGATGGCCAAGCAATACGTGAAACCTTGTGAACACAGAAGCGGTCCGATAATATCCATGTGTCTGACTTTAAAAAGTTTGGACGTGAGTGGAAAAGATTATAAATCACCTTTAGTATGCTTTTACCTATTACACTTTGGAACACCGGCAGTCCAAACAAAATCGAGCCTAATCCGCAACATTTTTATTTAAAGAATGTCAAACATATTTACTCGAGATAAGGCGTTGAGTGGCTCGTATTCTAGGATGCGCTAAATTATGGGTTGCCGCGAAAATTTCTTTGCGAAAGGCTTGCGGAATGTACTGTCTAATTTCTTTATTGAAAACTTCCCAAAAAAATTTTTGAAATCTGAGTCTGGAAAACTTATTTGGCTAAATTTCAATTTAGAACCTAGTTCTAGTTTTGCGAAAGATTCGTCAGAAACCTGAGCTTCTGAGATGGGCTTGAAATCAATAGAACTAGGAATTTTGATTTCGTCATCCTAGAAAGAAAGAGAGAGTCTGCCACAATATGTGACGAAAGTCAGAGGTAAACTAGCTAATGAGATTTTAACAGGCCCAATTTAAAGTTTGCAGTTGACGAACTTGAAAATCGGGTCCTTCCATTGAATCTTTGAGATGACATTGATTTCAACCTAGTTTCTACATTGTACGGCAGTGATTTACAGCAAGTAGCTCCGACATCCAAATCCTATGGCAATTGGTTAGATCTAATTTTCACAAATGCTTATGACGAGGTGGTGGTTAATCCAACTAATCATGTGGACAGTCTTTTCAAAAATACCCATTCACCATTCTGCAACTTCAGTTGATTATTCCATCTCTGATGACACAAACAGCCTTCCGTACAATAACTCGATTGTATTTGATTTCCGTTATGCTGACTGCGATAGCATTAAGAGCTGTATTTCTTCGAAATTTAAGAAACAGAAGGAATAAGGTCCACAAAATTATACAAAAAGAACCCAATGTCAGTGATGAAATTAAAAACGAATATAATGAACTGGCAAATGAATTTAGATTGAAGCCAGCGAGGCCTATGCAATGTATGTTAATTTTATTGGCGAAAACATAGTCCAAAACCCAAAGAAGTTCTTTGATTTTGTAAATATTAAGCGCAAAGCTCATGGTTATCCGAAACAAATAACCTATGAAGACCGCAGTTCCTCTGTCCCGGAAGAAATCTGTGTGTTCCTTACCAAACACCTCATCTCATGTAGATAACACTAACGCCGTTATTGAAACAGCGCTTCAGGAACTCTTAGTTTTTGAAGATGGTACCATTAATGCAATTCAAACACTTGATCTGAACCATAGACCTGGCCCAGATTTACTTCCGCCTTATTTTCTATACCATTGCAGTGAAGTATTAGTTTTACCTCTCCATATCATTTTTCATAAGTCACTCGGCAAAATTTCCAATACACTGAAAATCTTCTCTTCTGTCTCCAATTCATAAAAGCAAAAGCAAAGGGAGTGTTCAAAATTATAGAGGAATTGCCATTTTATCCACCATTCCAAAATTATTCGAGAAAATAGTATGTTCTAAAATATCGCCCGTAACAGAGCAGCGTCTCAATGACCAGCAGCATGGCTTCAGGAAAACCGATCCTCAACCACCAATCTAACAGTTATGGTCTCATACATACTTTGCGCAATGGAAAAAAGGCACCAGGTTGACGCAATTTAAACTGATTTTGGTAAAGCCTTTGATCGCGTGAATCATACAATTCTGTCGGAAAAATTACGCGATTTTGGAATCAATGGCCCATTGCTTCGCTGGCTAAACTTTTACTTCAAAGCCCGGATTCAAACCGTTAAATTTCAAGTGTATATGTCCAAAGAAATTCAAGTCTACTCCAATGTTCCTCAAGGCAGTCATCTTGGACCTCTTCTTTTCAACATATTTATACCAGACCTTTCTGATGTGTTATCCGATATACCCCATTTATTTTATGCGGATGATTTCAAATTGTACTATGGGATAACATCACACAGTGATTCGATATTCTTACAGAACAAGATAAATGCTCTGCTCGAATGGTCCAACACAAACCACCTATAACTAAACCTCAAAAATGTCAGGTAATTAGTTTCTCTCGCAGAACTTCAATTTTATAAGTTAATTATCACCTCGGTAATTCTAATCTTTCCCGAACAGACAGCATAGTAGTCCTCGATGTCTTCTTGGATAAGAAACTCCGTTTTAATTTGCACTATGATGAGGTTCTCTGCAAGGCTAATAAAATGTTGCTGAAGAATTTCAGAATGTGTGAGTAGCAAAGACATTATACATATCATTAGTCCGCCCTATTCTCGAATATGCATGTGTCGTCTGACATCCTGTTTCTGATGGTCAGATTTGAGTCTGTTCAAAAACAGTTCCTGCTTTTTGCTTTACGATCTCAATATGATCGGTTTTCCATTCTAATTCAAGCGATTGCTTTTCCCCAACCATATCCAGACTACAGTTTAAAACCAATCTATCAATGTTTCTCTCTTCCTAGTCCTATATTTTTAACTTATATTTTTAATTTGTATTTTTGTAAGTTTAACCTATATTTTTAACTTGTATTTTGTAACTTGTATTTCTTGTGAGAATTTATAATTTTGATGTAATACCTTGTTTGGTGAATAAATAAATAAAATAAAAGAAAGTTAGCTAGCGAAGTTGTCTCGGAGATGCTTAGGCAGGATTTTGAAGAAATGAAAAAATTTGAGGTTTATGATCAGTAAATAACGTGAAAGGACGACCTTCAATGTAAAATCTGAAGTATTTTATTGCTTGATAAGCGGCCAGTAACTCACGAAAGTACGTGCTATAACTCCATTATGCCTGATGAAGTTTTTTAGAAAACAAACCTTAAGGTTGCCAAGCATCGTTAACTTTTTGCTGATGCGCTGCATCTATTACGATGTCTGAAGCTTCAACGAAGACGCTAAGAGGGTCATCCATTCTAGAAAAACCAAGTATAGCTGCCTCAAAAAGTTGATGTTTCGAACATTTGGAAGCATTAATTTCTCTAGTGTCCAGATAATTATTCGTTCATCAGATTTTTTAGCACTAACCTAGAAACTATTTAGCAAAGCGTGGTGTTGCCCGGCGTTTTTTAAGAAGTGACGACAGAAATCGGCCATCCCCAAAAAACGTCTGAGAACTGTAATTGTTCTCGGAAATTAAAATTGTAATATATCTTTGCATTGCATGGTACTAACCATATCACCTCGAGTGCCGCTATATTTGATAAACTAACTGGATACTCTAACTATTTATAAGTGAAGCCCCAAATGGGGCTATAATGCTAAAGCAAAAAAAAACAAATCCGTGTTTTGTCCGCTGCCGGGCGAATAGTCTCTGACGACATGAAATGTAGAGCAAGATAATCCCACTTTGAAGAAATTTGCATTTAACGACATTGATAATCACAGATACACAAAAAAAGTGGGGTATACTTTTGATGCCATATATTATATCCGTAGTCTTTTGGCCTGCTGAGCACGAATCCGGGTCCAGAATTGAGCGATCACGTCCTGATTTGTTTTTAACCTCAAAAAATGGGTTGAAAACAGAGAAAATCGTGGAAAATACACTCGTAAAATACGGGACAAATTTATTTTTGACATTCAAACCTATATTCATATGAATTGAATGAAGCCATCGTGTCCTGATTTTTTTCTAACCTCAAAAAATGGGTTAAAAACCGAAAATCGCGGAAAATACACTCGTTATTTTTAACCTTTAAGCCTATATTCATATGAACCCGTGACCAGAATTGAGCCATTACGTCCCAATTTTTCTAACCTCAAAAAATGGGTTAAAAGCAGTGAAAATCGACGAAAATGATATATAATAATAAATTTTAACCTATATACATACGGATTTGGGCCTGTTAAACATGAATTTGTGATCAGA
Source organism: Odontomyia ornata (assembly GCA_963969285.1). NCBI lineage: Eukaryota > Metazoa > Arthropoda > Insecta > Diptera > Stratiomyidae > Odontomyia > Odontomyia ornata. Next base: position 78,349,972 of record OZ017742.1, read on the forward strand.
TTTAGATCATCACGTCCAGATTTTTTCCTAACCTCAATAAATGGTTGGAAACCAGTAAAAATCGGGAAAAATACATTGAAAAACATTTTCTTTCACATTTTAACCTTTATTCTGTTAACCTCAAACCCTGGTCAGGTTGAGCCAGCCCCCCTCCTTTCTAAGTCCGGCACTGTTGAAATCAAATACCTTAATACCTCATAATACATAACTACCAACCCATACTTAAAAACCTGAGACCTGTCATCTTATTACCCAATTTTTATTTTGTTTTGAATATCCATGGCCAAAATTCCTAATGATTCATACCTTTATACCCAATAACTTACACCTAATAAATGTAAATTCCAACAACCCTAATGCCCAAAATCTGATGCCTAATAAACATAACCGATAACCACAAAATAACACCCAGCACCCGAGTTGAATAACTTGAATAACCTAAAACGTTGAAACTCAATACCCTGATTAAGTGACCGAATATTAATGCCTACTCTATTTTTTTAGACTATATCTCGTTCTCTTATCATCAAAAGATCTTTTTACAGATTTTTTTCCCGATTCATTTCTTAGCTTTGGATTTGTCTCTTTTAAGTGACCAGCAATAGTCAGCCAACATATGGTCATCCCATCGTCGCGATTGGACGCCTGTAATCCGAAAAATCTGAAAAAAAATTATAGTGGTAGGTGTTTCTGAGCACAACAACAACAAATACCTTAGAAGTCGAAATTCGTTCAACTTTGTTAATAATAGTATGATATTCGAATTCCACGTTTTCCCCAATAAAATCGCGTCAGTACCCTTAAATTGTACGAAATTCGATGTTTACGTAGTCCTGCTAAGGGTTCTTAAACTTTGTAAGTTTGATGAAAATCGAATTGTATACACGGAAGTTATAGCCGTTTGAAATTTCTCCAATTACAACAACAATAACACATGATTTTGGTATTTTATGGACTTTCCATCCAATCAGTCACTGCAGTTTTCACTTGATCTTCTTGAAATTTTCCAATAAGGTCAATAACATTAATATTTTTGAGGATTCATGATTTGAGTGATTTTTGTTGGTTTGCAACAAAATGGCGACCGTTGAAAGTAGAAAAACAATGGATTTTCCTTTTAACGTGCACATCTCTTTGACATATTTCTAGGGGTTATTCATTGCTGGTGACTGCATTTCTGAGAAGTTGAGTACAAAACCCTTTTGACATGAGCGTAGGTCTGTTCACCCAATTTGTTTTATTTATTTTTCTTTTTTTTTACAATATAAATTTACATTTGCAGTAAAGGATTAGGAACCGTGGAACTTCACTAAATTGGATTTAAATTGGGATCTGGATATGGTTGGGGAATAAAGATGGCTCATCTTGTTGAAAATTTAGACACACCTATTTATCGGCTCATTATCACCATAGATAGTATGATGTTTACTTTCTACGAGCAAAGGTGAATGTATCGCAAATCTTACTGGCTCGTTTAAGGTTATTTTTTCGATTAGATATTAGACTTTAACGGTTCATCTAAGGACATAAGTGCGAAGCAAGAGTATAATGTGGTTCTACGGGAGGCAAGTGGTGTCATATTGAGAAGGGATAGCCAGTTATCGTATGATAGCAAATTGTGGGAATTTTTGAACGGATTCAAACCTCTCTGAGTGAACATCAAAGACCGGATTCCAAACGACACAAGTGTATTCCAGAATTGGGCGCACTAATGATGTGTATAACGTTTTCGTTACCCAAAAGTTCTTAAATTACTTTGCGCGTCGTTTGATGAAACCTAAAAGCTTATTCGCTTTGCAGAGAACCTCATCGTAGTGCAAATTAAAGCGGAGTTTCTTATCCGAGTGAACACCAAGATCTACTATACTATCAACTCTGGGAAGCTTTGTATCATTGAGGTGATAATCAGATAATAAAATTGTACTTTTCCGAGAAAAACTTATCACCTGGCATTTCTCAAAATTCAAATATAGAAGATTTTTGGTAGACCACCCTAATAAAGTATTTATTTTGTCCTGGAGGAACAAGGAATCACTTTGGGGTGCTATCACATGATATAATTTGAGATCATCCGCATAAAATAAGTGTGGTATATCGGATAACACTTCAGAAAGGTCCTGTAATAAACATAAGCAGTCGAGCAGCCCCGTGGTGATCAGGAGTGGCTGCTCCTGAAGAGATAAGGTGGTCACCCCGTCGAAACTGCTTAGTTTGTTGTTTTACTAGTGTAAAGTAAACTACATCCGTCAAGTTTCCATCCTTTAGGCAGAGTTGAGTGGTTCACTTCAGCCACTTTAACATTTTTATGTTTGACATTCCCCTTGTAATGCAACGACCTTCTTCGGAGAAAATAGCGGTTGCTTTTTGTGTAATGTTTGCCTTTGCCTCACCCCTCCGTGTCCACTGACTTTAACGAGGCAAAAAAATATTGAATTACTGTAGAGTAGCTTGATTGACACCTAATAGAACATTTCTAAAGATAATAAAAAGTGATCGGTACATCTTGTAGAGTAGAGTACGCGTGATAAGTATTTTGTAGTGTAGCTTCGTGACTCGACAAGAACCCGCCTCATATGATCCCGCAAATGCTAGTCGTCAAGCACGCGTACGCGGTCGTTAAGCGAAGCTAGTTAGCTGAGCTCGGTGTTGTTCATAGCTCGCTGACACTTGTGCCAGACCATCGGCACCCGTGTCCTATACGGGCATTTCGAGATTCATTACAGTCCGCTATAAAAATGTTGAAGAGAAGAGGTGACTGCCTTGAGGAACACCGGAATAGACATGAATTCTGTTTGGCACATATACCTGAAATTCAACGGTTTGAGTCCGATTTTTGAGATACGAGTCCAGCCAATGAAGTGGGGAGCCAGAGATTCCAAATTTATTCAATTTATGAGACAAAATCGTATGATTGGCGCGATCAAAAGCCCTACTAAAGTCAGTATAAATTGCGTCGACCTGATGTCCATTTTCCATTGCACAAAGGATGTTAGAGACCAAAACTGTTAAGTTGGTGGTTGTGAATCGATTTTTTCTGAAGCCATACTGTTGGTCATTGAGATGGTGTTCAATAAAAGGTGATATTTTCGAACATACTATTTTTTCAAATAACTTTGGGGTAGTGGATAGTATGGCAATCCCTGTATAATTTTCAACGGATCCTTTGCTTTCGTTTTTATGGATTGGAGTTAAGTAGACGGATTTCTAGTATGCTGGGAACATGCCGCTTGATAGCGATTTGTTAAAAATGATGCAAAGAGATAAAACTAATTGTTCTCTGCATTGAAATAAAAAATATGGAGGAAGTAAATCGGGGCCAGGTCCATGATTAAGATCAAGAGTTTCAATTGCGTCGAATATGTCACCCTCTGAAACTGAAATTTGTTGCAGTACAGGCCCACATTCTGTGTCTAGTGGTGAACAATTATGGAAATTGTTTGCTGAACAGTAAACTGATTGAAAATGGTCTGCAAAATAGTTACTGATTTCTGCAGTCATTTGTTTAGGATAGCCATTAGCTTTGCGCTTGATGTTCACAAATTCAAAAAATTTCTTGGGGTCTTTGATGATGTTTTCACCTATAGCATTAACATATACTTCATAGGCCTCGCGCGACTTCAATTGAAATTCTTTTGACAGTTCATCATGCTCTCTTTTAATTTCGTTATTCACATCAGATCTACTTTGCATGATTTTATACAGTTTATTTCTTCTGTTCCTTAAAGATCGAAGAAAACTACCCAGCCAGGGCTCTGATAATTTGTCCTTTTTCTTGATTTTAAGGAACATGTCTTTCAACGGCGTCAAGGTTGTGCTGATAGAATAAATTTACTGCATCGTTTATATCTAACGTTAAAAGCATGGCAGTCCAGTCTATATTAAAAATATACTTTCGAATGCTCTTGTAATCAGCACTGCCAAAATCAAATACAATCAAGTTATTGTACGAAAAAGTGTTTGTAGCTTCAGCAGTGGAAAATTCAACCGAAAGTGCGGAATGGTGGAGGGTTTTTAAGAAAAGTTTTTCCACCTCACTGGTTGGCATAACCACCACATCGTCATAAGCATTGGTAAAGATAAGATCTAGCCAGTTACCATTGCAATCGGGTGTCGGAGCTACTTGCTGCAAATCATTGCCATAAATTTAGAAACAAGGTTGTAATCACTGTTGTCCAGAAGATTGACTGGAAGGAGACAATTATCGAGTTCGCCGACTATAAACTTTAAATTGGGCCTATTAAAGTCTCCAAGTATAATAATTTTATCTTCTTCATAAGAAAGGCCAGCAAGTGAAGAAATAACTCCACATGCATCATTATAATCCACCTCATTGGACTTTGGAGGAATATAAAATGCACCAATGTATAAGTTAATTTTTTTAAAGTTTGATTCGAACTATTGTACGCTCGAAATGTTTATATGTGGTCGTAGCGACGAGGTTACTCAATATCGAGTTGTGTACAGCGATTAGGACTCCACCACCTCGTGACAACCCGGTACTTCGATAGTCTCGATCATTCCAATATATAGTCCAACTACTATCGAAAATCTTTTCATTTCGAAAGGAGTTATTCAACCAAGTTTCCGTTAGAGCAAGGACAATAAAAGGGCATGATTTAGCGTCAAGATATTTTGGGCCTCGTTTAGGGCATGAATATGTAGTTCGTGCCGAGCGGTGGGTTAGGGCATACTCTGCTCGTGCAGCAGCTCTCAAGTTCAAACCTTGGTGGTGGCACCGAGTTTCGCTTTCTAATGCTGCTGTCGGACTATCAGCGTACCTAGTTGTGATGTGTACTAATTGAAAAATTAGGTAATAGTCACATGGTTGAGCGTGATATTGATCATATCGCCATGAGATACGCTAACAACAAAATCTTAACGCCCAGCTTCAGAATTGGACTGGTGTGCGATGTATTATTAGGCCATGAAGTGAAGGTTATAAGTGAACTTTTAGTCGTACATTGCAGGTCATCCATTCTTAGAAGTGATAGTATTTCTTCCAAGTAACCGAGCAACTCTCTCAATAATTGTACCTTATATATATCTGTTTCCCAAAACCACCCTCGCAGAGAAATTTTCGACTTAACAAATCCACTCAAGCACGATTTTTACGGCTAATATACATTTCCAGCCTAAATATGGCAGTTCATATGAAACCACTTGCCAATGTGATTTTCACTATTCTTCATTCTTTGCGATGTATACTGCACTCATTAGACGTATTTTTTTATGATCCTGATAACCGAAAAAATTAGCATAGGGAAATGAACACCAATAGATACTGTATTTAGGATAAGTCAAACAAAACACTTGTTGTGATACTCATTGAAGGATATCTGGTAATAAACTCTGCCAATTTCGACTATACGAGTAGATTAATTAAAACTCAAAAGTTCACAGAATGTTGTGTCCTGGCGAAATTAAAAGACTTTCAGATGAACAATATTCACTTTGTCGTAATGGCAACTTCTTCCTTTTTCTAAACCTAATTCGTTTCCGAAAGTGGGGCTCTTTTAGAGGAGGTAAAATATAGCTTTTTTTGCTGTGCCTTAATTCGTACGAAATATCCTTCCGGCAAATCTTGAGATATATTTGATACAATATTTTTTGATGAAACAAAAAAAAAAACAACAGGATCAATTTTCATCACTTCCACTCATTAAAGGATATTCTCCATTGAACTCAAAAGACCTTTCTATCCAACAAGTGTTCAAGACGGAACATCAGAATAATATTTTCAACTCCATTACTCGCACCCTTGCTCATTTGCGCTGGTGAGCAAATTACAAAATATCATATTTCGGCATAATCACAATATTATGATTCCCTGTTGCACACCAAAATAGTTACCCTCTATCCAACCCCGCCATATTTCAAATGGATTGAACAGTTTCAACTCACTGGTATACGATTACCCTATAAAACCAACAATATCCTCTTGCTCCTGGCTTCATTAAAAAAACTTTCCTCCAGATTCAGTAGGTGCCGGATTTCCAAAAACATCTCTCTCTGGACTTTACAAAAACAATAACACCCGTCATCATCATCATCAAAGTGCCAAAGGCTCAAATCACGTCCCTTCGCTTATTATTGTGTTCATAACGATACCAACGGCAACCAAATCCGCAAGGATAGCATCAACAACTCAAGAATGGTTTCGGATGGATATGTTTTGTGTCTCAAAGCCAGTCGTTGTTGTCGTCGTCGGGGAGCAGCAAATAGTGCAATGTAACAATTCCTCAACTTCACTACATCCACTAAAACATTGGGTCGATTCCAAGAAAGCCTTCAACGTTCGACTTCCTCATCGTCTCTCAGATTTCGGCCTAATGAATAAATTTGATTCTTCATGTTCACAGGGATACTGGGATGTGAATGATGAAGGAAGACAGGAAGGAAGTGAAGAGTCCCCTAGGGCTCTATAACTACTACTCTTGCATTGGTAGTATTAGGGATACAATGTTTTATAGCTTCCTGAACTCAGAACCCAACTCGCTCCCTATTTTGCGGAATTTAACAATGGAGGAAGTCTCACACCCTATCCAGCCTTTGGCATACCAATAATATTCTTTAGCCACTTTATTCGTGTCGTCAGCTTTCGATTTGTTTGTCGTTGGTGCAAACTATAATGATGAACGAAGGCAATTAAATTTGAGTCGGGTATTTCTAGGATAACATCGCCCTAGGGACCGGCGACAAGGTAGTGGTTTATGGACACGCAGAACGTAGAGCTCCGATAATTGTAAACAAATACCTCAGCCTCAGTTTCGATTGCTTCACCAGAAAGCATTGAAGATCTAAGATAAGATGCTTATAAAATTGGCCTTGGAAAGTATCTCCTAAAATTTAGAATAAATTCAAAATTTCTGAGAAATGCATGTTTCGGAAGATCGCAATAGTAAACAGGACTCACCTTTTAATTGAATGAAGTTGTAAACTGCTGCTGGATATCCAAAATTATTAATCCTTAAAAATTAACCAATTGAAAAACAAAAATAAAACCACTCTCCACCACAATCACTTGAAAACAATATCGTAAGGACTTTTCATAAACTTGATTCCATCAGTAAAAATAAATAAATATTTATTCACACTTCAATTCAATTCCACTTTTCATTAAAATTTCCTTGCTATACTTAGCAATCACCAAAATCACTCCTTAGGCATTCGATATATCAAAAACACTTATCAATACCGCCAAGGTATCTATTCTCAAAAAATCTTATTCGGTCATAGAAGATACACACAAGAACGCTTTCCAGGTACGACAGTCATCCCACATACAACCCGAACACGACAAAAGTTGCTATCAAACTAAACGGACAAATTTGATGTTGATTCCAGTTCTTGTTCGCTGCTTTTCCGCGACCAAATCTACCAGACCAAATGTATCTGGCAACGTTCAAGATACATTCAGGTTTCAGTACGCAAGGAAAAAGATAAATCTCCACCGTAACAATCTCTTTCATTCCCAAGTGCCTTTTGGAATCGCCTGTAGTCACTCCGAAAAATTACTCCGAAGATACAAAGAGTATATAATAAACGGTTTAGAAGAGTATCCTTGTATTGAAAGTCTCTTAAAATCGGTTTGTATTGTTAAGAGAATTGAACAGCAAGGTGAATATTTGACTCCGAAAAATTCGGAGTCAAAGAGAAATCAAATGTTGCATGAAAACAAGTTTGCATTCACACATAATTTGCATTGTTTGATTGGTTTTGTTTACAACAGCTGGACGCTGGGAGATTTCCGTTTTGAATTTAATTTAGACATTATTTTGTTCTGAATGTGCTAAATAGTTTTAATTGTTCAATGTGAAAAAATCTTATGTTCCAGGAGTTTATTCTTGAGAAGTGTATTTCCAGCATCAGGTGGTATTTAATTAGTAAATATTTGTGTTTTGGGAAATGGGGTTGCTGATCTACGAAAATTAGCTAATTTCACACGAAACATGGCTACATAGTCAAACTCAAAAGCGTTTTATTGAATACTAATTATTATACAATTTCAAAGAATATAAAGAAAATTCCAAACAATAAAGATACTAAAACTTAATGGCCCAAATGACTATCTAAATTTATCAAATTCAATTTAATTAAAATTATTACAAATTTTTAATTCAATTGGAAAAAGGAGAAAAAGCTAACAAACGCGATTTAAAAATTATTTGTAATGTTAACACAACACTGTACTTTTATCCTACATCTAATATGTTATAACCTAATTCTAATTATATATAATTTTTCTTTATTGGAATGTATGCGGTACAGAGGCCTTATAATATAGTAGGTGTTCTGACAAAGTCATCTCACCATCGTTTGAACATTACTTAAAACTATGCATATTATCGTATTTCTATGAGATTATTACAATTAGCTAGAGGAAAATTTAGGCAAAAACCTCTTAATTCTAATTAAATTCAATAAAAAACGATCATATACTAATACAATGCTAACACAATATACCAAACCTAAACGTTAAACCTTATCAATAAGCCTAATATAATAAACATAACATATACTCATCCTAAATATTGAAACCTATCCCTAATTTTGACATAAAACAAGTTGGGTAGACAGACCTACGCTCATGTCAGAAGGGTTGTGGTGAAATAGGTATAGATAAATGTCCGTTCAGAACTGCAACGATGGTCTGCCGCCTCGGCAAAAGAGGATGTTGAGATCCGTCGAGATTGGCCTTGTCTGGGGACGCGTGAGTGCGCTGGCAGGCTAGCGTTTCAGTGTCGTGGGCCGGGTTCTTGCCCTCTAGCACAAGGACCCACCGCGAAAAAATTTCGCATTCGCGAATGACTGGTGTCGAGGCCGACAATTGGGCAAGGCAAAAACTAACGCACTGGCGGAGACTTCGTCGTTGCCGACGATACTTACGGCCCACAAATAAGAGTGGGGCATCCAGATGGAAGCGGTGCTCCCGCGCACCCTCCCAACCAGATCAAGATCTAAACGTAGACGTGCCATGTAGTTATCAGTTGAGTAAAAAACTCATACAAACATAATTTACATGAACTTTCCCATCAAATGAGAAATATAGACGTGACCAATTTATGTTCTAGAATTATGTGATCCAATTACATAACTCTACAAATAAAAGGGCATGCCAGCGGAAAGCCACTCTACCCGGCAAGAGCCCCTGTTAATCAACAAAAAACGAAAGAGCGCGTCCGATGGCTAGCCCATATGACCATCGTTGTGGGTCCTGTATCCGGTCAGGTAAAACAGAATGGAAAGACCGAGTTTTTAATGTTTTACAATTCATTATTATTCATTTGAATTCAATGGTAACTAATATTATCAAAAGAGGACTTACACGACTTTCGTTATTTGATCTGACATTAAATTAGGTGAAAGTGCAATACAATCGCTATTTTGGACAATGAATACATTATTTTACTTGTTTCAAAAGAATTAATTGAAAATGTTCTTCCATTCGCTGCAGTGTTGAAAAATGTAAATCTTGTAATTTATAAAATGCTGCATATGCTTTTTGGCCAAAAAGAAAAACGCTTGCCGACTTCTTCTGTTCCTGAAGTATTTACTGGGGTTATTTTTACTAGATCCAGTAATTGCAAATAATATATTTTTTGTTAGTTTCTTCTCTCCGAAATCTTCAGCAGCAGCCAACGTATTTTATCAAAATGATCAATGGAAAAGCTACAAGTATTTCAGTGTAGACAGATCACATCATCGATAATAGAAAATTATCAACTAAAATGTCGTCAAATTGCATTTTTGACCACTGCGTTAAATTAAGAGCGTTCACAGATTGACCACATCTGGATGTTATGTAGTAGAGCATAAGAAAAAAACGAAAAGGCTTACTCGGTTTCGTTTTGATTCCTATCTAATTGAGCATTTATCTACTTCGATCCTCTCATGCAGTGATAGACAAAAGAAAACACAAATACAATTCGAATGTATAGTTAGCGATTCACTGCCCGAGAGTTGACTTTTAACAATTTGAATTATAAATGTTTGCAATCCGTGCTCTTAACGCCACTACGTTTCATTTAAGAATAAGTCTATTCGGACACCGTCACTTATACGCATGCTTCGGGCATCTGAGGACTGAGCAACCACGCATCACCAAAATCATAATGGTTTTATAATAAAATGGAAGGTCAGTTACAGTGATGAATTCCAGCAAATGCTTCGCTCTAATACATGTACTTGGCAAGGTTATACAATTATTATTGACTACTCCCTTATCCTAATTGCGTTGCTGTGCCATGCTTGATTTTGAGAAGACCATGTCCCCAGCCAAAAGTGAAAGATCCACGGGACATTGATATCGATCTATTTTCTTAGTCAAGCACGCCAGTCCAATCACGTTGAAATCAATAATGTGCAGTTCGCCTTCCGGATTGACGATTTCGAATATGAACGTTTTTAGCCTAGGACTTTTTTCATTGATATTCTACAGCAAATTGAATTAAAAGCGATCACTCACCAGTTCTTGTTGAAACTGTGACTATGTCCACGATGCATGACCTCGTATCCCCATTTACGTCAAGACTCACCGAATTTGAAGAGCTATTTGTAAAGGAACTTAATAGATGTTCCGTCCAAAGTTCCGAACGAGTTGCCCCGCAGTGCTATATACTCGGACACTTCAATTTCAATATCCCTATCTTAATTGCAGCAACCACAGTACGGCACTCTGTTCGTTAAAGGGAAAAATTAAAATTCAAGTTTACTAAGAAACCAACTTCAATTTGTTTTGTTACTTCACTGCCCGTGATCACAATTCAACAAATTCAACAATTCCAATAAATACTGAGGGCACAACGGTCAACATTTACACCACTTTATGTATAACTTCATCCTAGTAAGAGTCTCTTCACGATCACTTGAACATTTAAATAAATTCGAGATCGTTCTCATTTTATTAATCCCGCGAAACAGTTGCAATGCAATTCAACTTATACCATATCGAATTCAGATAACACTTTAAGTAACTTGGGTCGGGACGATATCCATGCAAGCAAGGGGGTAACCCACAATGAAAATTAGACGGAATTCGTAATTTCAACAAGCATGTACGCCTTGGGTAGACAATTGCCCCAGCAACGAAAGAGAAAAAACCTCTAAACGTAATACTGGGGCCGGGTATTTCTAAGCTCGTTTGAAACCTGAAGGTTGACACCAGTAATAAGCCGCAATTTCATGAAATGCAGTAAAGCAATACACAATTAGCCCCAATCAGAATAGCAAATCGTAGCAAAAGACTGTGCGCATTGTTGCCGTTTGTTTTGTTCTAAAATGCATTCTTTATCATCTCTTCGTTCTCTGTGAACTGTTGGCGGAATATTGTGCTATCCTATATGCACAAAGCGACAGGGCTAGAAGCATGGACATATATCATTTCGCTCTTTTAATCTTACACTTCACTTGTCTCTTTATCAAACGGCATAAATCGTAACAGAGCAGATTCCTTCTGCTCTGCTATCTCTTTCCCCCTCTTCCTCATATAAACACGGCCACAAGACAATTATTTTCCCGGAATATTACGGTTTCAAGCAATTTTCTCTGCAAAGAAACTGTTCCTTGGAATCAATGGCCTTTAGGGCCTAAAATCTGCACGCTTTTTGGTCTTTACCAAAACAATTTGTTGCGAATCATACCGCCCGCCACTTGGCAAAACATCCACTTCAGACGTGATCTTACTCTACTTGGTAAAAGCCGACGTTCTCGCGCCTTCCGCACTACTTTTCGCATCGACGAATGGTGAATTGCGTATACGACGTTTTGCGATTAAACGCCAAAATAACCGTGGCAATTGAAACTCCACGACACTCGACCGACGTTCACACGCCGCTTCCCTGACAATCTCTATTTATTTTCCTGCACGCACGTATCTCACCCACGACGCGTGGTCTCGTCACGGTGGTTTCCTTTCGACTTCTCGATCCGTCCAAAATCTGTCACCCTCTCTTCATTACCGTTTACACGGTAAGTCCATCAATTGAATTCAATTGCATTGGCCAATCTAATACACCGTTGGGGTGTACTAGATCAGTGCTCCCATACTCTAAATTTTATGTGGCAGATTTAAATTTTTTAAAAACTAGATTCAACCGAAGCAAAGAAAAATGAAGAGGATTTGAAATAGTAATAAAAGTTAAATCTCATAACGAATATAATTAAAAGGAAATTTTCAAATTTAATATAAAGAAGAATTGATTTGGAATTACATTTAATAATGATAATAAGAAAGAAAACGATTTTACAAAGTACGATCATGAATGTAAATAATTTAAATATTTTTTCTAAATCTGCCATAAAATTTGAGTAGAAGATAGGAAGGCTTTCGAGCAGTTTCCTTGTGTGACTGCTCAATTACTACAGGGCAGCAAATTTTCTCGCGACCCCAGGGCGACGAGGGTTACGAAAAAGGAGCTGAAGGATCTTCGGTTGGAGAATCGATTGCTTTCGGGGTCGGAGCGTGGAGTGGAACGATTGATGAAAACGATTAGCGGACGGATAGACTGACACGTATATTAACGTTTTATTGTAAGTATGCAAACTTTGCGTGTGGTTGAAACTGAGTACAGACGGTCAAAACAGACGTATATATGTAACTATCGGCGCAGGTCTTTTGCGTGATATACCCCGAGTTCTTTCCCCAATGGGTCTGTTAGGAGGTAATGATTGGGTCCTACAACCTTTTGTATACGATTTTTCAGGAAACGCCGATCTAGCTTGGCGTTGTAATGCGCAACGGCGTCGCTTTGGCGGAAATTGCGACGAAAAACCTCCTCTCTTTCTTTAAAATTGGAAGGTCCTGACCTGAGGTTGTACTGTGCCTCATTTGCTCGTCCTGGGGCCTTTATCTTCCGTCCGATTTGTTGGCGGAGGTCTTCTAAACGCTCGTGGGCCTCTAGCGCAACGATGGGATCTCCCAAACAGTTCAATCGCCGTAGAAGCCTGTAAGATTTGCCATTCATATACTGTCTGAAGGTGGCAAAGTAGGGCGAAACACCGGTGACGGAATGATAAGACGACCACAGAGCCCAAGTGATGGCGGACAATCTGCGGTCCCAATCCTTCTGAGTTGGATAGACATAAGAACGGATCACGACTAACAGTGTGCGATTCAAACGTTCAGATGCGTTAGACTGAGGAGAATATATGGGTATCAGTTGGTTTTCGACACCGTGCTGTTTGAGCAGGCCCTTAAACTGTCGAGATCGGAGCTGTGCTCCTTTGTCTGAGTACACACTTGCTGGTACCCGGAACACGTGGAATACTCGACTCTCTAAAAATTTCACGATGGATGGAGTCGTGAATTTGCGGAATAGGTTCCACCAGTGGGAATTTCGAGAGGTGGTCTAAAACGACGATAGCTCAAATGTGTCCCATAGAAGAACGAGGATATGGACCAGGACTTTATACAGACGTTAGAATACGCGCTCCGGAACGTTGAGTTGACTCATAGGAGGTCGAAGAGACTGGTTGGGCGCTTTAGTGCTTTTACAGGTCTCACAGGCGCTCACGAAATCTTTGACCTGGGATGACATTTTAAGCCAGCAGAAGTACTTCTTAAGTCGCTGAAGCGTTCGACTGCAACAACCGTGGGCACTTAAAGGATGGTCATGTGCGCGGAGGATCAGATTGTGGGTCATTTCCTCTAGTACCCATAGTTTCCAGGACTCTTCTTCCTGCCACGGATCACCAGTGGCATATTCATTTCTTCTATAAACGTAGTCGTCTATCACTTTTAAATCAGGCAACTGGGTTCGTTGGTTTACGATGGTTTGCCACAACTCTTTGTAACTGTCAGACGCAAAATGGGGGCTGTCTAAATCTATCTCAATAGGGTCATCGTCATTCGCTGTCAATTCAGCTCCCTCGGGTCAAAACATCCCTTTTCGGTGTTTGATGGAAAATTTGAACCCTTGCAGTTTAAGGGCCCATCGGGTCAGGCGTCCATGTAAGTCCGCTTGGTTTATCAGCCATTGTAGCGAAGCGGTCTGATTTTAAACTGGTGGCCTTCGATATAGGCTCGGAATTTCTTTACAGCCATCACCGCTGCCAAACATTCTTGCCCGGGTACGGTATAGTTCCTTTGAGCCAAGTTCAGCTTATTGGACATGAAATCAGTTGGAGCTTCCTTTCCCTCTTCGGTCAATTGCACATGCATGGCTCCCATTCCATGTTGACTTGCGTCACAATGATTGGAGAAGGGCTTCTCAAAGTCGGAGCTGTACAAGACCGGAGCTGATGTTAAGGCTTGTTTTAGCTCATCAAATGCCTTTCAACTGAGCTCGGTCCAAATGAACTTCCCTTTCCAGAGCATGTCCGACCAAGGCGCTGAAACTGTTGCGTAATTCCGAACGAACCTTCGGTGCCACTCCAAGGAAACGTCGTAGCTGCTTAACAGTTTTTGGTAAGGAGAACTCATCAGTCGCCCGAGTTTTGTCCGGATCCGTTGGGTGTACTAGATGAATGCTCTCATAGTCTAAATTTTATGCGGCAGATCTGAAATTTTTATAAACTAGATTTAACGGAAGTAAAGAAAAATGAAGAGGATTTGAAATAGTAATAAAAGTTAAATCTTATAACGAATATAATTAAAGGGAAACATTCAAATTTACTATAAAGGAAAATTGATTTGAAATTACATTAAATAATGATAATAAGAACGAAAACTATTTGACTAAGCCCGATTATGAATGTAAATGATTTAAATATTATTTCTAAATCTGCCATTAAATTTTGAGTGGGAGATAGGAAGGTTTTCGAGCAGTTTCCTTGTGTGACTGCTCGATCACTACATGTGCACGGAAACGCAGCTGCGGTCAGTGCCCAACAGAGTGCAATGACAGTGAAATTACTGGTGTTCAAACATAGGAATCCCACGCTGGGGTTTGCGCTCATTAAACGATATTTCGAAAATTACGACCGAGGAGGCGAAGTACAGCTACGCAGTGTTAGCTCTCTGTGCACGTTATACAAGTGAAGTGGAAGACATAGTGCTTAACTCGTACTCGACTAGTCCACTTGCAACTCTAAAAAACACATTTGTGAAATGACTCAACGCCTTGCAAGCGGATAAAATGCGCGAACTACTCGAGAAGGCTGTGACAGACGACCAAAAACCATCACAATTTTTACATAAGTTACGTGGTCTCGGCGGCACAGTGACCAGCGATGAAATGATACGCACGATTAGACTATCCAGTCGCCGGCGAAGATCCAAGCCATACTGGTGATACAACAGTCTCAAACGCTCGATCAAGTAACCGATCTTATGGATACAATCACGCCAACGCTGGCAAGTAACGCACGAATCAATCTCGTTTGAAACCACACTCAGGATAGAAGTGGCGCAACAGATGATCAGTTTTCACAAGGAGATGCTGGAAATTATTATGCCCGAGGTTAATATTAAAATAACCCGCGGTTACGATTATGAAAAAAAAACACTTGTTTAATTTCCACAAACTTTATTGAAAGAAACTACCGTACAATTGAACTTTCCGTGTACGTAAAGTGCAATTAAGGTACCCCAACGCAGCCTCACGTTGGGCGAAATGGCTAAGGGAGGCTTGGCCGTACCTTCGCGTATCAAGAATGGAAAACTTATTCGCGGCTCGCGATTGCTTTCGCGGTTTTATACATTAATTTTGTTCGCGTTGCAACAATTTGTTCTCACGAAATTGTTGCAATTGCGAAAACTAGAAAAGTGCATATGACCTCTAGCATATGCATTAAATTACATTCAGAAAAAATGCGCGTGGAGGAAATGGGAATGAAATGCTGCAATATGAGTAAAATGTGCAGACGAAATTCAGTAGAATTTTGTCTGTAAAAATGTGGGAAAATTTATTATAGTTTTATGGAAGATGGGTGTACTATAACACCCCCACCGTTAGAATGAGGCTCCGACGAAATTACGAATTTTCGGTGCTTGCGATTTACGTACACGTTTAACAATATTATACAAATTATTATTATTATTATAATTACAATATCTGAACCCAGGCTTACTATGTTATCGTTTTTTGTTTTTAATATAATTTCATCAATGTTATTTTCTGATTTTATTTGTTTCAAATACAATTCTTCTATCTTAATTTCAGGAAATGTTAAGTTTTCTTTTACAGATTTAATAAATTTGGGTAAAACTACTTTATCGTAAACTTTTAGATAGTAATTCGAAAATGTTTTATTTAAGATTTTAATTTTGCAATTTTTAAATTTTATTAGAAAGGTTCCATGGATCGTTACGTTATTTCTGTTACAGTTATGTTCAATGTCTCCGTAGAAGTTTTTGAAAACAATAATGCCTGGTGTTATTTGTTTTATTTCTTGATGGTTAAGTATTTGCATCTTACAATGTGTTTCTCCTGGTTCTATGATGCTTTGAATACATTGATTTTTAATTGCTTTTAAGTTATCTCTAAGTCCTTTATTTATTTCAACATCATAAATTTTATTGTTGGGACCAACTAAAATTGAATTTAATTCCAATGACAATGATTTATTTTGGATGGTTGGGATCGGTTCAATTGAAATTTTGGTTAAAGTTTCTAGAGAATATTTTGGTATTGCCAAAATAATTGAAATTATTCGATCACTCGACGAAACAGCCGTTTTTATGTTTGAGTACTGTTCAAAGTCTTCTATAAGGTCTAGTTCTGTTTTTGTAAGTATGTTTTTGTTAACAAGTCCTAGTTTGCTTGAAAGGATTGTCTGTTCTATGTCCGTTATGTGGTTCCTTAGGAGTGAGATGTCGTTATCAATTTGATACACATTTTGAATGAAGTCTACTTCATCTCTAAGGGTTGCTATTTTATTTTGGTTCAAGTCCTTGAATTTATTCAGATAATTTGTTATTGTTATTTGCTGGGTATTTATATGCTTTGTTATGTTTTCAATTTGAGAGGAAAGAATTTTATTAGTTATCAATGTTTTATCAATTTTGTCAGCGAGATTCTTTTCGTTTCCTGAGATTCCTTTAATTGTGTCTTCGATGTCGGTCCTATCGTCATCGTCCATTGTCCCTGCGACGTATTTTAGTCCTTTTCCCAATATATTTATCAGTCCGCGCCTTTGTCTTTGATGAGGTATTAAATTGTTAATTTTAGATTCTAGGAGCTCGAAATTTTTATTTATAGTTTCTAATATTATTTTTGATTCGGATGTGGAAGCTGAAAGGGTGTTGATATTTTGTTGAATAAGTCGTAATGTATGTTCATATTCGGTTGTATTGATGATATGTAATATATTTGTGTAGTACTCGATTAGCTTGACGTCGCCTATTTTGATTGGAATGTAGCCATTGTTTATGTTGAGGTCCTGAATGTCTATTGTCTGTGCATTGGTCATTGTCCATAGGGTGATAATCATCAACAGTGGAGTCATGGTCCTGAAAGAAATATTCATTTTAGGTATTGGTAGGAGGTTGGGAAGTAGAAGGACGATTTTTTCTTTTCTTTTTAGGTTTGGATTTAATTGTTGGATTGTTCAGATCTTGATGTTTCTTTTTGCTTTTTATATGGGTACGGTAATATTTATTTTGGTTATCCAGGTCGAGTATATGGTCTTCGTCTATTTTCTCAGTATTAATTTTCCTAAATTTAGAATGGTTTTTACCTCCTCTAATTTCTTTTATAAAGTTTGGTCCAGGTTCGATTTCCTCATCTGATCTATTTTTGTTGAGTTTAGTTATGGTCTTCTGTTTCTTTTGTAGGATAGTTTCATATATAGAGTTATAATCGTTTTGGTGAATTTGGCCATTGACAAAGTCTATTGGCTTTTTGTTTGTAGTGGAATGAATGGTATTATTATAAAAGGATATGATTTTAAGAATCTTTTCCTCGACTGAACTTTGGTTATTAAGTTCGTCATGTTTAAGGAGTCGGATGTGTTCATTTATTGTATTATGCAGCCTTTCTATGTCTGCGTTAGATGTATGATTACTGCTGGAAGTGTAGTGGGTTTCCACATTTTCGTTTGATAGGAAATCTCTCAGAGGGATTGCTTTAAACCCTAGTTCATTATCGACAATTAATTTTTTGGGTGTGCCAAACTGGCTAAAGTAGTACGCTAGTCCTCTTCTGAACTCGTTCCATGTTCTTCCGAGAATCTTTATTGCACAAGCGTGTTTTGAGAATTTATCTATTATTGTTAAAAATAATAACTTTTCGAGAGTATAAAACACGTCAACATGAATTATCTCTCCAGGTTTTTGTGGAGTTTCAGTGATTTTGAATAATGGTTTCGGAGGGTTTCTAACGTATTTCTCGCAGTTACAAACTTCACAATTATTGATGAAGCTTGTTACTCTGTCTACGAGTTTAGGACAATAGTATTTCAGTTTTAATTCCTTTGAAACTTCCTCGATTCCACGATGATTGTTTCTCAAATGTTCTTCCTCAATAATTTTAGCTAAGTCTTCTTCGTTTGTTATGTCTTCTAGAAGAACATTGCATCTAAGAATTTTGAATTTGCCGTTTGTTATGAAATTGTTGGAGAAAGCGGAATATATAATCTGAAAAAACTCTTCATTTTCTATAAGAATTGCATTTAATCCGTTTGGATTGAAGTGATTTTTAAGCAGCGTAATAGCGTCTTGTTCGTCTAATTGTTTCGCGTTTATTATAGTTCGGTTTTTATCGAAAACTTTTTCTTTTTTAATTCTTAAAGAGCCTGAATTTGATTTTTTGATTATTATTTGATTTTTAAAGATATTGATACAAGAGGTAGTTGTGGGGATATTTGAAAGATTTTCTGCAAGATTTACTTCTGGTAAAGGAATTCTGGAAAGAGTATCTGCATTTATATTTTTTGCACCTTCTTTGTATTTAATTGTGTAATCGAATTCTGAAAGTTTAAGTCTCCATCTAACCAATTTCGAGTTTGGCTCTTTTATAGAAAATAACCAAGTTAAAGGTCTGTGATCTGTCTCAATTACGAATTTCCGTCCAAAAAGATAGGGTCGGAAATACTTGGTAGCCCAAACTATAGCTAGGAGTTCTTTTTATATGACGCTATAGTTTATCTCATGTTCGTTTAAGGTACAGCTAGCATAACTGATGGGTCGTCCTTCTTGTGAAAGTACGGCACCAAGTGCATAGTTGCTAGCGTCGGTAGTAAGAACAAATGTTTTTTCAAAATCTGGGTAGGCCAGGATTGGTTCGTTAGTTAGAAGGATTTTTATAATTTCGAAGGAACGAATATATTCAGGATCTGATATATTTAATTTTGCATCTTTTTTCAAGTATTTTGTCATTGGTTTGATAATTTTTGAGTAGTCTTTAATAAATTTTCTGTAGTAACCAGCAAGACCGAGAAATTGTTTGATTTGTTTAGGGGTCTTGGGGATTGGGAATTTCTGGACACATTCCACTTTCTGTGGATTAGGTTTTATCCCGTCTCTAGTAACTATGTGTCCTAGGAAAGCGGTTTCTCGTTTCAAAAATTCGGACTTATCCAATTGAACTTTCAGATTGGATTCTCTAAGTCTATTGAAAATTTTAGTTAATGAATCGATGTGCTCCTGTAAAGAAGTGGAGAAGATAATTACATCGTCCAAATATACGAGACAAATTTTGTTTATATAATCGGATAGAATATTGTTCATCAGACGTTGGAAGGTTGCAGGGGCTGTCTTTAACCCAAAAGGCATCCGCAAGAATTCATAATGCCCACCTTCAACGCTAAAGGCCGTTTTATGGATATCTTTATCCTCAATCTCTATTTGATAGAAACCTTTCGCTAAATCTAGCGTAGTGAAATACTGGCTTCTTCCCAGTTTTTCTAGGATTTCTTCAATATTCGGAATAGGGTACTTATCATCGATCGTAACTTCGTTAAGTTTTCGATAGTCGATGACAAGCCTCCATTTTTGTTTCCCACTTGCATCCATCTTTTTAGGTACAATCCAGACTGGTGCTGAGTAGGGAGATTTGCTAGGCCTTATAATTTTCTTTTCAAGCATTTCTTCTATCTGCCTTCGTACTTCATCCTTATGAATGTACGGATACCGATAGGTTTTTGCAACTATTGGCATGTTATTTTCGGTACGAATTTCATGCTTGATAAAGTTAGTGAATGTTAAGTCTGAGTTTTCGTTATAGAAAATATCAGAGAACGACTTTATTGTCAAAACCAGTTTTTGTCTTTCTTCTTTATTGAGATGGTCCATTCTCATCTGGTTTAGAATGAAAGAAGACTGTTTTGGTGTATTTTCGATTATGTTAAAGTTTTCAATAGTGATAGGTGTGGTTTCTTGTGGGAAGAATTTCACCTTTGTAGGGCCGTCGCTTAGTACCTTTACTAAAGCGGGCATTCTAAAGTCCTCTACGTCGTACACGCCTTCCTCGATATGGATCCTTGCATCTTTGGAGGACCTACCGGGAAAGTGTACCAATCCATTCTCTTGATGAACGGGCACGGATACTCTGTAGAGTCCAGCTTTGCTGAAAAGGCAATATTGATCCTCTTCTTCGGTTTCGAAGAGAATCGGGACCTTTTTGTCACCAGAGTATAGCATCTTGCTTTTATAATCAATCGTTGCGTTGAGTTGTCGCAACACATTGTTACCTAGGATTCCATCGTATAGGTCGTGGAATTTACAAACAAACAATTCAATTTTTTGGGTTTTATCGCCCAATTCTTCAAAAAGGGGGATTTTAACTTTTTCGTGGATGTCGATAGTATGTTGCAGGGTTTTTAAATTTATGCAGGGTGTATTTACTTTCCATTTAGGATGACAAATGCCTGGATTAATGAGCGAATGAGTGGCCCCTGTATCTATAATAAATTTTAAGGGCCTTGATTTAGTCTTAAGAGTTATATAAGGCAGTTTTCGTCCGAGGCCTGCAGCGGAAAATTTTCCACTGCCTCGTTTGTATTAATATCCATGGGCTCGGGAGTTGGTTGTCTTTCTAGATACCGTGGATTACCAAATGGATTGTAAGGATCTTGTATGTTGTTTTGAGAGGGCCTGTAGTTTGAGTCGTTTTGTCGTGTCCGCCGTGTGTTTTGTTGGCTATTATTATTATTGTTGTTAAACCTATTATTGAAATTCTGGTTGTTGTTAAATCTATTACTATTGCTATTGCTAAACCTATTATCATTACCGGAGTTATTATTTCTAGAATTATTATTATTATTACTATTCTGATAATTATTGTTATTATTTTGTGATCTATTGGTATTTGTATTACTGTTATTATTGTTACGATTTAAGTTGTCATTTTTCTGTTGTTTGTTTGTGTTCTGTCCATTTGTCTGGTTTTTGTTTGGTTGGTAGATTTGTCCGTTTGAGCCGTAATATGCGTATCCCGCTGAAAATAAAATATTCATGGCAGCTTCTAGGGTATCGGGGTTTCTACAACATAAGATTGTTTTCATAGGTTCGGGGATTTTATTTTTAAATATATTGAGGGCTGTTCTTTTGTTATTGCGGGCACATTCATTTGTTGCATTGCCTGCGCCCAGGACTATTAAGGTTTTGTTGTTAAGTCTCCTTAGCTTGCTTTTTATTTCGTTGTAGAATTCCAGGGTATTTGTTTTAAAGGTAACACCCCGAAGAATATCATAGAGTTCGTCTGTGTTAAGACGATCTCCGAAATTATTCAGGAGGACTTCTTTAATGTCTTGCCACAGGACAGCGTGGCAATTGATTTCAATTGTTTCTTTTGCTTTGCCTTTTAATTTACTTTTAATGACGTCCCCAAATAGAAGCTGGGATGCTTCATCAAAGGTTGATAGGACAGGATGTATCCTATCTACGAGATTAATAAAGTTTTGCAGATTTTCGGGTCTGCCGTCGAATTCAGGAAGGCTATGCAAGTATTTTAGGGGGTTAATTTGAATGGAAGGGGCTGCTTCGGCGTGTGCCATTTTTTTTTTTTTTTTTTAAATGATTTATGTGTTCAAATCTATGGGATCCGAACCACCCTTACAAAAATATTTAATTAATTTATGGAATCCGCACAAAAATATGTTTGTTAAATCATATAAATGAGGATTATTTAAAATATGTGTGTCTATAAAATATGTATCTATAAAAATGGTATGGAAATATATATATAAGTAAGATAAGAAAAATATGTACAATATATTAATATATATATGGAAATTTAAAATTTTAAACGAAAAGCCAATATTTCTTGAGGTACTTGCTGCTTGTTTTCCTTGCGGACTGGTAATATAAAGTTACGATTGCTCCTTTACTTTGTCCTTATGTTTTGAGGGGTTGAATCCACTATGTTTTATCACTGTTTTTTAATCGGTTAATTTTTAAGTTTAATTTTTATGTATCCTTGGTAAGGAAAAAATTTCACTGCAATTTCACTCTTCAGATTTGTGGCTTTATTTAATTAATTTTTCAGTTTAAAATTTTCACTTCACTTGCGCTGATTTGAATAAGTTATGTTGTTTTTATTTTGATGTACAATATTATTTATTTTAGTTAGGATATTTTCTATTAGAATTTATAACACTCTTTTAAATTCTCTCTCATCCTTTTTCTTCGCGTTGATGTCACTCTTTGCAATTTAACTTCGTTTTAATTCACTTTACTTTTGAACGTTTTATGTTTTCGCAAATTTTAAATAATTCACTGCATATTTGTTTTAATTCTTCTTTGAGTTCACTACTCGTTCACACTGTAGTGTCACACTTTTAGCACCTTTGCTAGATTTCCTTCCTTTGATCCTTCTTTGGAATTCACTACACACTTCACACTGCTGTGTCACACTTGTAGCACCTTTGCTAAATTTTGTATACCGCGGCGCTGTTTTTACTTAAAAACATGCGATTTATTCGCGTCGGCGTTGAATTAAATAATTTCCTCCTCTTGGGGATTTAATTTAATCACTTTTCGCGAACGCGACGTCGATCCGCTTTAAGGTTTTTAAAAAAACCAAATAGAATCCTTTCTATTTAGCGGATCCTACCGACTGCGCCATTAAAATAACCCGCGGTTACGATTATGAAAAAAAAACACTTGTTTAATTTCCACAAACTTTATTGAAAGAAACTACCGTACAATTGAACTTTCCGTGTACGTAAAGTGCAATTAAGGTACCCCAACGCAGCCTCACGTTGGGCGAAATGGCTAAGGGAGGCTTGGCCGTACCTTCGCGTATCAAGAATGGAAAACTTATTCGCGGCGCGCGATTGCTTTCGCGGTTTTATACATTAATTTTGTTCGCGTTGCAACAATTTGTTCTCACGAAATTGTTGCAATTGCGAAAACTAGAAAAGTGCATATGACCTCTAGCATATGCATTAAATTACATTCAGAAAAAATGCGCGTGGAGGAAATGGGAATGAAATGCTGCAATATGAGTAAAATGTGCAGACGAAATTCAGTAGAATTTTGTCTGTAAAAATGTGGGAAAATTTATTATAGTTTTATGGAAGATGGGTGTACTATAACAGTTAATCGCACAGCCGCAGTTGCCCACTTTTGCAGCCGCTCAAACTCCAAATCACAAAATAGCGTGCACTGTTGGTACCATCAATATTCCGGTACTAACGCCAAAATGCAAAAGAACCGTACTTGTTCTCAGGAAGCGCCAACGGCAGTCGCTGATGACGACCAGTGATAAAAGCGAAAGTCTTGCCACTTATTCGTGTTTTTTGTTGATGCTTGAGTCAATATGTGCATGATTCAACGTTTGTTCGTGCGCACCCCGCTCGAGAGGACCTCATATGAACTGCGGACCACAAATGAAATACTCACCACCACATATGGACTCTCAGCACTCACGCACCACCTGCTGTGGCACAGTCTCGCGTAGGATTTCATGATTGCTAAAGTGCCCAAACTGATCATTGGAGCCGATTTTTAACACATTTTGGATTATTAGTTGACCTTCAAGGCAGCCGACTCATCGAAAAGTTGACAAAACTCATGTCCCTCGGACTGGTTTTCGAAGGCCGTGCACACAGTATCAAGGTGATTTTTGGGAACTCAGCGTGCCATAAACTTCTCGCAGAGGTTCCAGGCATCACACGGTCTGACGAAAGGGCACCAGTGGCCTGACAAATGACCGAACACAACATTCCCAGAACGCCAGGACCTCCCGTGGTGGCCAAACCATGGTACCTCGCGACCCATAAGCACACCGTTGCCCGTATGGAATTCAACCCAATGGTCCAGCTCAGCACAGCACGAGATTTATCCAGTAACTGGTCATCACCAAAACACATGGTCTCGAAAAAGGACAGAAATTGGCGACCATGTATCGACTATAGAGCACTCAACGTACGCACCATTTCCGATCGCTATCTCGGACGCCACATTTACGACTTGGCTCAATCGCTGCCCGGCAAGAGGATTTTTAAAGATTCGATTTAGAGCGCGTACAACCAGATTCCGGTGGCCAATGAGGATGTTGAAAATTTGGCAAAAACAATGCCATTCGGCCTCTTTGAGTTTTTGTTCATGAGCTTCGGACTCCAAAACGTAGCGTAAACCTTTCAACGTTTCATCCATGAAGTGTTGTGAGGGTTGGATTTCACCAACATTTATATTGACGATATCCACCGAAAACGAAAAGCGACATCAAGAACATCTCTGCCAACTCAACTAATACAGCGTCGTCATCAACGGCCAAAAATGCGAGTTGGGAGTCAAGGAGGTGACTTTTCTTTGTTACACCGTGACCAGCAAAGGTATGAAACTACCAGTGGAAGAGGTTAAAGACGTTGTCGATTTCCCGAAACCAAAGACAGCCAAGCAGCTACCCCGTTTCATCGGAATGAACAATTTTTATAGAATTAGCATGCCCGATATAGCCCGCATGCAAGCTCCACTGTACGACATGTTACACGGAAACGTAGAGTTACAGGGAAACGTAGAGTTGAAAACACTGTTGAATTCGGGGACATGCTTGAGTGCATATTGCAGGCACAGTAGCACTAGTCTTGTGCGATGCCTCAATGGTGGAAGCACAGCCATATATCACATCAGCCTTCAGAAAAGCCGCTTTTACTTCAACCCACCGCTACACTCACCCAGGCCCGAGAGCAACATCAAAACTGGCAGCACTACGATATATCCAGTTTTCTATCAAAGAGAACTGTCGAGTTTGGGCACGAGCATGCAATGCCAACAATTCTAGTAATTGGGCAGTCCCCAAAGCAAACTGCTCGAAAACCGCCATAACACTGATTCAAATTTTAATTGCTGGTTTAAAAAATTTATGTTAATTATTCAAACCTACAATTAAAATTCGGACATGGCAGCACATTTTCACGCTGCACTTCCATTTATTGCATTGCCAAAGGCAATCTATGCAGTCGACTGAACAGTTGCTCGTGAGCTTCCGCTGCGACATATACCGCAAGTTGACGACTGGCAACAAAACAGGGAGAGTCTATGACGGATCGCCACATGGGGTGCACCGCGAGTTTCACAAGTGTTGAGACGGAAAGTGTCTTGTGGATATATCGAGTAGCTGTTTTAACGCTCTTATTTTATTTTTCTGTCTTTTATCTTTTCGAATCGGGAACGACAACGAGGAATTCAAATAATTAGAAAAGTTTAATGTATCGCAGTTGTTACATATATTTCATTGGATTCCCACATCTTTGTTTAAGAACAGGCATACAATTTACGTAGAACGATGAATAAGAAAGCTTTCCAGATTTTTCGAGAAAGAAAATTAGTGAAAAATACGTGAAATTGTTGTTCGGCTCTGTGACGGCGATGCTTTGCTATAAATAACACTAGAGGTGAAACGGATGCCAGTGAAGTTAAATACGCCTTAAGTCTGCTGTGTGTAAATAACAAAAAAAAAAATAAAGAATTGCTATGCGCCTTTTGAGGGAATATACTTTTTTTTGTAAAGTAACGATATACGCGCTGAGTGTTGTCCCAAGAAGTGATTTACCTGGAAAGTGACCGTGCTAGCAGGAAACAAATGAAATTTCCAATTCTAAGTGGACCCAAAAAAATTTCGTCATCGAAAATTTATGTCATGCTCATAAATTATATGCAGTACTGTGAATTTGCTTCTTTCTAAGTACATAGATGGGTCTGTTTGTTTACATCAAGAATAGTTAAATCTGAAGTGAAATGAACTGCTGCAAATTATTTTTGTGCGCTAACTTTTTTTGTCCAACATGGAATTTATAACGTTTTAGTTGCTGGATTATGTATAGAAAGCTTTGGTAACTTTTAGAATTGACTATCTCTGCTAGTAGAACAGGCACAAGATGGTAGTAAGAATGGTTGGAGTTAGAATGGATTTGGTACGCGCTTGACTTTAGTCAAAGGTTTTCTAGAAAAATAATTCTTGGAAAAGCGTTTCACTCTTTCACTGCAGAGATGCATGGAGTAAAATAGACTTTCATTCGGTTATTGCTTTTTTTTACCTTTGAACATAATATATGGTTAATTTATCTGAATCAAATTTGGTTTAAGCACGAATATAAAAAAACACAGTAAGCTTTTTACTAGGATAAAAAGGAACCAGGAAAAAATTATTGCATTATAAGTGAGGATCGCGTGCAACATTTTTTTGATTCAAAATTGTGTGTATATAAGGCGTTGAAAAGTGTGAATTCCCATTATTTTGAATACTTTTCAATTGCATCAAACAATTCGGTGAAACCGCAAAGCAAGAAGAATAACAATGGGACTCTCTGTTTGATCTGATTGATTTGAACGACACTTATTGGAGGCATGTATACGTGGCCGCTACAAATTGGAAACTTAAAACAATCGCGTTCCCTTATGGTGTTACTTTTGCGAATTAACAAGAAAATATTTCGGAATCGAAACTCGGAATTCAAGCGGCTCAAAGCAAATCAATTTCTTATTGGTGCAAAAAAAATGTTTTTATATAAAACTTCGGCCACTAATTACGGAAGGTTGTGCCTTGCATTTCAAGTTATTAATCCTTCTAAAATAAGTGTGAGTTGGAATTTTCCTTACCATTTAAATTCATAGCAGAACTTAATGATTTTGTTCAAACACTCGTAACGGACTTCAATTAGAATTTTCAGCCAATATTACATCATTCACATCATCCACGGGTGCTCGTTGAGGATGCTGGGTGAGTACCCGTTTGTTCTTTTGTATTTATGCAAAATTATATTCATATGTGTACATTGTTTTTGTGACCTATTTAAACCGACACAAACTGCACGTTATTCTAAATGCATCGAATTGCATAGTTTTTTTATAAATCCTATTTTTGTGAGGAAGTTTACTGCTCAGATATTTATATGCATGACTCGTATTCTTTTATTACTATGAGATCAATGGCCATATCACAGATTTAGTGTTCAAGCGTTTCAGCAATAAGTTTTTCTCGTAATCCCTCAGAACCGAATTTTTTTCAATGTCCATTTAAATTTTTCTCATGAAACAAAATATGTTTTATAACATTACTAATGTCCAGTTGAAATAGTACCGTGTAAAAGAAACTGAAAATAATTAAAATTTTGGATTGAATTGTTAAATTTGAAACTCAGTCCTTCATTTCATGTTGAACTTGTCCGGGTATGGGACCTGCCACGTGGGCTAGCCCCTCCACTATAATGAGCTAGCCATCGGGTGAGCTCACTCTTTCTTAAGATGTGTACGCGTGCTCTCGCAGGGTAGAGTGGCCCTCCGCTCACGTTCCTATCTATGGTATAGTGTTGTCTGATTCCATCACATAGTACTATAACATAAATTTGCCACATTCACATTTTCCATTTAAGGGGGAAATTCATGCAAATTATCTTTATATGAGTTTTTCACTCAAATGGAAAATATATGGCCACGTCTACATTGTATCTTGATCCGGATGGGGGTGCGAGGGGGCACCGCTTCCACCTGGTCGCCCCACTCTTATTTGGGAGCCATAAGTACCATTGGTAACGACGAAGTCCTCTCAAGTCCATTTGTTTTCTCCCAGCCCGGTTTGTCATTCGCGTCAGCAATTTCCACCCTTAGTAGGTTACCTCGGACTCGACACTCGACGACGTGAATGCGACATTTTTTAAAGAAACCGCCCCACGACACCACAACGCTAGCGTGCTAGTGCACGACCGCGTCTTCAGACAAGGCCAATCTCGGCGAATCTCGCCGTCCCCCTTTACCGAGGTAGCAGACCATCGCTGCAGTCCTGAACGGACTTTTTCCTACCCAATTTCACGACGCAATTGGAATTTTTATGCCATCGCTTACAAAACTCGAGCATGTGCGCATGCTCGGAAAGAAAAGACTATTGCCTCACATACGTTGATTGATGGTTACGATGGCCCGAATCGATCCCTATAGAAGATCAAAAGGCAGAGTTAGTCGCACGAGTATTCTGGGGAATTCGTATTGCACGTTATAGCTTCCCGATCGAATCAGCACCGGCCAAGGACGAACGTTCTAATCGCACCTTTTCAGGTCACTAAACCACCTACCAGTTACCACACATCTACACACGACTCTTTACCACCCACAAGGGAACGGTATGGTGGAACGTTTCTCCTGCAGCCTCAAGGCCGCGACTTGATGCCAACAGAGCCACCAATCGACAGAAATCATAACAGGTGTCATCATGGGTGTACGCACAAGCCACCGCGAGGAATTGAGGTACTCGCCGACTGAACTACTCTACGGCAAGCCGATACGCTTACCAGGCGAATTTTTCACTTGCGACAACGCTTCGACTTGATTTGCGCAGTGCCCGGCACTCTTCATGGCTCGCGCGTGCCATTCATTTTCAAGGACTTGGCAACATCTACACGCATTTTCGTGCGACATGTTGCCGTGAAAAACGCACTGTAGATGCCATATGACGGTCCGTATGAGGTAGTAAAACGTGGCGACAAAACATTTTCGATAAGAATGAGCGGCAGAGAGATCACCGTCTCGACTGATAGGCTGAAGCCTGTACTTATGCTAGCCGAATCTTCACCAGACAACTGACAGGCAACCATTCACAAATGGACAGCACCGGTTTTGAACGACGCACAAGAATAACAAAAACATGGCTTACAGACTGAGTGGGATCAACAACAGCTGCAGGAGCAGCGACAACAAGAGCTTCCGCGTCAATCAGAGCGACAGGTCTATTTCGTTGACTGCTACCAGGCCGGCTCGAATTAAGAGCAGGACGCAGCCATGCACTTACACACATTTATACAACTCAGGCGCATTCACACATACAAACAGGGCATCTCCGGAGTTTCTTCAATTTTTAATATTTGCATTACCTATTATATTAGAGTCTTCCATATGCATTTGTTGTGGTTATAACTCTTCGATAATTGCTATGCAAACCAAAAAGCAAAAATTGCTCACACCCACGTCATAATTTTATCTTGACGTCACCACTGGCAAGGGGTACTGTAACGTTCACTACACTAAAAAAAATGTTTAATATAACCTCATTTGAATTACCGAAAAATCCAAAGTCCCTACAAACGAATAAATCGAATCATTCCCGCTGACGAAACAGAGAGAGATTCTGACAGTTCTCGATTGCACTCGACGCGCTGCAGCACGCCCGCTTAGACTTATTCTCGAATAAAGAGTTGTATAAATTCACCCCCACTTGTTAATTTTACTTGGAAGTTAGCATTGGCCTTAACCCCCATGCATTTGATGACATCGGGCAAGACTTGAACTTTTTCGTTCTTCTTCTGAAATACGCCCTAGCTAGTCGCAGATACCAACCGTCAACACGATCGTCCATTACGCCCGAGATTATATTTCATTGTTTTAAATCGTTGTATCCTTTAAGTGTTATTTCCTTTGAATAAATCGTTGTCAAAATATCAAAAATATTTTTAAACATCAAGAGGAGAAAACTCGCTGCCGCTACATCCCTTGTAATTGAGTGTCATCTAGCACTTATCAGGCATAAGTAATTAGCAAAGCTGATTGAGCCATATTTAGCTAATACACGAATTGAAAAAATTAAAAATAAAAGTTTTTTCCTAGCTTTATATTTGGAATTGATTTATTATTGGTGCCTGACTACCATAGGTTGAGTGCAGAACCCTTCTGACGGGAGAGTAGTTCTGTCTACCCAACTTCTCCTTAAACTAAACACTGATCCATCAAGGCTTTTAACTTGCCTACCGTAGGTTGCATATTCGGATACCTACGGTAAGGCTTTGAAGTTGTCGCTACGGATCATAAATATTATTAATAATTAAGCTTTATAAGGAAAAGTATCAGAGGGGAGCAATTGCTAGAATTTTTCGTTGCTTCCAACAATACTACTCGTATATTGCCATTTCGTTGTATCAATAACATATAATCATCATCAGCGTTTTTTTCAGAATGCATATAATAAATTACGATCATATTTTATGACTATCTGTGTTATTATTATAGCGATAGCATACAATCTCCAAACATAACATACACACATCGTAAGTCTTGCCTGGCGCCATGATACAAAGCCAAACCGCTATGACAACAATATTATAGCGTCTTAATGTAAATATGCACACTTTCAATTTCTATTTCTTCCACATCCCGACCTACTCGCTCGCATATTCGTCATTCTACTCTTAAGCAAAAATTCTTACCACAAATATTCAGATACGAAATCGTAGTAAATGGCGTTCGTGGAGACAAACTGCTGAATGTTTTACAAGCAAACATTTAGCACACACACCGAATATAATCACAAATAATGGTTGATGATATTCCTTAACGTCTTCATGCTTTTCCTTGGAATTGTTGCTGTTGTTTCGTGGCATACCGTGGTTTTGTATAGTACGAGAATGATTGCCTACAAATATTTTCAACTTTCCACTCCCATGCATTACTGTTCCATTTCGGATTGTTTATTTTGGAAAATGGAAAATTGAATTCAAGAAATAACATTGAAATTATGATAAGCTTAACAGGGATGATTATAATGATTGCGATGGAAACAATGTAAATGATAAGCGAAAGGGAATACTTGTTAACGAAATTAAGTTCTTACAATTTAATTATAAAATTAATTAAATTTGCCTACCATTCGTATAATTGTCATGATTTCTAATTATGGAACCAAGTTATGAATGATTAAAAATTGATTACGTGCTTGTCTGATGAAAAAATTGAATCAATTGAATTCCAATAATAAATTTTCAATACCTTAATTGAACTTTGAAAACAATTCGTTAACTTTGCTTTTATGGAATTGATACTTGTGCAAAAATATGCAAAGTACGAAGTGTAGCGACATTCTGTATTAATCGAGCAGTCGCCTAAAAACCAGCATAACACTGATCAAAATTTATAGTTTTATAAACTATAAAATTTATATTAAAAAAAATTTAGTTTTTTCATTATAAATATAAATTTTATGTTGTATGTTTTCATATATTAAATTAAAATTTTTCTTTACATTTATATTCTTAATGGTATTTATCTTTTTATTATTACTTAAATTTTCCTACATTATTTTCTTATATTAATTTAATAATTCAAATCTGCAATTAAAATTGGGATATATGACAACACTGATATAATGCAGCCAATCCACGGATTGCATTGCCGAATGCAATCTACAGTGGATGAGCAAGAGGCTCGTCACCAACCACCGTTGCGGCGTTACGGTAGGGTGGACGACTAACAACCAAAGAAGCAGATCTGCTTAGGCGGATCGAGGAGTCTGCTTGAGGTCGCCACACAGCATGGACGCCGCGAGAAAAGAGAAGCGCACGTCAGTTCGTTATTCGCCGTCATTTTTTCAGGGATTTATTCGTGAAATATTTGGAAAAAGCATTGTTGAAAGTGGTCTGCAATGTATTTTCCTTGAGTGTGTGGCGTGCATTCAACAATGTGATATGTGTTTGAACATTGTGATGATCGAATGTCGCTCCCGAAAGCAATAGTGAAGTTGTCATGAGCTTATTTCCCACGAATGAAGGAAAATAGAATTTATCGGGCAAAGTTGCACGAAAAGTGCCGTGAATACGAACGTCGTAAGATGGTAATGATGGAAATTGTGTAGAATAGAGAATAAGCAGAAAGAAGTGGAACGAAATTGGTGGGAAGATGTGAAAAGATTTCCGGTGTATCGCCGAGCGTGAATATACAGCCGAGTGGCTGAGTGGAGTATAGGGAAAACCTGCCAGCGCTAGTGCCATTGAAAGGTTGTGTGCGGGTTACTTGAATCATTTTGGAGCCCGAGAACTAATCAGCAGGAGAGCTTGCTATTTATGCTATGATTCAAAGGACAACCCGAGCAAGTTCAGTGAATGGAGAACGGAGGCAATTTCTGGGAAAAACAGAAACACCACGCCAATTAGGGTTTAGAGGTATTTTGTGTTTTGGTGTGTACCGTTCACCATCCGAGGAGAAAATCGTCGACAAATGTGTGTCGCATTTTCAATGGCAACAAAATAAAAGTGGTTTATTCGGTTTGTACTGATGCGCTCGGAAGTTTAAGCAAGGAGTCGGTACATGTTACGCAATACGTTGGAGCTTACAGTTTTAGGGGATCTTATACATAATAGTAGAATGTTAATTGAAATAAACATTTTATTTACCAGTGCGATTCACTAAAATTTCTTAAAAGTGAAGTACCTCAAATTTATTTAGATAGTCAAGTGATCATGAGGAAACTCTTGCTCCGATGAGGTTATATAGTAAAACGGCTGTCTTGAATTTTTCTGAGGTAGGGCTAAGACTGAACATCAGGAAACCGGGCTGAAATGCCGATGAGATACTTAGCTGGAAAAATTCGGTAAAAAACGGTTGGTCCTCGTATCGCCCTACAACTAATTATATGCAGAATCTATCGAAGAAAACGACTGTGTGGCTGGAATTTGTGAACAACATCAAACGAGATCGTTAGAAAATGAAAGGATAAAATTATAGTAGCAGTTTTCTTCTGCTCCGAAAAGCACGTCTAGTAATTTTGGCTACGAATCCTAGTCCGACATCAAAAGCATAAAGTGTATTGCTGATAGTTTTCTATCTCGGTGTTGATATATTGGATAAAGCCAGCTTATTTTTCAAGCTCTCAAACTCGACTAGAAAAATCTGAACATTTCCGTGTCAAATATCAAAAAGCCAATTTCGTGAATATGAACCTATTATAAGTATGTTCATGTAAGTATTAATCACACCATAAACGAGCTTAGTCACGTAAATGTTACTGTTATGCTATTGCCAAATTACTTTCCAGCAGACCTAAAGATAAGAGTCGACAAACATTTGAACAGGTTTACCCACATCATCAGCGGGTGCCCGGCGAGGATGCTGGGTAAGTACCCAGTTTTTTTAAATTATTTATTATATTGTTTTTCCATTTTTACTATGTTTGCTAACGAAAATTCCGTTGAGTACAATTTTTTGCTTACTTTTTTGAGTTTAGATACTTCGCCTTCATGTTTTGTTATTTGGTTATTAAAACAAAATAAACGAAAAGAAAAAAAATTATATTCAAATATTTACATACTTACTACTACTGATTCATTCACGATTAATTTGACTTCTGCATTTGTTTTAGAATTCTCTTATCGTAAAAAAAAATTACATATACTCGTATAGCATACGTACGGTTTTAAAATGATAAATTAAAGTACGCAGAAATTAAAAAAAAAAGAAATTTACCATAAAATACGAGAGTTTGTAGAATAAAAATGTTGAAATGAACAGTACGCTCAGTCTTTCTTTCATGTTGGACCCGCCACGTTGGCTGGCCCCTCCACTATAATGAGCTAGCCATCGAGTGAGCTCACCCCTTCTTAGGACGTTTGCAGGTGCTCTTGCAGGGTAAGGCGGCCTTCTGTTCGTGTGCCTATTTATGGCATAGGCATATGAGATTCCCTCACATAATACTATGACATAAATTTGCCACGTTTATATTTTTCATTTAAAGGAAAAATTCATGAAAATTATGTTTGTATGTGTTTTTTACTTAAATGAAAAATATATGGCCATGCTTGCATTAGATCTTGATCCGGCTGAAGAGTGCGAGGGGCCACCGCTTCCACCTGGATTCCCCACTCTTACTTGTGAGCCGTAGGTATTGTCAGTAATGACGAAGTCCTCTCAAGTCCATCTGTTTTTGCTAGGCACAGTTTGTTACTGGCTTTGATATGTACCGTTGTGATCGGGACTTGGCCTCTGCAAATAAAGTAGATGGAGGTGGTGTTCTTGTAGCTGTTAGTAATACAGTGCGTAGCTCCCTTTGTGCTGATTTTTGCTTTTCCCGTGATGTGGATTGTGTGATTGTCAAGATCTTCCTTCCTTACAATACATCTTTATTAGTTTCCTCTGTCTACATACCTAGTAACTCTCCTTTGTATGTGTATGAGACATTCTTTGACGAGTTTTCCTCTTATGTCTTATTGCAACATCCGCAATCTTTAATTCTAATATGCGGTGATTTTAATTTGGGAACAGTGCAATGGACGAAGAACCATCCTTTCTCTGTTTCATCAACCGATGCATCTTCTTTGTCCCTCTCCTCGTTTCTATCACTCTGTTCACTATCGCAATTCAATAATATCCCTAATGCTAATGGTCAGGTACTTGACCTTGTTCTTTCTAACTTTCCACTAAACTGTCTATCTGTTTCCACTGCATTAAATCCTCTAGTGAGTATCGATAGTCATCATCCGCCATTGTCGCTCAATCTCTCCATTACACCTTTGTCAAGTCGTACGTTCGCTTCTTCGCCAAAATTCAACTTCTTCAAAGCAAACTACGAAGCTTTAGCCTCCGAGCTGAGCTTGATTGACTGGCAGGAGTTTTTTGATAATTTGGAGTGTGAGGAAGCTCTGAATAAGTTTTATAATTACCTCTATGAGTTGATTAAACACTTCACACCTTTACAAGCTCTTCGCAAAGTAAAGCAGAAACCATGGCTAACCAAGCAAGTACTAAGTGCCTTGAATGCTAAAAGTAAGGCACACCGCCGTTTCAAGCGTTGTGGTACTGAAAAATCCAGAGCCCGCTTTTGTAATCTACGTCTTGCAGCAAAAAAAGAACTAAAGACTGCAATGAAAAACTATTTCAGTATCTTGGAGAGTTCCCTCATGGCGAATAATGCGAAACCATTCTGGTCATACATTAGATCCTTTAAGTCCTCCTCTTCTGTCCCTCCTTTAGTCCGCTGGAATAATATAGTTAGCTCTTCTCCGCAGGATATTTCCAACTTGTTCTCTCAGTTCTTCTCGTCAACTTTTATTCCTTCTTCTCATGTCTCCGATCCAGTTAATACACCCGTACTTCACTCCATTGACATTTCTTCACTTTTCACTGACCATATCGAAGTTAAATCCCTCATTAATTCACTTAATCCTAATATATCACCTGGTCCTGACGGCTTGCCGAATATTTTTGTCAAGTCATTAGCGTCTTCACTTTGTATCCCTCTGGCATTTCTCTTCAACCTCAGTCTAAAGACTGGTATTTTCCCTACTTATTGGAAAAGAGCAAACGTTGTTCCTATTCTTAAAAGTAGTGATCCTTCTTCTGTGTCGAATTATCGCCCTATTTCCTTAATTTCCTGTTTCCCAAAATTACTTGAGCGTCTGGTACACAACCGGCTTTCAGTTTCATTGACACCTATCTTGTCGAAAGAACAACATGGGTTTCTCAAAGGTCGCTCTACGACCTCAAATTTAATTGAATTCACCGATTTCATTGCTAAGGCCCTAGACAATCGATTACAGGTTGATGTAATCTTCACTGACTTCTTGAAGGCATTTGACACGGTCAACCATCAACTTCTCTGTTATAAACTGAAAACTTTTGGGGTTGTCGGCCCTCTCCTATCATGGATGGACTCCTACTTGTCTTCTCGTACATGTTGTGTTAGTTACTGTGGAACTACGTCTATTCCATTCTATCCGTCCTCTGGTGTTCCTCAAGGTTCCATTTTAGGTCCCCTCCTATTCCTATTGTTTATAAATGATCTTCCTTCGGTTATCGCTTCCAATTGCCTACTGTATGCCGATGATTTAAAAGTCTTTCGAGCTATTAGGTCTGTACAAGATTGTCAATCAGGACCTGATTGCACTAAGTAACTGGAGTTCGTCTAATTACCTCTGTCTTAATGTTGCCAAGTGCTATAAAATGACTTTTAATCTAAATTGTTCTCCACTGACTTTTACCTATATGTTGAATGAAGTCCCACTCGCTGCTGTGAGCTCTGCTAAGGACCTTGGCGTTACTTTTGATCCTAAGCTCAATTTTGATGCACACGTTCAAATCGCGACTACTAGGGCCTCGAAAATATTGGGACTTATTTTCAGGCACGCTCATAAATTTAACAATATATCTACCCCTGTCCGCTTGTTTATCTGTCTTGCCCGTCCTATCCTCGAATATTGCTCTGTAGTTTGGTCTCCCCAACACTCATTGACTCGTTAGAGAATGTCCAGCGTAAATTTACTCGTGTCTTGTTTTACAAATTCAAAATCCCATATCAACCCTATGACTGCCGTTTATCCTTCCTACGTTTGCCTACTCTGTCATCCCGTCGCATGTATCGAGATCAGTGTTTTCTGTATCAACTCTGCCACAATCAAATTTCATTAACATTGTTTGCAGACCTACGTCTTCGTCAATCATCGCGTTCTTCTCGGGCAAACAAATTTTTCGTGCCACCGTATGCCCGTACAAATTTATATTTTCACTCTCCTATTATACGAATGGTAAGGAATCATGATAAGTTTGAGCTTGGTCCTTTTTCCGACTCATACCTAGTTTTTAAATTGAGGTTAAGAAGTCTGATTCTTAAAACTCAACTGGAGTAAATATTAGACTTTATTTTCTTTTTTTGTGTGCTTTAATTTAATTTTACACGCATATTTATTGTTGTTAGTACCATTGAATTTCTTTTTTATATTAACTTTAACACTTAATTCTAATTTTCATTAATTTTCTATTCTGTTTGTTTTGTTCCATTTTGTAATTGGATTATGTTTATCTGTTAAATGGAATTTAAATAAATAAATAAATTTAAGCAATTTCCATCCTTAGTAGGTTACATCAGCCTCAACACCTGTCAATCCACATTTAATCTTTCAATTCGTGAATGCAAAATTAAAACTTATCTCCTATCCTAATATCGCATACCTAGATCTAAAGAGAACTGATTCAAAAATCCAAATTTTTTGTTGTGGATACCATTGAACTTCTTAACTCACTACCCAGTGACCAGTAAAACAAATTCGCTATATGGCGCTAAAAGCCCCGTTTATCGAATGTGTGAGCCCCGCTTCTTTCCACCAAAACAGGGAGATCACTAGTTGCAGCCAGTATGCCAAACGAAACGTATGTGCGTATCGTAAACCAAATTCGATTTTTCATAATAAGGTGAGTAAAGTTTTCATTTTTGTTTAGAACTGCTACTGTTTTGTTGAAATATTTCTGAATTCGTGGTTGACTCTGTATTGTTGAGTCATTTTTCAAACCCTTATATTTCTTCAAAATGTAAATGAAATTGAACTTTTTCAATAGTAGCGATTAAAGCCTTTTTATTTTAACACAATGCATGTTCAACCTAGCAACTACATAGCTTGTTGGGTTTTTGCTGAACAGGTTTTAAGTTAAAGCTGTTTAAATGGACTCCGCCACATTACATGTCACTTCATCAAAACTCATGAGATCGAACACGTTTCATATATGGATTACTAAATCAATGTGGCATTCTGGATCCAATTGGTTATTGAAATTCACATTTTTATTTCAAAACTAGTATGAATCGTGAACGGTTGTTCGCATATATGCTCAAGGAAAGGAATGAAGAGACTTAATATGAAAATATACTACCACGCACTCGATTTTAAACAGGAGTTTGAACAAACAATGCAGAAGCAAATGGTATTAGTAAACAGGCCACAGCCAGAAGATGGCGTCAAGTTGTCATCAAGCAATGAAGACGCATTTAATTCTGCCTTATTCTTAGTTGATAAATCAGTTCCCAGCACATCCAAACAACCGCAGACTGGTTTAATTATATATATTGTATAATTATTGTATTTCGCCAATCCTAAGTGACCAAAGTGACTTCGACGACTCAGAAGAGGACCCCAATTTTCGAATGATCTACAAAAGTATGACATCATCTAAGGTCGTACCCACTAGTTTATCATTATTTTCGTCCAGCACTAACAGTAGCAGCTGCAATAGCTCATCAAAATCTAGTTCCTCATCGATCACTGAAGATGATAGTGTACACGTACAACTTGACCCTCAAAATGCTATGGAAGTTAACGCCCAAAAGCCTAGGATTCAAATAAAAAGAGTAAAAAGAGAGTATGAAAGCCAACGCTGTGGAAATTGAAAATTGCTAAAGTGTTGAGAAATTCTGGAGAAGCCTTCCAGTCTTTGTCAAAATCAAAGTACAAATGCCGGAGAGACAATTTGGACCTCCCTGCTGAGAAGAATGTCGGCTAAAATGTAAAGACAAATTTGATGAAATTTTAAGGAAACAGCTTTTTGATGCATTTTGGGGACTCGGCAATTTTGAAAGGCAGAGAAGATTCGTAGTACGACACACAAAAAATTAAACTTAAATATCGATACTCAAGTACATGAGGTTTTAGAGCACTTAATACCACCTCTTATTTTCAAAGTCATTCTTGACTTAAGTTATAAAGTGTTACAAACGGCACTTTGCAAAAAAATTACATTAGGTGTCATACAAACTGATTTGAGAGGAAAACACGGCCATCAACCAACTATTGATCCACAAATTAAACAGAGTGTTATAGCTTTTATAAGTTCTATACTAACGATTGAATCTCACTACTTGAGAGCTCAAACAACGAGAGAATTGATTTCAAGTGATAAATCATTGGCCGATATCTACAGAGACTATAAACAACTTCGTAAAAAGGATAGTTTATTTTTTGCCACATCTTCCACTTTCAACAGAATATTCAACCCGAAATTCAATATTTCTTTCTTCGTTCTGAAAGAAGACCAATGTGACCTGTGCAAAAGGTACAAAAGCTTAGTCGTAGAAGAAAAACGCAAATTAAGCTAAGAATATGAACAGGATCTGAAAGAAAAAGCTTTGAAAAGAGCTGAAAAAGAAAATGACAAAGGTAGGACCGATGGTGGTATCGCAGCAGTTTACGACTTGCAGGCAATATTGCAGATTTCAAAGGGAAAAATATCCCCATTTTTCTATAAATTTAAGATCAAATGCTTCAATTTTACTATTAGCGATTTAAGGGCAAAATAAGTTGAATGCTACTTTTTGGGTGAAACCGAAGGAAAGAGAGGAGCTGTTGAAATTGGCAGCTGCATACTCGACTACGCTAAGGTTCAAGTAGATCAAAATCCTCATTATTACGTAAATTTCTCGAGAGAAATTTACCTATTGCGGAAAGCATCATATATATATATATATATATATATATATATATATATATATATATATATATATATATATATATATATATATATATGGGATATAACGAAATTTGTGACCACGTTAGAGGTTGCAATTTTGCTCCGATTTTCACCAAAATCTTCAGAAAAGGTGTATTGGGTTAATATCTCGGTTAAGTTCGTGAGCCAGCTATATCGGCTAGGCAAAAAAAAAATGGCGGCCATTTTAGACGAAAAATCGTGATTTCTGTTGTGACCAAAGTATACCTCCGATTTGGATGAAATTTGGTTCAAAGGTTCACTGATGTATGTGATGAATCTCACAATAAAAAATCCAAAGACGGTATGGCAGAAACAAAATGGCGGCCGCTCAAAGGTCGGAAAACGTGCAAAATTTTGTTGTTGTAATAGTGGTCAAAGCTTTCAACAGATTTTCATGAAATTCGGCATTTAGATAGAAATTGTGAGTATCTAAAGTATTGCGTGAAAAATTTGGAGGTCAGGTCACAAAAAACAAAATGGCGGCCAGGTTTCGAGATAGGTATTACTTAGATCTAAAGTCTTTGATATTTTGGTGATCATGCATGTGCGAATTTCAAAATGGCGGCGTTTTAAATATGCGTTTTTTCAGGTTTTTGTGGCCCTCTAGCGGTCACATTTTCCAGCGGATTTTGATGAAACGTGAGATTATGGATCTCTGTACTATGCTCTTGTATTATGCATTAAAATTGAATCAAAAATAAAAAAAGCCGAAAATTTAAAACCCAATATTTTTAAGCTGCCATTTTCACAAAAAATTGAATTATTTTGCACATTGATTGATGAGGTCCTAGCCCACAGAGATTTAAAATTGTCCAAAATCAAATGCATGCATTCAAAATGGCGGCCCCCAAAGGTCAGGAACAAGCGCAATTCGCTCTTTTTGTAGCAACTGAAATAATGAATTTTTTTCATGGAAACGTTTTAAATGACTTATCTTGAACGTATTTATAAATCAGAATATTTTTTAAATATTGTAAAATATTTTTAACAATACCCTAAAAAATTATAAAATCGCGACTTGTCTGTCTGTCCGTCCGTCCGTTTGTTCGTGTGTCACAAGTTTTCTCACAAACCACAGGAGCTAGAATGAGGAAATTTTCTACGTAGGTCAAAAGTGGTGCCTCTTGAAATTTGCAGTGTAAGAACATATTTTGAAGTGTTTAAGGGGGTTTCCCCATACAGGAGGGTGACATAAACATTCTTTTTATTTCTGTAGCCTGCTAGCAGCCAAGTTTCTCAACAGATTCCGATAAAACTTGAAATTATAAGTTATTAAGGCAAGTTAATTTAATTTAATTATGTAAATCGGATGACAAATAAAAAATTAGAAAATTTACAGCTTAATAATTTTAGCAGCTATTTTCAATAAAAATTCAAAATAAAGGCCCCTGATGGTTCAGAAAAGAATCGAAAATGTATATATTAATGGCAATGCAAGTGCTGATTAAACTTTTATGGAAATCTTTTGAAATTAACTATTTGAGCTTTTTAAGCCAAAAAGTTATCACCTTTGTTTGATAACCACTGTCAAATGTATAAACAGCAAATGTGAGAAGGGCGAAACTAGTATAAATATGTTTACAACAATTTATTACCCGCCGATTTTCAATATGTGATCCATACATGTGCAACTCAATTTAATTAGCAAAATATTTGCGCCTTTATGAAGGGTCTCCAAATACGAACGGCGGCTGATCCTTTCTGTTAATAAATACCCATGTAGTGCTACAAAAATTGCAATAAGAAGTCCAGTAGTAGATAAGCCAATTTCTTTTTCGAAACCTTACGCTACATACGAGAAATTTACTTTTCCGGCTGGTGCTGCCAACGGGGATTTTTAGGATTTATTTTCTACTCGGACAATTGTGGCGGCCAACAAAAAAAATAAATTTCTGTTGTCTGTCTATGTTTACGCTTTCAACAAGTTGGGAGTCAAATCTATTACTCACAAGTTTTTAATACGGGCCACTTACGAAATAAAGGTGACAATGTTCATAGTGCCATACTTGCAGTCGAGCGCAATCTATATACCAGAGCAATATAAAACTTTGATTGGTGCAGCAAAAAAAAACGAAAAACTTACACAGTCGTAGAAATGACGCATAACAAGTTTTATGACGTAGAACGATTATGCGTATAACTCTTTACCTAGTATTCCAGCGATGGTTAATTTATTACATCAGGATCGTGATGTTGTAGTTTTCCAAACAATGGCCTACGCATTGAAGGAGTTTGCAATGGATGGGATAATTTATGCCACTCCTGAAGTTGATACGGATCTATTAGTCAGAATGCTAAATTAAATAAAAAGAAATCCAAAGGTGCTATGTCGTAGGATCTTGCGGGCCAATTGACATCACTCAATCTCGAAATTATGCGTCCTAGAAATTTCTCTTGCAAAAGTGCTCGATTAGCCTGTGTTGTGTGGCTTGTGGCTCCGTCCGGTCGGAACCACATGTTCTCCAGATCATAATCTTCAATTTCTCTCCAAAAAGAATCGGTTAACATCCGTCCATAGCAGTCAGAATTTACTGTAATGGCTCTTCCTTGATTGTTTTCAAAAAATACGGGCCAATAACACCCAGACCATAATGCACACCAAACGGTCACTTTTTCCAGATGCAAAGGCCTTTCTGCGATCACTTGAGGATTTTGAGAGCCCCATACGTGGCAATTCTGTTTATTTACGTAATCACTGAGCGAAAAATGAGCCTCATCACTAAAGAAAATTTTGTTCGTTATCAATGGCTTGTTGTTCAATCACCCAATTCGCATACATTCTGCGTTGCGTATGGTCTTGAGGCTTAAGTTCTTGAGTGAGTTGGGTTTTGTACGGATGGAGATGCAAATCCGAATGCAAAATCCGCCACAATGAGAGGTAAGACAAGACGAAATGTTGAGTACGTCAAGAAATCTACAAATTCGGGTCTTCCTCCACACTTTGAGCAACGACAGTGATAGTTTCAGCAGAACGAATGTTGCGATGATGCACAGGCCTTGCAATAGTAATAACTGATCCAGTCGCTTCAAATTTTCTCACTGTGCTCGAAATTGTTTGCTGTGTAGGTCGATTATGTCGACTGTAATCGGCTCGTAAAGCCCTAAATGTTGATACAGCAGAATCACCATTTTTATAATAAAATTTAATAATTTTAACGCGTTCTTCGACTGCTAAACGATCCATTTTTCTAATTGTAAAATCTTCAAATAAAAAACACACACTTTGGATGGCATTTAGTTCTGACAGATGTCAAATGGCAGGGTTATAGTTTCCT
This sequence comes from Odontomyia ornata, assembly GCA_963969285.1. NCBI lineage: Eukaryota > Metazoa > Arthropoda > Insecta > Diptera > Stratiomyidae > Odontomyia > Odontomyia ornata. The sequence continues at coordinate 78,392,572 of OZ017742.1, forward strand.
ACGACGAAATGGATAACCCTGTATATCACATATATCGACGGGCCACTGATAAGAAGATAAAATATCCTCCGAACTTGAGTTCACGAGACCAACAATTTCAATGGAGATACTCATTTGCTAAGTTCGTTCAAGCTGAACGAGCTGAGATGGGGCAATCTAGGTATTGGTGGCTGAATAACAAGGTCTAAATTATTCGTGTTTATTTTCAGTTTTGGTATTTTTCGTTATTTAGTTTTTGCGTTTCAGTTCCTTATTGCTACATTTAGTATTGTTGTTTATTTTTTTTGTTAAAAATTAGGTACAGGTTAGGTATAGGTTATGTTTATTATATTAAGTTAGCGATAAGGTTTAACGCTTAGGTTAGGAACATTGTTATATAATTTTTTTAGCATAAGATAAAGCTTTTGATTGAATTTTATTGGAATTAAGTTTAAACATTTTAGGTGCAGGATCAAAGTTCACTGTTGTGTTAAAATTATAAATAATTTCAGGATAGTATTGGTTGGTTTTTTCTCCTTTTTCCAATTGATTTTCAAAATATGTAATAGTTTTAATTAATTGAATTTGCTAGAGTTTTTTTGAAGAAATATGTTTTAATGATAGCGTATAAATTTAGAGAGCCATTTAGCCCATTTAGTTTTTGTATGTTTATTGTTTGGAATTTGCTTTATATTCTTTGAAAAGTTATACCGATTAGTATTGAATAAAGCGCTTTTGGCTTTGACTTTGACGCATCGTTCAATAAGTCCCGAGACTAACCCAGAGATGGTGCTAGCAGTACCAAACTGGCCACGTTTCCCTAAAGTGCGAACCTTTACATGAAAAGTGTAAAAATTTCACGTCGATCGGATCACAGATAGCAGAGTTATCGAGGTTAGAGTAAAGTCACTTTGTAATTTGTTTGAAAAATGAAAAGTGAGTTTCGTGTGATGATAAAACAGTGTTTTTTAATGGGTTAAACAAATAAGAGACGGCTTCAATTCACTTGTAAGTCTTTGCCAAAGTGTACAAGGAGCAATCATAGGTAAACCAGTCGAAACTAAAAAAAAGATTTTGTTGTGCGAGTAGACGCGTTTTGACAACTTCGAGTCATCTTCAGTGTCAGTGTAATTTTGAAGTGTTCATAATGTTCTGCTCTAGGCCCATACTAATTTTATTCATTCCATTACTCGGTTTGAATTATTTAAAATCGAAGTATAATTGCAGTTACTTACTCGATATATACTAATCACTTGAAATATGTTAAACCCAAGATTTAACTCGAAACGTTTTTAACAGGAGCTCTTTTCTTCTTCTCGTAACTCATGTTGATTAGAGAATACTCATAAGTGCCTTGTATGTATCCTTTATGTCTTAATGTTTGATAGGCGCCTAATTATGTCTACTTGCCACATGGACGGACCTGATTTGGAAACGTTTTCTTTAATTTTTATCTATCTTACCTTTAGCCATAACACAATCCTCCAACATCTATCACAAAAATTCATGTTTGCTAAACAAACTCCAATTCGGTTAAAACAAACACGCAAACAAACCGACAGATAACCATCACCTATCATCACTTGAACTACTCTGTCATCTCATTGACTGTCATAAAATCTCACGTTTTCGAGAAAAGTATCTTCAACATCATTTAGAACAAGAACGAATTGCTGATGCATCTCGGTACGAGGTGGCGGCTCGATAAATCATCTTCAGAGCAATTAAAAGTGTCCAAACTTGTTACGAGATGGAATTTAAGACAAATACACATAAAAAGGCACGCACTTGAATCCAAGGAAAACAAAAATCGTCTTGAACACAAAAAAAGTAAAAAGCATTCCGAAATCAAGTCTTAAGTCGTAAATTCCTTAAGGATAATTAAAGTCATTCAAATAAGACAAGACTAGATAAATAGTCCACATTGGTCGCAATCAAAACGATAATATTCTATTCTGTCGGGGAGCAAGTGTGAGACCGTGGTACTTGGCGGAAAAGGGACTACATCAATGTTTGTTTGCTCTTTTGATCCAAACCTCTGAGCAATTTTGCTATTTAAGCTATATTTGTCGTTCGCGGGAGTGGGGTGGTATCGTGGATAGTGCGGAATTAGCTAGGTCACGTTTCGAACAGCATGAAGTGGGATCGGCTGCTAGCAAGAAAATTCATTATGAATAGAAGCATCTTCGGGGACCTGTTGCACCGCTGAGTGCAATTTTAATTACATCGGTGGCGAGAGCTGCAATATTCATTTGAAATTGCTTATTTATTCTGTGATGCAGCGGATTCTTGCTTCCTCATTTCAGTGGTGCTGGCTATTCCGTCCCATTAGTGGCTTGTTCATGGCAAAAGCAGGGATCTTGTATGGTTTTTAAAATGTTCTTTCCTTCTTACCCATACTACTAAACAAGCGGCAACTCTAAATTAGAGGTGTAATAATTTTACTTGCATGATAATTTATTGCATATGCTACTCTAGACTCTGCGATTTCTGGACGTCGCACAGCATGGATAGTCCAGCACACCATGCGGCAACGTGGCTTCCTTAATGAGAATTGGTCACCTTTTTATAGCTTGACCATATGAACTTGCTCTGCGAAGCCGCCAAGATTCTGTACTTAGTCTTCTGCATGGAAGCCTTGTGGTTGTAGCAGACCTTGGCTGCCGTTTGCTGTAGCATGTACTCGTAAATGCCTTCCCTTATAGGTATGTGCAAGTCATACGTGTTTAGAGTTTATTCTAGGCCCAAAAACGACCAACATAACATATTTTGTGCTCTCCAAACTTCATTTGGTGACACCATAACGAGTGGGAGGCACATTCATAATTAAAGCCGTTCCCGAACAACCTTCGGATCCCTCCTCTGCGCTGTATTCACTGCTGAAAGCCTAATTCCATACAAAGGGCTACAACACCACAAAAGCATTCTTTCCGTTTGTCTTAGCAGTCGTTAACATTTCAAAACAATTCGAATTAATTATTAACTAAAGGGTTTTACCTTTTTCAGTGGACAGCTACACAACGCCTAATCTCAGCGAAGTCCATTCCGTGGTATGTTCATTAATTTGTCACTGATATTGGGTCGCTTCATTGGATACCGATGGCTGTGTTAGGAGCTACTAACCGATGCCTGACAATTTGAATTTGAAATGAAAGTGAATAAATTACACTCAAGTAATCCAGTTTTATCAAAGCGGGGAGTAGTTTAGATAGGAGATAATAAATAGATAAACGCATCCCGAGTGCACGAAATAGCCGTTCGACGGCACAATTTAGTAGGAAGGAAAGGAACCGAAAATGTATAAACAGTGGATCGATAAAGCAATCAGTGGCGATTTGTGAAAATAAATTTTCTTCGCCTTTGAATGTGTAAGTGCATCAAATCGTAAATTCAAATTGGCCGCCGACTATTTTGACTCTTTCCTCTGTTTAAAATGCCCATTAGTGATCGGCTTCGAAGCAACCTTATGCAAATGCTTCGTCTATCAGCAGAAGGGGAACCATAAACTGTAATGAGGTATTTAAGCTTCTTAAGAAGACCTGCATATGCAACATATGATCAAACGGTAATTTACGAAGCCGGGTTTTCACACAAATGATAAATCAATTTGATTAATTGAAATTAAAGGAAAATGAATTAGGAAACTTAAATGGCACGAGCTTTGAATGTGTTCAAATGATTCAAATACTTTAGTACGGGTGTCGGAATAATTTCGGTGAATATGAAAAATGATAGTTTGACAATAAAGCTAAAATTTTTTGTTTTTGAAAACTTAACCCTTTAAGGCGCTGAGTAGCAGATCTGCATCAAACTCTTCAAACTAGCAAAGTCGTTTAAAGCAACGAATAAAATACCTTTCAACGCAGCAATGCATATCTGCAGCAAAGCATTCTATTGAATTAGTTCCCCACGTTTGTGCTAGACGGTGTTATTTTTAATTTTTGGCAACTTGAAGTGACGGATCCTTTAGAACCGGGTTGTGTTGTTGGCGCATAATTTTCGTTGTTTTTTTGAGTAGTTATATTGGTAATATTGACGTGAAATTACTGCACAGTTAAGGTTAGTTATTGGATTTTGCTAAGAACATGCAATCCAAATGTTTAGATTGTTTTTAGAGAGATACTCTCAAGTTTTGTTTTGATGCAGTAATGCAGCACTGCACTAAACTGTTATATTTTGTTTCTTTTTTCGTGAGAGGAATATTTTCTCTTTTCAGGCTCAAAATGAGTTTGAGGTTTCCGCGTTCAGGCTCTAGGCCTTTGTCAACTGTCGAATTAGAAACTATTCCAATACAATGGCAAGATAGTGAGGATGGCTTAGACTTTTTAGACGACGACGATGTAGCCAATCCATCGTACATGTTGGAAAATTGAAATTTACGCCGAGATTCGGATGAGGAACCAGAAATACCCTTCCTAGAAGATCAGGAAGATGACATCTTGCTACCGAGCTCTGAGACCAGTACAAGCACTACAGTTCAACCATGTGAGAAACCGCCTGCTGTTTCAGTACCCAGTACCAGCTCCAAAGTCAACACAACTTCACGAAGCGCATATGATCCCAAAACGAATATCATATGGAAAAATAAAATCTTAGAGCTAAATGAAGACCAGATGAAGTTTTGGGGATCTTCCAAGTTATCAAATGAAATACTGGAATTAAAGACGCCTTACCAGGTATTTTCTTACTTATTTACTGATGACATTGTGGATCTCATAAGAGACGAAACAAACCTGTACAGCGTGCAAAAAGATGCCAGTAAACCTATAAATGTTACAAGCCAGGAAATAAGACAGTTTATTGGAATTATTTACTACATGTCCATTATTGCTCTGACCAACGTTCGAATGTACTGGTCACAGAAATATGGCTCTGCCAACATACGTGAGATAATGACACTAAAACAGTTCGAGTTTCTGAGCCAAGTACTACACTTCAATGATAACTCTAAAATGTTACCGTATAGTCAGCCAATTCTGATAGACTAAAATCAGGCCAATAATTGAAAAGCTGAATCATAATTTTAGAAAAGTGCCTCTAGAACAACATTTGTCTGTTGATGAACAAATGTGTTCAACCAAAGCACAAAGTGCTCTAAAGCAATATTTGCCAGACAAACCCCACAAGTGGGGCTTCAAACTGTTCGTTATTTGTGGTGCAAGTGGATATGGCTACGATTTCGAAGTTTACAGTGGCCAAGAAAATATATGCGTAGATGACGAGCCTCAATTAGGTGCCTCATCCAATGTAGTGGTCCGACTTGCCAGAGAGATTCCTGCCAACCAAAACTATAGACTGTTTTTTGATAACTATTATACCCTTGATTGAATTCTTGTCACACCGTGGTATATTAGCTTTGGGCACCATTCGGAGAAACCGGATCCCGAACTGTAAACTCCCAGAAGAAAAACAGCAGAAAAAACAGCCTAGAGGCACATCGATTGAACAGGTTGCAAGCTATAATGGTATTGACATATCGGTGGTGGCCTGGAGAGATAATAAAATTGTGAATGTAGCATCCAAATTTGCTGGCAAAAATCCCACATCTATCGTAAGTAGATTCGACAGGTCGCAAAAGAAACAAATCAATGTTGAACGACCCTTTATTGTGGCAGAATATAATCGTCACATGAGAGGTGCAGACCTCATGGACTCCGTAATGGGTCATTATAAAATTAGACTTTGGAGCAAATGTTGGTTTATAAGGCTCTTTTACCATTTCCTGGACATGACCATGACTAATTCTTTGCTGTTTTATAGAAGAGTTCATGCTGACACGGAAAATAATGTCAAGGTGCTAAATTCTGCTGATTTCCGACTAGAAGTTGCTGAAACTTTAGCCAAATATAAAAGTACGAACCAGCTGAAGCGTACTAGCGATGTAGAAGCACTCATCCAGGACAAAAAGAAAACAGGGTATTGGCAGCACATCCCGCCAAAAGATATCAGATTGGATCAGTTAGGGCACTGGCCTGATTGGACCGACAAAAGGCTTCGGTGTAAATATCCAGGATGTACTGGAACAGCCCAAACGGAATGCGAAAAGTGTGGCGTAGCCTTATGTTTTAATAAAAACAATAACTGTTTCCGTTCTTTCCACAGTTCGTGAATATTAATATGTTTTTACACCATGATGCACATCTGCATCCCATTGCTTTTTTTCAAAAATAAATACCTTTTCTTACATATAATTTTTTTCACTATTTTTACCGTTATTATATATCTCATCTTAACATATTTTCAATTTAAAAAAACAAAAACACGTTCTTGCGCCGTAAAGGGTTAAAGATGTTGAACGTTAGCGTCCTCTCATCCCTTTTCAAAAAAAAACTTAATATATTTATAAAAGATAAACAACGAATTCGAAATGCCATGAAAATCATTATCTTCATGTTTGACTTACGGTACTCATTATTTTGCTTCTGTTTGCAATGTCATAATGAGGCAATTGATATGGCGTCACTTTCATAGTATTCATTTCATCTCCTTTACATAGGGGTTTTTCCCTTATTTTTAAGGTTCAAACGCCACAATATGCCCCAGTTGACAATACTGTAGTGATTTCAGATGTTCAATGATGTCCATGAAGGACTGCAGCGATGATCTGCTGCCTCAGCGAGCGAAGATTTTAGTGCTCGCCGGAATTGGCGTTACCTGAGAACACGTGAATAGGCTTGCAGACTAGCGTTGCGGTGTCGTGGGGCGGGTTCTTTTCCCCACCACAAGGGCCCACGAAAAAAATTTCGCGTTCACGAATTTTACGAACGTAGTATAGGAGTTCGACGGTGTCGAGGTCGAGGCATCCGTTTTTTCCTTGTAGGTTGATTCTCGACAATAGACAATAAGTACTGAGTTTCGTTAGGGCTCATATTTAGGTATGTTAGGGTTTGGAGTGGATAAAGGTACCTTTGTTTGAAGGGAACAGTACAATATGACTTGATTTTCAGCAAAGATATCGTCTACTTTCGATATTTCGGATGGAGTAAGGATATGTTTTGATATGATTTTCAATTTTGTCAGAGTGATTGCTTCGGATATACTGCTTAGGTTGGGTGACCAGATGGGCTCAGAGCAAATGAAGGACATCTTGAATCTCTATCCCCCATACTATTCATGATGAACTCGAAAAATTGATTGAAATTTTTTTCTCAATAAATTTCGCTAAATAAAAAAAATTGAGTGCACATAAAATATAGTCACAAATAGATGAATGAAAAAATAAATGCGTGTTTGTGATTTTATAAAAATTTATTTATTATTAGCAACTATAACTGTTGCGGGTGGACTGTATTTATATTACACGAACTCAAAAGCTGTATTTGTATTTAGCTCACAATATCTATTTCACTTTTACTACTTTCATACAAATATCTATAACTTTCATACAAATATCTATAACAACTTTACTTCATACAAATATCTATTACAGCTTTACTTCATACAAATATCTATAACACGTAATTGGTATATTAACACATGAGAAGCGAAAAGAACGGCACTGATATTATTTGATATCTTTTGACTAAGAACTAATGATTCCTTCGGCGCTGGGCAGGCTCGTTGTCCTTAACATTTCTCCCCCCAGCGTAGCTTGCGCAGCCTCTTCTTGTAATAACACGACGAGCCTGCTAACGGGGCGTTTGAAAATGCCTGCTTTCGTTCTTACGTCAGCGACTCGTATACCACCGTCTGGTCCTTTGTAGGTGCGTTCAATAAATCCCATTGGCCAGATGTTTCGGGGAAGCGTGTGGTCGGCTACGATCACGATATCGCCAACTTGTAGTGGTCGCATCTTATTCGTTGACTCGCCACGTGGCACCAGCGTGGGTAAATATTCATTTATCCACCGCCGCCAGAAGTGATCAGCGAGCGCTTGACTTGCTCGCCACGTTCGTCGGTCAGCCTCGTCACATGGTCCAGTAGTTGGCAGGCCAATGGATGATCCTAGCAGACAATGGTTCGGCGTGAGTGCTTCTGGGTCGTTTGGGTTTACACTCACGTGGGTAAGCGTTCGAGCATTAACAGAAAACTCTCCCTCTGCCAAGAGGGTTCTTAAGACTTCCTCGGGTGGTGCCTTCTCTCGCAACGTGACACTCAGTGCGGTTTTTACTGATCGTATTAATCGTTCCCATGCGCCACCTTGGTTGGTAGCACCAGGGGGTATGTAACGCCATTCCATTCGATGTAGTAGTCCCTCGCCTCGTAGTAGTGGTACCCATTCGGCGTAAGCGATTCGTGGTTCGTGGTCTGCTCCTCGGAAGTTCGTCGCATTGTCCGAAAACATTAGTCGGGGCCATCCTCGGCGCGCCGCCATACGTCGCAGCGCCATTATCGCGGAGTCGGTGGAGAGAGATGCAACAACTTCTATGTGCACGGCACGTGAAGTGAGGCACGTAAATAGTGCACCCAATCGTTTTTCTCGATGCCGTCCAACTTTCACCATCATTGGTCCAAAGTAGTCAATTCCACAGTTTGTGAATGGACGGTGAAAGGCATCGAGGCGGGCTCGTGGTAGGTCTCCAGTGACTGGTTTTCGGGTTTTCCTCGTCGGACTTTGCAGAGGGCGCAGCTGCGTTCTATAGCGCGAACGGTGGGTCGAAGGCGAATAATCCAATAACGCTGTCGTAGGTCCGGCATGCGTTACCAATTTGCATGACCAGCAGCGCAGTGTTCTCGCAGCACAATGAACTTCGTCAAGGGATGGCGTCCATCCAGGATTATCGGTCGATTTGCCTCATTCAACGCGGCTGCTGCTCCAATTCAACCACGCACTCGCAGGATACCCTCCTCAAGCACCGGATCTATTCTGAATAATCGGCTTGCCTTTGTAAAGAGCGGGATGATTCAATCCTATGTAGCTCAGGACTGAAGTTTTCTTTCTGTGCGCGCCGTATGAGTTCCCGTTTGGCGCATTCTATGTGTCGATGTTACATGCGTGTCGATCTGCGTCGGCATATGTCGATGAAGGCTAATACCCGCACTGTTGCTCGTACTAGCATTTCGTCCTTGGAGAATCTAGTGGGATCAGGCAGCCAGCCATCGCGTTGTGAGTCCTCCTCCTTTGTGTAGAACAAAACCTCTTCTTGTTCTGCTGCGAATATTTGTTGCGTGAGCCATTGCTCCTCGGATTTGTAGAGTAAGCTAGGGCCCAGAACCCAGCGGTCGTTCTGGTTGATAGGCGTGCGGGCGAATCTCGTTGCGTCGTCAGCTACATTGTCGTTGATTGGTAGCCATCGCCATTGGTCTTTATGCGTAAGCTCCGCAATCTCGGCAATTCGGTGAGCGACAAAAGATGTGTATTGTCGCGTGTCATCACGTATCCAGTGTACTACTGTGGTCGAGTCGGTCCAATATATAGTTCTTACTACTTCGATGCTATGTTCTTTCTTATTAGTCTCAGCGAGCCTGGCTCCGATTACGGCGGCCTGCAGTTCGAGACGAGGAATGGTCTGTGTGCGTCGCGGTGCCACCCTAGCCTTGGCTGCCACTAGGGCAACACTGATGCGGCCGTCACAGTGGATGATCCGCCAATAAGCTACAGTTGCGTAAGCTTGCGTACTTGCGTCGCATAGCACGTGGAGTTCTACACTTCCATAGTCCTTAAGCGTGTAGCACCGTCCGAGACGTAGATCTGCAATATCGACAAGACACTTTAGCCAATCGGTGAAGAGTTCTCCTTCTTCCTCTGGAATTGGTTCATCCCAGTGGATCTTTAGGCGCCACAGGCTCTGAAGAATGATCTTTGCTCGGATCGTAAAATGACTTAACAGCCCCAGTGGATCGTAGATTAACATGACCGCGCTGAGTGCTTCTCGTTTTGTTGGCATCCGGATCTGTGTGCACACCGTGGCTGGAACTCGATTCATTGATGTGTTGAAACCTAGCTCATCTTGTTCAGCATTCCAATAAACTCCAAGAATTTTGTTCTCAGGACCTCTACTTAGTCGCGCCAATTTAGTTGTTTGTAGTTCCTTTGGCACTTCGTACAACACGCTTTTGCTATTAGCGTTCCGTTCATGCAGTGTGAATCTAGCATCTGCGTGCACCGTCCTTATTTCCTTAATGGTACGCCGGGCTTCTTCTTCATCATTGTAACTTGCCACAAAATCATCCATGTAGTGGTTTTGTGTGATGGCTCTTAAGGCGTGTGGATAAATCTGCGTATGTATCTTCGCATTGTGGTCGCGTACATAATGTGCCAAAAAGGGTGAGCTCTTTGCGCCGAAGATCATACTAGTCATCTTATAGCGACGAGGAGGTTCCATCTCATTGTCACGTCTCCATAGAAATTGCTGTGCTGGCTGATCTTCCGGGCGGATTTTCACCCGCAAAAACATTTCCTGAATATCTGCGGTGATTGCAATGGGTTTTTCTCTGAACCGGAACAAAACGCCTTGCAGTGATAACAGCAAGTCCGGTCCTTCTAGCAATTGTTCGTTGAGGCTCACACCACTACTCTTTGCTGCTGCGTCGAATACCAAGCCTTGCTTACCGGGCTTGTTCAGATTCCGCATGGTGAAGTGTGGCAGATACCAGCAGATTGCACTCTTCTGCTCCGATCCGTTGCATGGTACGGCGTAGCCTTTTTTGACCAGGTTCTCTGTTTGGGCTGCATATTGGTTGGCGTACTCGGGGTCATCGTCCATATTCTGCTCAATTTTTCTCAGTCGGCGGTAGGCTGTCTCGTAGCTTGAAGGAAATGCCATATCGTCTCTCCGCCATGGCAGCCCGACTTCGTATCCATTATCGATCTTTTTAATTGTCTGCATGACTATATTTATTGCTCGCTGATCTACCTCATTCACTCGTGGCCTGCACGTGACGCCAAGCGCGTCCATTCGGATGTGCGTTTCTACTAGCTCATGAAGTTGCTGGTCGTGTTGTCTGATCATGTGCTGTTCAGGTTCGTAGATGTGCAGCATGCTTTCGTGGTTGTAGATCATGCTGCGTGGTACGGTTCCGTGTACTACCCAGCCCAGCTGTGTCCTGGATGCAGCTGTTTGATCGGGTTCACCTACTCGCAGCTCTCGATGTACTCCAAGTAGTCTGTCCCCACCACAATACTAGGGCGTGCAAACTCGTAGCACGCTGCTTCCTGTTGCAGGTCTTTAAGGTGATTGTGCTGCAATAGCGTAGCCGAAATGGACTGCTGGTGCAGTTTCAAGTCCTTGATGGTTCGTGCTCGCAGTTTATTCGACGTTTTCTCTTTCTTTCCCCTCAGTTGCACGGTAACGAGTTTGCTGTCTCTTACCTGCTGAGACATGTTGACGCCGTTCAAGTGCAGATGTTGCTTTGGCCCCTCGGCACCGATGCTTTGTGCCAGCTGTTCATCGATAAGAGAGATAGTAGCACCTTCATCAAGCAGTGCGTACGTGTTGACCTCCCCCCGTGGTCCGATGACAACAACTGGACACATCTTCAACAAAACAGCTCGTGGGGTGGTAGCAGCTGGGGTTGCCATCTGCGTTATTTGTGCGCCTGGTTCCGATAGGATCAATTGCTCAGAATTTGTCTTGTCTTGATCCTGATGAAGCGTTGGATGATGCGGGCGCCGACATTGATTAACACCGCATAATTTTGCTTTGCAGTAGATGCGTCTGTATTTCTTCTGTATACATTTAAAACAAAGCTTCTTGCCGCGCACAAAGTCCCATCGCTTTTCAATCGTCATTACTTTATAGTTCGGGCTTTGCGATAGCACATTGGTTTGTTCACAGCTCGGGCATTGATTGCTTCGCTCTACGGACACTTCGGCGACAGCGTATATATTGCCTGTTTTCTTCTTCACGGGCTTCATTTCCCTCTCGTTGCTGGCGAAACTGTGCTTGTCGAGGGGACATATGTATATTTCAACGCCCGGTCTGCCTCGCGTATGAGAAAGCGAGACAGGACGATAATCTCTGGGTCGGTTGTGTCTTCATTGTCACTAGCGTAATCACACCAACGTGACCGGAGATGCGGGCTTAGTTTGCTCAATACTTCCCGTGCCAGGATAGGGTTGTACAAGTACGCACGCCAGTCGATCGTCTCGAAAACGCAGGTCACGTTCTGAAGCTTGACAGCAAAACTATTGCCTCGATTGCTGATGATCCAAGCCTTGGTAATTTCCTCAGCTCTTCAAATGCTCGGTCGAGGATGACTTCTGGTCGCCCAAAACACTGCTCTAACGCCCTCATAATGACGTCTGGATTTGTGGCTGTGTGAAGTAATGCTGCAACGAAATCTCGGGCTTCTCCTTTAAGACAGGTTCTTAGTCGTTGTATGTTTTCAGCGGCTGTGATGTGGTACATGGTTGTGGAGTCACGCATAGACGCTTTAAATGGCAACCATTCGCTCGGCGATTCGGAAAGTGTTGGCAGTTCGATGTGGCTAACATGCGGTCTTGCTATCTTTTCCAACGTTTCCGCCAGTTGCTCGATATCACTTTTTGAAGGTCTATCCCTCTCGCTCTTGAATTGCTCGTATCTTTGCTGTGTTCGCTGCTCAGCGCTGTGTTCGCCTTTACGTGAGACCAACAGGTTCGTATGTAGCCAGCTATCTACTTTTCCATCGACTTCAACTTGAGATAGTTTTTCGTCTTGAAAACTTTTCTCCTCATTAAGAACCGATATTTCGGCTGCCAGTCGCTTCTTAATTAAGTGAGCCTCCAATTCCAGCTCATTTTCTTTATTGCGGTTAATTTTTCTGCGGCAGCTAACTCCGCTAACCGCAACTGCACTTCAACACTGTTGGTAGATCGCTGCGAGTATACTGATCGTGTTGGCGATTTGGCTCGAGGTTCGTTCATATCGTTCGCATGCTGTGACGATGTACGTGCAACCGCTGCCACAATCGTTCTCTTACACGCGGCGCTCTCGTTTGTAGCGGTCTATACCAATGCAGGCGAGGCCGCTAACTCCAAAGAAAATCTTCACTGTTCGATCGTCTGCTTTTCTCGGTGCTTCTGCTCCTCGAGCTCTGCTGCATCGCCTTGGCTCCGGGTGATGACCATCGTGATCGGTTGACGGCTGCTGGTTGTGGTTCTGGATAAGCGCTCAATATGGTCTGCAGGTTCTTTCGGATCCGGATTGACGGACCAATTTATGTTGCGGGTGGACTGTATTTATATTACCCGAACTCAAAAGCTGTATTTGTATTTAGCTCACAATATCTATTTCACTTTTACTACTTTATACAAATATCTATAAAAACTTTACTTCTATAACACGTAATTGGTATATTAACATATGAGAAGTGAAAAGAACGGCACTGATATTATTTGAAATCTTTTGACTAAGAACTAACGATTCCTTCGGCGCTGGGCAGGCTCGTTGTCCTTAACAATAACTTTTCAGTTTCACAATAAAATTGATTTACCCCTCGCTTACAGGTACATATTTTTCATCGTTGCTTATTTTTTCAACAAGACGTGCATTCATTGGTTGCGTCAGAAATTTGTTGAACTGAACACAGTTGTATTCAGAAAAATTGAATTTAACTCTCGAAACGTGTCGTATGCTGTCAATAGAAAAACGATTTCTCTCTTTTGTCCATTGTGTATTCATAAGAGAGAAAACTCTTTCGCAATTAGCGTTATGTGCTGGAATAGCATAGAAAAATTGAGAGATTCTGAGCAATTCAGAGTAACTGTCAATATGTTCATTAGCGTTAAAGAATCCGCAAATACTAGAACTTGCACATTATTCATTGTAGAAATTATCACCATCTATTTTCGTTGCCAAAAATCATTTTAAATTAACAACTTGATCGTGAAGCTTCGAATCATCGATGTCAACGTCCTTTTCCAGCAAGCATTTCACAGATTCTTCAACATCTTTGTACTGCAAAATTTTTTCTCTCTTGAAGTTCAACCATTTAAATTCTTCGAATTCGGAGAAACTCTTCTTCGAAATATTCTATAGTTTCATAATAAACAATCTCGATTCTCGCTAGAAAATCATTGCACATCTGATCTTTTCCATCATTTCTAAGTTTTGCTAAAATTGATTGAACCATCAAAGGGACAAAATTTGATTGACTCCTTTCGTACAATTTTTCAAGAAGATCTTCAAATATCGAATCAATTTCCAGAATGCTATTATTTTTCATTCCGAGCAACAGCATTTTCGGTTGAAAAAGCGACATGAGAGAATGAACGAAAATCAAGAAACATTCACTAAGATCGTGCAGAAAAAATTTTTTTATCATGACTGGAGGTTTTTTTTGCGACCAAAAATATGATTTCAACGCTTTGAACATTCTAAGAATTCACTCAACTGCTGGAAAACGACTCAACCAACGCGTTCGACTGTGACTTAACAGCTCAAGATATTCACTTTCAACGAATTCACAAATCTTCGGTTCTGACAGTGTAAATAGATAAATATTCGAATATTTTGAGCACAATACAATCGATGTCAAACAAGCCGCAGCGGTCTAGTCCGTGGTGAACTGCGTTGTGAACAATATGCGAAGAGCAATCTATTCCCACTAAATGAGGCTTATTCAAGTTTTCTTTCAACGTGTAAAAAATATTCTTCATTCCTCCGCGCTTCACACCTCCGAAATTCGTGTTTGTATTATCAGCAACAAAAGCACTGAACTTCACAGTCAACTCATTATCATCAAGTTTTTTCAATGTAGGATACAACTGTTTCAGCTTTTTCGTTTGGAATGTTTTCAGCATGTAACAATCTTATTCTGAGTCCTTCCTTCTTATCAAGATATTGCATTGTGATGGGAAAAGATTTTTGTGATTCCTCCCATCTGTACCAATTCCTATAAATGGTACATCAATCACTTCTTGTTTTACCAATTCAACAGAATAAGGAGAAAGGATGTCATTTATAATTGCTTCGGGTTTTTTTCGTGAACATGATATTTTTGATGCAACTTCTGAGTCCGCAGAAAGTGTTCTGAGAAGAGGTGCCGTACAATCCATCTGCCGATAGGACATCTGATGTGCGACTGTGTGGAATGCAAGAGTCCCCTCAGCGATCACAATTTTTGTTGCAAGTGGAGAAGTTTTCATCACAACATGTTGTTCCATAGAATATGAAGTCGATGCAGCGTGAATGGCCGACTTGTGTTTGTCAGAGTTCAGATGAGTGTCTAATGCACCTTTGCCAAAACAAATTTATAGTATAAATACCTTCATTTTTGTATAAAAATTTTATAAACATTGTCGTAAAAAAAGTCTTTTTGAAAATAGCTGATATTGAGAAAATACATACCCATACAGGCAACCGAAACACTACTTCTACATATTTTGCATTTCGCTAATGTTGGTGTCCAACCCTTGTTGAAGCATGGGTATTTCTTTTTAAGATCTTCAGTAAAACTGCATTTGCGTTTCGGCATCTTGCAATTCGAGGTTAGCAGCCATACGTCACCAAAACCGGCTCCCACAGCACATCAAAATACGTATGAACTGTAAATTTATGGTCGACCTACATGAGCACTTGCGCGCGCAACACTTGATAACTTGATAACACGTTTACGTGAGGTCGCGTGGTTACGCTTTTGATTTTGAATCGTTCACGCGGCTTAAGCAACCGAACGAACTGAGATGACCATTGACAATGGAGATGGAGTGACCTCTGGCTAAAAACAAGCCTGCTATAACGTGCTGAAGGTATATGACCGGGGCCTATGTCATACAAGTCAGCCATACCAACTTTGCACATGTAGTAGTCAGCCTACATGTGCGGCTTGATAACTATAGTTCGGTTTTGTGTATGACCAAATAAAATGACGATTTCAAAGTCTGCGAAAGATTTAAAATATATTTGAGTTTCACGTTCGTGAAAAAAGGACATTTATAGGGGGAAAAAGGATGCTCCTCCCAATAGTTGAAAAAAATGGACATGACCTTGCAAAAAAGGACTCTAGTCACTCTAGCTTAGGTGATTGTCAAGGTGTTCGAAATTGTAGTTAATTTGACTCAGGTATTGCAAATAGTGGATAGAAAGGTCTTCAGAGTTAATTTTATTCTTTACGGTTTTGTCAAAGTATTCTAGGAAGATTTTATGGTTCTGTTGCTGATTAACATGTGTGGTAATATTATTGAAACGTTCAATCATTTCTTGATTCAATTTAGATTGGCCATTGATTTCTTGTTCGAGCTCGTTTTCCTTATTAAACATCTTTTCGATTCCGGTATTTATACGAATCGCATCATCCGCGTCAGTGTTACCAGTAATTGCTTTGATTACGCTTCTTAGCCCATTTATTAGTCCTCGTTGCGTTCTGTATCTCGGCGTAAGAGTTGTCAGTTTATTTTGAGTTTCCCTAGATTAGGCCTTCGTTATTTCTAGAGAGTCAGTCAGAATTTCAAGTTTTCTAAAAGCTTCCAGTGAACTTGAAATCTGAGAGAGTGTTTGATCATATGAATCAAGTCGTATTATGTGCAGAAGGTTTCTGTGGGAGTGTATTGTCCTTGCCGTCCGTATTTGTATAGGTAGAAGTCCTTTACTGTTGGTCAGGTCCTGAATTTATATCCGTTGTCCGTGAGTTGCTAGTGTTAGCCTGAAATTTACGTCTTCTTTTAGTTTTAGCTTTATGAAGTTTTTGATTTCATGTAGTTATAAGGGTAACTTTATTGTCTTTTTGAACGATATGTTTGCTAAACCTGGGAGTCATTTTATTGCGCCTGAATTCCTTCCAGAACACAATTTCATTTTCTTCTAGCTGTAAGGGGTCAGTACGATTTATTATAATCTCTTCAAGGTTTCGATTTACCAATTTACCTACTTTATCTTTAATAACGGGGTATATACTTGTATACTTAGTATTTTTGATTGAATTGAACGGTTTTGTTAAATGTATGGTTTTTTTCAGTAAATAGTTCATAAGGGTTTAGTTTGGTAGTTGAATGAAGGGCGTTATTACGAGTATATGTAATCATAACTTCACTAAGGATATGGTCATGGTCAATATCAAGGTTCTTATCTTTACGTTTCTCGAGTATGATACGGTATATTTTAGTCATTCGGCGATTATTTTCTTAGGAATACCATGGATATTAATAAAATCTCTGTAGTGGGAAATAGGTATTGAAGTGTTCGTATAGGACTGCAGCGATGATCTGCTTCCTCGGCGGAAGAGCATGTTTGAGGCCTTGTTTGGGGACGCATGAATGCGCTGGCAGGCTAGCGTTGCTGTGTCTTAGGGCGAGTTCTTTCCCCCTAGCACAAGGACCCACTACAAAAAAATTCCGCATTCGCGATTTAAAGGGATCGAATGCCGATCGACTGGTGTTGAGGCCGAGTTAACCTACTAAGGGTTGAAATTGCTTGTTAAGAGAACAAGTTGAGATGAGCAAAAATGGACGGACTGGTGGAGACTGCGTCATTAACGACGATCCTTATGGAGGTGGTGCTCCCTCGCACCCTCCAAACCAGATCAAGATCCAAACGCAGACGTGGCCATGCGTTTCCCATTTGAGTGAAAAACTCATACAAAAGCACTTTGTATGACTCTTTCCCTCAAATGAGAATCACAACCGTAACCAATTTATGCTACAGAGTTATGTAATGAAATTACATAACCCTATATCAGAAAAGGCCAAGTAAGCGGAAGGCCACTCTATCCGGCAAGAGCCCCTGGTTAGCGACAAAACGGTGGAGCGCGCCCGATGGCTAGCCCATATCAGAAAGACAGCCTGCCATCGATGCGGGTCCTATACCCGGTCTGTTCGCACGAAATGGAAAGACCGAGTCGTTGTAGTTTGACAATTCATTGTACTATTACATGGAATTAAATATCTGTTTTACAATAATCCATGCGCATAAAGAACCATCTCATAAATGGTATAAATTAACAAGTCTATAATCAGAGAAAAAGAATTGTGTATTATATAAACTTTGTCTTTATATTTAATTAAATGAAATTCATTTTTGTTGGCTTTTGCACCAAATCGAATTAAGATATTGGGTGTACAACTTGATAACCGGAATTTTTTAGCAAAATTTGATGCTTTATTGTCAAAAATTTTACAATATATTTTATTCGAAGTATTGCCCATGGGAAGCTACAACATTTCTCCATCTTTCAGGCAATTTATGAATTCCATCTCAAAAAATTTGCGCTGGCTTGGCGGCCAAAAACGAATCTACCCAATTTCGGATGCTTTGGTCTGAAGTGAAGCGTACTCCGGTGAGGGCGTTTGGCTCGAACGAAATAAATGAAAGTCAGACGGAGCAAGGCCCGAACTATAAGACGGGTGGGCCAAAACTTCGCATCCACTATTTTCCAAATAGTTTTTCACAGGTCTTGCAACATGCGGCTGAGCGTTGTCATGATGAAAAATGATAGCCTCGGGTCTGGTCGCACATTCCGGGCGTTTTTCGATGGTGGCACGCTTCAAACGTATTAATTGTGTTTGGTACGGGTCACCTGTAATTGTCTGGCCCAATTTCAATAACTCATAATATAATGGCCCCTTCTGATCCCACCAAATACATAGCATAACCTTGACGCCATGGATATTTTGCTTCACCGTTGATTTGGTTGATTGGCCGGGCTTCACGTATGACCTTTTGTGCTTGGGATCCATTTTTTATCCCCAGTCACGATCCGATGCAAAAATTGATTTCTTTTTATGGCGCTCAAACAGCATTTCAGACATACAGAAGCGCCGTTCAACGTCTCTCGATTTCAACTTATAGGGGACCCAATTGCCTTACGTTATAAAATGGCTTGTTGAGTCACTCCCAACGATTTGGCAAGTTCGTCTTGCGTTTGACACGAATCCTCATCGAGTAGCGTCTCCAATTTTTCGTCTTCAAAATTTTTTGGCTGTCCTGGGCGTGCTTTGTCTTTGATGTCAAAATCGGCACTTTTGAAGCGTTTGAAACCATTCAAAAGACTGTGTTTTCGCTATAACATCTTCGCTATAAACTTCTACAAGAAAACGTTGACTTTCTGCAGTAGTTTTCTTTGCAAAAAAATGACCCAACAGAACCTCCGGCAAATGCCGTCTTATTCTCCGATTTTCGAAGTAATTCATCCTGAAAAATAATAATGATGCACACAAGATAAAATTGTTTTGTTGACTGATTTTGATAGCTGTCAAATGTACCTTCAAAACAACATATATATAAAGTTCGAGCTTTCACGATATTTGTTAGTAGAGACATCTAGCATCGAATTACGGTTATTAAGTTGCACACCCAATAGAATACTGTTTTATACTACTAAATACGTGTAAATAATATGAAAAAAGTGAGATGGTGTGGCATTGAAATTATCTCGAAATTTTATTTCCAAATCAAATAAGATAAGCCTTTGCTTTGAAAAGATTATTATGTGAGCAACAAAATCACAAATAAATTTTTATATTCACAAATACGAAATGTTGGAAAATTTTAATTTATTAGGCTAGAAAATGCTAAGTATGCTTTTAGCCAAAAAGCAAGATGTTCCTGAACTACATAAAATCGCTATTGAAATCATTTCATTTCAATGCCAAGGCCCTGTGTAAACATCAGTTTAAAGTTTGTGTTTATTCTTAAATTGTTTTACTAAATATTTTAAGACTTCTCGGCACTATCACATTTGTTTTTATATTGATTTTTTTCCCCTTGTTTTGTTCCATTCACTATAAGACTATGTTTGACATAGCGAAACTTTGAAAAATTCGAAAATTATAGAAAAACAAAAAGGGGTCGCTATTCCGGAGTAACGCTGCTGATAATATACGTTGTCTTAATGTAACATAACTGAAGAGATATGAAATTGCGCGTATCATGCTCTAAAAGCTACGTTACTAGAGATGCTTTATACTAGCGAAACCAAATTTCAACTTGATTGCATGAAACGTGATCCTTCTTAGTCCAAAATGAATGTTAAATTATGCTTTCCTTGTATTCTCTTTAATTACTTGTTCCTTCTGTTCAGCCGTGATATCTTAGTGACGCAATAATGTGGCCTGATGATTGAATGTCGAGCTTCATACACTGACGAATTATTTCCTTTGTTAACTGCACAACATGCAGACTAGTAATAAACCAACTGTACGCGATGCCTTAATGTTTGCGGATATCTGAGTATAGCCAAACTATAGTCGTTTCACCTGTTAGCCACTAGTAAGCTTGCAAGGTATTTACTACTAGTTTTTAACTGAACTATGCGCTTCACTGTTGTAGAAACTGTGACACTTAGAATGGTACAGGAATGAACATTGCATCGAAACATTTTGATGGTCATGATATAGAAATTTGTATTTTTTTGCAGTTTCTTCACATAATCCCATTTTGATTAAAGGTATTAAATGCAGTTATCTTTGCACCATTAAAACTGTTCACAAGTAAATCAGAGAACTATATTTAGAAGCTATCCGATCTTGGAACATATTCAGCTAATTAACGACTTCAAGACTTTGAATTTCAAACACGCGAATTAACAGAGTACGGGAGAAAATGTCAAAAGACGGCAAGGAAATACTTTAGTAAATGATAGAAAATGGGATAAATATAATCTACCCGTGGTTTTTAATACAAAAATTGTTGTATGCGGACTCAAGCGGGGTGATGGGCAGGCCCCATTACTATTAAATTTGGCTCTGGAGTACGTCATAAGGAAGCTACCTGTCGATACACGAGGTAAATTACTATACAAATCGAGCCAAGTAGTAGCCTATGCAGCCAATATCAACATTTTGTCACGGTCATTAATAACTGCCAAAAAACTCTTCCTGAAACTCGACAGCAAAGTAAAACTAGTAGGGCTAATAATCAATGACAATGCAACAAAGTTCATGACGCTGTTGAGGAAAAATACCTCAAATACACAAAATACCACGCTTGGTGAAAACAGTACCGGACATTTGAGCGAATTCGATGATGGAAGAGATCTGATGAAAGAGACGAAATACGCCGAAGAATACAGCTCGGAAATAAAATATTTTATTCAATTTTGATAATCTTGAAGACCAGCTGAATACACAGGAAAACAAAGCTCCAGGCATACAAATCTGTGTTAAGACCTGCGCTATACCTGGGGTGTAAAACAAGCACCCTAATCCAAACATCCGCAAATATATTGAAAGCCTTTGAGCGACGGGTCCTAAGGTGAATAATCGGAGCGAAGCTAGACAGTGACCAATGAGACGAATTCGATATAACTATGAGCTGTATGAAATTGTTGACGAGCCGAATGTCTCAACGGTTATCAGGCCATATAAATTGTACGGACGAACAACAGACATCCTAGAAGATATTTGTTGGGAGAACTGAAGGGCGGAGACCAGTGGGGAAACTGAAGAAACACTGGCTTGGTAAACGAAGACAGTTCATAGCTGCTTGGATTTTGAAATTGGAGGATGCGGTCAATCTAGCGAGACAGTTGGAGGCACTATTCGCTCGAAGCGAAGACCCGAGAGGGACTTTAGTACTATGAAGAAGAATAAAATTTTCCTAGCCAATTACCTTGACTATAGGGTTCTTTATCTTCCAAGTTTCCGACAGAAGAAGTGGATCAGTTTCACTCCTTTAATCCGCTCATAAATAAAAATTCAAATTATGTTGACTTCGCATGCTCTGCAAATTCTCCAGCTGATTCTCAAACGTTTTTTCAAAGACGGTACCCTCTCCTTCCTTACTTCTGTACCAATTCGGGGAAAAGCAGAGCTGACCATTACTGTTGGCCCTTTTAATTTGTCGACTTTACAGCCAGCTGTTTCATGGTCGAGGTTGTTTCATGTAAATGTAAATGTGCTTACATTGGAAGAAGTGCAACGGAAAAATTCATTATTGGTTAATGAACCCAAACCATGTCTCACCTCAAGCACTGGTTGACATCTCTATGTGATGAGTTCCCGTAATCCACCAGCTTCCAGTTTTTGATGGATCAGCTGGTATTGATAGCATCTTAGTGACAGTTTGCGTCTTATTTATGTCACGAATAGTGTTTATGTTTCGAAAAGTATGCTCATAGTTTAGCACCTTTCCACAGAGACGAATACATATGCGGTAGCCCCCAGGATCCGTGAGCGTAATGAGAGTATTCAATCACTATACATTGTTGCTTAGATTTACTGCAAGATTACTTGCTGAAACCTGCAAATTGATTATGTTAAGCATATAAACATAATTATAACACAAGTCTAGAATTAAAAGATTGCAAAAGCTGAAAAGCCAATCGCCAAAGATTTCAATTCTGTGATGTATTAAAATGATGATCCTATTTCAAATGCGTTTTATTGATTATTTTTGTTTTCCAAATTTTTAAAATTTTGATTCAGAGCGTATCTGGAGTGGTGTTTTTTGGACTAGGAGTGCCAAAAAGAAGCCACATACGAACATCGTGCGCGGGTGCGTGGTGTGCTTTGGGTCATTATCTTGCTGAAACAAATAATGATTATCAACACCCAATTTCCGTGCACTTTTTTCCAAATTATTTTCAGAATTGATAAGTAAAATTAATTTGGCCATATACAGATATTGTTGTAATGAAACAGGTTCTCCAATTCGTTTTGCAGTCATACATCCACAGGCCATTATATCTTCATGCTTTACTGTAGGTATGATGAACGTTTTTGAGATGAAGTTCAATATTTTTTGTTTTCTACGCTAATAAACGGCATATGAAGGGATTAATATTAAATTTTTTCTCATCAGAGATCATTGCATGACTACAGAAGTCTTCTTCTTCTTCTTCGTAGCACTACAACCCCTTTTGGGCCTTCGCTTAGAGATAGTTAGAGTATCTCATTTTCATGATCTAATGTATTGGCACTCCACAAGGTGATATGATCATTATCACGCTTTGACTGTGTGTCCGTCCACCCAGCTGCGATACGTTCTGATTTTTAAACCAGCACGTATCATAACTGAACTGGCTTACAGTCCGTCCGAAGAACTACTCGAACTAAATCTCGTTGACACAAACGAAACTTGAACCAGAGACCTTCGGCTTACGGGCTTAGTACTCTAACCACTAAGCCCCGCGGACTACGACTCCAGAAGTCAAGCCCCTTGGATTTAAATTCATTTGCGAAGCGAAATCTTTTCTTCTTATTAACTTTGGCATCAAGTGATTTTTTTAGGTACTCTCGCGTGATATCCAGCGTTACTGAGAGATCTGCAAATAGTAGGCGCACTAAGTTCGGTACCACTTACATCTATGAATTGATCCCTGCTGCTTCTTGAGGTAGCAGTAGGATCCTTTTTTAACATTTCTTTTATCCTTGCCTATCAATTTATATGGCCGGCCACTTAAAATTTCGTTTTCCACTAGGTTATTTTTTCTGAACCATTTCACAATGTCAAAAAATGTCGAGCGACTTTGCACAATTATTTTTTCATTCTCTTTATATAACTTTATGATAATGTTTTTTTTATTAATACCCAAATTCGAGCCTGGTTTAATCCTGTCCTTTGTAACTGACAAATAATCAATGACAGCACAAAAACATATGTTTAGGTATACTTAAGGGAACTCCCTTGTAAATACAGAAATAAAAAGATAAGAATTGCTCCAAACTTCACATGACTATTTCATTCTTTTCAAAATGACCGACTATTTTTGCTCGTTGGATGTATATATTGTGAATGAGAATTATTTTCCCGAAAAATTTTGTTTTGTTTCTGTCTTATTTTTTATAAATACAATTGTTTGAGAATCTATACGACTTTAACGTGTAGAAAAATATTTAATTAGATTTCTACGTATATGCTCGTAAAAGTACTTTTTTTGTTTCTCGTACCGTCCGATAAATTTTTACTACCTGCATACATACATACAAAGGCGGTCCGAGAAGAACTTAGCCTACAAATGAAAAACAAAAATTTTGGAAAATTTGGTGATTTATTTCCCGACACAATCTCCTCTTAGTTCGATTCACTTGGCCCAGCGATGCTCCAACTTCTTTAACTCGACTGAAAAATACGTTTTTTCGAGGTCTGCAAAGTAGGCCTCCGTGGTGGCGATGACCTCCTCATTTGACTCAAATTTCAGCCCAGCGAGGGACTTTTTCAAGTTTGGAAAGAAAAGAAAGTCGCACCGGACCAAATCTCAAGAATATGGTGGATGGGGTAGCAGTTCCCAGCTCAATTTGACCCATTTGGCCGTGGCGGCGGTGGAAGTGTGAGCCATTGGGATGTCATGGTGAAAGAGTGCTTGTTTCTTTGCCAAATCGGGCCAATTATTTTTTGCGATTCCGCGTCGAATGGGCTCAATTATCTGGCATAGTAGATCCCTGCGTCCGTTTTGCCCATCTCTAGTTAGTTGATGCAGATCACACCTTGTAAATCCCAGAAAACAGTAGCCATCACCCTTCCGGCCGATAGGACAGCCTTTATCGCCTTCCTCGAAGTAAGTTGAAGTCCACTGTTTCGACAGCTCTTGTTTTGTAATTCGGAGGAGAATATCATTTACGTACTGGGTGTGAAGCTCCCATGCATGCAAGCGACTGGACTAGCCACTAAACAAATCTCATGTCAACCCGAGAGTCCAGCCTGGAACCGTTTGACACATTACTTCGGGCCAGGTCTCGTTTTGTTACGCCGTGAGGCTCCTTCAAGCTCGGGGATTCCTCTACTAGCGAGAGTAGAGAGGAGAGGGGGAGTTCCCAGATAAGCGATAGCTCATCCCTGACTTCTGTGAGCCCTTTTTATCTTTTGGGACTGCCCGAGGATAATGTGCCATCTGGTTCCATTTGTCAACCGATTCAAGCATCACTGTGACTATACTACTCGGGGTGAATTCTGTAATGTGACGCCTACGCCCGGGAATCGAAGTGATTCCGATCCCGAACCCTTGCAACCGGCCAGATGGATATGTCCTCGAAGTGCCAGCGGACTTCATCTGTCGTGCGGATATCGTTGTGCAGAAAATATTTTTTTTCTGTCCAAATATTTAGATCCGTGGATATAAATATTCGAAATATAGACTTAATCCCAAACCCCGGCACATTTCGAGACATAGCCATCTGGAAATGCCCCTCCACCGTGGCCATCGAGAAAACTATGCCACTGGCGACAACTGGAGAGGCACATTGCCGCCATATGGCGTGCCATTCCACACACAGATGTTTTGTCCGAGGCGACAACCGGGATTTTTGACAGCCACATGGCGGCTTCGTTCTTCGTTGCTGTCGTCTGCTAATCTTGTCCATTGTCGTGAATCGCAAAATTCGTGAAGTTTCTGTGTTTCCCGTAAAAAGTGGGCAATTGTTACATTAACTTCCAAGAAATGTTATAGTTGTACCAATTATGCTGGTGGTTAAGTGTACGAGAATCTCAGGGTAAGCTCGTTGTACGCGCTGAAAGGTTTCGGAAACAAAAGTTTTGTGGAATTCGTGATCTGTCGCAATTGCATTGTGCGCGAGCTGCAAAGTACGAACGCAAACAAGGAAAACGTTGTGAAAATTAATTTGCAGAGTTTTTGTGCAAATCTGAGCAGCTCTACATAAAGAAAAGTGCATAATTGTTTGCAGTGGAGGAAACTAGTTCGTTTTGTGAAACTAATTTACACCTGCAGTGTGCTGTCTAGATCCTTTCAAGTGCTTTGCTACCTCGTAACATACCTTCGTGACGATCGTTTGTGTGTAGGACTCGGTCGGAGCGAGGTGTACTCAAGAGGGCTGCACGTGGAACATCCAACCCTTGAGAACTTCAACGGAACGTTGCCTCAGGCTGGAACAGATCGTGACGGTAGGGATGGTGAAGCAATTCGTATCCATGATATGTAAAATTTATAATTTTTCATGTTTGTAGCATCTGCAACCAACAGTACCAGTACCGAGACTACCATTGACAGGAGGTGTAAGGAAGCCGCATCGTTGTCGTCCCGGTACGGTTGCTCTTCGAGAACTTCGTCGTTACCAGGAGTCCACAGAATTGTTGATCCGGAAATCACCGTTCCACGCTTGGTTCGTGAAATTGTTCGCGATTTCAAAACAGATCTTCGTTCCCAATCAGCTGTTTGGCGGGGATCCATCGGCAAACAATTGGCATCATTTGGATCATCACGCAACTCCACATTTATGATTTGGACAAAAAGGAGGGAAGGTAAAGCGATCTCGAGGTATGTAGGTTTTGTTGTTCTGGGATAAAAACGAAGAACGAGGGAATCAGGATCAGAGCGGGGCCGGCTTCTAGATTTGTGTGGGATTGTATACCTGGGAGTTGAAATGGTTGGGGGGAAATAATAAGAGTCTGATTCGTCCGTTTAATTCTTCCTCCCGTGAACCAAATGAACATTGCTTTTAACTTAATAAAGCCACCAGAGGACATATCGCTAATAATACATTGCTGTTAACAGCGATTTTTCACCTTGAACGTTATCCTCTATAATTGGGCAACACAAAAATCCAGACATCGACTCTTTTCTTATTCAACCTTCAAAACTTGCAGTTTAAGTAGCATAAAAAAATAATTTGAAGCTTAACTTGGACGCAGATGAACTTTCACAGAATGAAAAATGAGGAAAAAATATTATAAAAATGTAAAATGCAACAACTAGCAAAGTAAAATCTAGAAATTTAAACAAATCTACAATGAAACTAGATAAAGCCAATTAGAGTTAATAGGCAATTGAGAAAAGATTTCATGAAGATGAAAATTTGTTTAAAAAAAAAAATCATGATTTCATTGAGAAAAGTTCGAAGTAACAGAACTGTTATATATGATCAATTAAAATTGTGTTTCTATAGTTAACGATTTTTTTTGGCTCACTATCAATTAATAAACTTTTAAAATGTTTGATTTTGCAATCAAAGGAATCTTAATGATAAAATTTTTTACAACAATATACGTTAAGTGTTCGGTTTTAAGTTAATATTTAGTGTAATATAAACGCCTCACAATAAGCGTTGATGAATCTCGTAACTGTAAGAAATGTTAAAGTGGTAAATACTTAAATATAAAAAAGAAACAAATTCTAATTAAGGTTGCTTCGCATAGCAAATTTATTCTGCATTTTATTGGAGGTTTCTAAGGTAATGCGCGAATTGAATCACCCAATTGTAGACATATTCATGGTAAAGATTATAAATCAATGGAATTCAGAAATGATATGTGATTATATATCCCCAATTTTTCCAAATTGAGATTATACATTGAATGATTTTGAATATAATATAAATTTCGGCCGAAAACGTTTTGCGTAAAAAAACAAAAAAATAGAATCTTTTACAAATGCATTGAGTCGCTCACATAATGTAGAATTTTGTGCGCAAACACAATTTTACAGATTTCTTAGAAAGACATAAACTCCAGAAAATCTTAAATATTCTATAGCGGAAGATTTAAACCTGAAAAATCATGAGCGTCTTCAATAATTGATCAATTTCAAAATTTCTCATGGCTTGTTTTAATTTTTCAATAATACCAACTGTTTAATTTCTTTCTGAGTCCTCAGTTTTAATAATATAGTTGAAAAATTTCATAAATTTTTGAATAGTGGACTTTAAAATCAAACACAGATTGCAGAATACCTCTATCTCAAAACTTGAGAAGTATCTAAACTGCATCTTTATGATTTCAAGGTAAATTGAAAAACTAATTAAAAGCCAAAATAAATTTTAAAATACCATATCACTGCATTAATTCGGCATTTATTCGAGTAACATCGACGAAATAAAAAAAAAAAAGTCATTCCTTATCATACAGGAAGAGAGAAAACGAAGCAATAACTACTTAAAAAACTCATATGCTTAAATATCTGCAACACTTTTATTCAAGAGCTTTGTATTCTTTCTTCGCATATCGTTAACGTAAAATCGATTCTAATTTACAATTGGAGCTTACCTATTGTTAAGTGGAGCAATTATTTTCAAAGTGCTTAAATTCAATTTGCTTGAATAGGTATAGCAGTGATATAAAAATATAACAACTTTAATTAACTAGTTAATGAAGGAATAAAGCAAATTTTACATTGCTCGAGAATCATGTAAATATGTGCTTGATTACATATCAAAATAATTTTTAAATGAACATTTGCTTATGAATATGTATATGATGTATAAATGTATGCATTGAATGAAATTGAAACCATTAAAACAGAATAAAAATTGGATAATTGATAAAATTGACACGAAAAATTAGAAATTAATATAGAAAAAAAAATTCATAAATGATGTAGTCTCTGCCAGATTTGTCTACAAAAATTAAAAGAGCCCTGAATTAATTAACAATAAAATTGTGGTATATTGTTATGTAGGCTTTGAAGTCTGATAATCTAAACTATAATTTTGTATCTTTGATTTGTCATAGATAAACGACTTTTGTTTTAGAGATGAAACTATTTTTTTCCGATGAATACAAGACCAAACCATTTTTGTAAACAGCTTGATACCAAATAGTGGGCAATTCAGAATTAAAGTAAATGTATTGATAGCTAACGGTTATCAGGTGTGAATTAGATACAAAATAGAATGCATTAACCAGTTGCGCTGCACTGACTAATGTGAAGCTTCATTTTTTTTTAACACGGCTATCCAATTTTACTCGATTTTCCTACATTCGAAAACTGCCAATACCTGGCGATAAATGTTTATTATTTTAATTGAAAAACTTTTAATCACTTCTCCACCGACCTTAGAAATCCTTCAATCAAAACGGGATCAAATACTACTCATAAGAAAATTTTAATCTTAATTGGCTAGATAATAATAAATAAAAGAAAATTGAAATTCCAATTCTAGTTTATCCAAAACGAGATATTGTTCATCAAATTAATGAGATAAATAAATTTGGAAGCTATAATAAAATTTTGATTATGAACAAAAAAGTCAAACATTATTGGTAAATTCTTGTAAATATTGTCAAAAATTTTAAATGAAACCAAGTTATAGTAGAAATAATATGAATTGCTAAAAGATAAACCACGACTTTCCTTTTCAGTGGCCCGTTCTTTTTCAGTGGGAACCGAGAGTGTAGGGTAAGTATGCCGTCGCGAGGGTAGGGTTTCGACAAATCCGCTGAAGTCGGTTTCGCGTCGCGCGCGGTACGCGGTACCTTTGATTGGTTCGTCATTTCTTTAGAGTAGTTTTCTTCGGTTTAAGTTCGAGTAGCATATTTTTCGGTACCGCGTCGGTGAATCGGTAACGCGCCTATGGGATTTTGTAGCGTTTTTGATTTGAGATCTGTGGATAGATCACATCCAGAATTAACGTAATGTAGGTTTCTCGTTCTGGATGAGTAATTGTTGACGCGTTTGAAAAACGGGCAAGTTCAGGTGACTGAAATATTGTAATTGAGCGTAATCCATTCGGAGACCCGCGACCGAAATCCTCTCCGAACTAGCTGGCCGACAAGCAGTCACCGCATGAATGGGTTACGGTGCACGGATTGGTTGACCTGTTGGTACCATCCGTTGGCACTACTCAGACTTAACGTCTAGAACCGATGAGAGGTCGGTTCCGCGTTCGATCTGAAAGTAGAAAATCATTACAATTCTCTCGTCTCCAAATGAAAGTCCCATCGCAGCATATCCCATTTTTTGCACGCAAAAATGTGTAGCAGGCATCGCCCACCTCTCCTGGGTAAAACCAATAACAGGGGGACCGTAACTTGCCAATAGACTGAATATACCCATGCCCGTTCAAAGGCTGGGTCATATTGAAGTCAGCCTCACCTTGCGTTCAATTTAGCCACGGTCTCACGTCCGGTATGAGGTGCACAGTCCACCTTCCCGTGGTGCAGTTCACCCAAGACTACTGCCAATCGTTGAGTGAGCACTGTCCCTCCTTGCATGCAACCGTCTCCTTCTTGTCCTCATTTCACGAAGATCAATAGCGTGGCGGTTTCTAGCAAGGAAAGCAACAGGTGTCATGCTTCCAATAACTATCACCACCGTGTCGGAGACTGTCACACATGAAGATGCAATCCTCAGCGCTCCTCTTCTCTCTACTTGTGCCTAGCATTTTCAGTAGACCTCCTTACTGAGAGCGTCATCCCAAATTTCTGTGCTATGCAGCAGCACTGACCCTAGAGCACTCATCAAGAGGCGTCTTCTTGATGGAATGGTTCTCCCTAAGTTGGCTATAAGTCGACTCAGAGCCGATACTCCTAAAGTAGCCTTCGTAACCGTTGCTTTGATTTGCTCAAAGAAACTCATCGAGTCGATCAGAAGCCCCAGGTACTTCACCGCTTGCTTTAATTCGCTTAGTATGTCTTCAGTACACTTATTTACTCGAGGTTTTCTCTTTTTATTGAAGACATCCACCAAGGTTTTCTCCAGTGCTAAACTGAACCCGTGAACAGCCATCCAGTCTCCTACTTAGCACATAAGCATGACTTATCTTAGTTGTGCTTGTTGAATGGTGACTAGAGCTGCAACATCATCCACAAAGCCGATAAAACGTGACTCATCTGGCATCTCCTGTCTCGGTAGCCCATCGTCAGACATGTTTCACAGGTCTGGACCAAGGATAGATTCCTGGGAAATGCCCGATGTAAATTTCATCCTTCATTGGCCCTATGTCATGTCATAAAGCAGACTTCAATCCTTCAGGTAGTTCCTCAGAAGCCGCATCAGATATTCTGGAACATGAAAGGGGTTTTCCAGCGTATCCAGAATATCCACTCATTTAGCGGAGTTGAAGGCATTCCTAACATTGGCTTGGGCTATATACCTCTGGCTTTGGGCCGCGCTCACCACCTTTGCAATCGCAACAATGGTGGAACACTCTGCTCTTAAGCCGCACTGCTGAGGAGATAGGTCCCCAGCAGCACAAATCGCGTCAGTGAGTATTTCTTCAATGAGTTTCCCCAGCAGTTTCTCAGCAGTTTCTAGCATATGTAATGGGCGGTATGCAGACGGTGATCCGGGATTTCCCTTCCCGTTGCTGACCAGCACAAGTTTCCTTACCTTTTATCGTACCAGGAAAACCCCGTCCCAAGGCAAGCGTTGAATGTGCTGAGCAGCAAGTCAGGACAATGGTGATAGATATGTTGCAACACCTCATCTGGAACACCATTTGGACCTGGAGCCTTCCTTGCTTTCAGTGACAGGATAGCTTTTTCCAGTTCCGACTGTGTAAAGAGTGGATACTCGATTGCTGTTTCACAGTGGACAGCATCAAGATAGAGAGGGTGTGCGGAAAAGGGTGCCCGCACTATCAAGTTCATTTTTCTGCATCTTGTATGCAAGGCTTCATTAGGGCACCAGCTCCGCGTAACTAGATTTAGCCAAGGCCCCCGCGAATGCTTGTTTACATTGTCTACTAGATCTTGCCAGCAGCGAGAGTTGCTGTTGTTAATCAATATGAGAAGGCATTTCCTGGTCAACATATATGCTGCTACCCGGTTTCATGCCTCATCACGGTTCCGCGTCCGTTGAACCTCACGCCAAAGTTTGTCTCCTTTCACTTT
Organism: Odontomyia ornata; assembly: GCA_963969285.1. Taxonomy (NCBI): domain Eukaryota; kingdom Metazoa; phylum Arthropoda; class Insecta; order Diptera; family Stratiomyidae; genus Odontomyia; species Odontomyia ornata. The sequence goes on from OZ017742.1 coordinate 78,423,849, forward strand.
CTAGTGATTTCAGTCGACCACCAGTACATTGAGGGCTTGCCGCGCCGGGGTTTTCGACGATACATAGAAGCATTGCAAGCAGTCGTAATGATGCTCATGGTTGAGCTCACCTCGTTTTGAGCTGCCAGTTCTTCCATCCCATGCGAATCTCTCTACAGCGGAGCACCTGCTGTGAGCACCTCGACGAGCCTCTCGACGTCCATCTTTCCGTTGTTCCAATCAATTGTAGAAAGTCGAAAGCACAGGCGTCGGGAGACAACATCACTGGTCTCTAGGAGACTGCACTGTCAACCACAGTCCTCTAATACTCTCCAGTTGAGTATCCTCCATACTAAGGACCCTAAGCAAATGTCACGTCCAGTATGGTTCCTTCACAGCTAATATGTGGAAAGTTGGCGTACTTCTGGCGTTTAGTAAGATGAGTGCCATCCTGGCCGCCACTTCCAGGGTTCGTTTTCTCCGTGGGTCTGTTTGAGGAATGCCCCATTCGATTCAAGCAGCACCCTCCAAAGCATTAGCCTTGGCTTGGAAATATGATATCAACTCGTTCAGCATTACGTATACACTAAAGAAGATGGTTCCTGAGCACCGAATGCATAAAAAACCAAAATCCGTCCACAGCGCTCCACCTGAAAACCATCGTTCCGAACCCAGATACCGGTAGTGCCAGTTTTATCAGGATAATATGATACAGAACTTTTATTGTGGTGTTGCTCACTAAGCAGCAAAAAGTCGGCTTTCATGACCCTCGCGATCTGCTCAAGCAGGTTTTGGGCGGTTGAACTGTGATGCAGGTTTAGTTGCAGGATGCGGATTATTGAAGTTCTGATTTTGCCTTGGCTGGGGCTTCCTCAAAAATTGACATTTCCCTAATCCCAAGACGTGCCCGAAATCGGGTCTTGGATCAGCATCCTTGCAAAGAATACAATGTGGCTCCTTTGTGCACTGTTTTCTTTTGAGTCCTATTTCACCACATTTGTAACATCGGGAGCTCCTATCGGCTCCTTTGCATACTTGTGTGGCGTAACCATAGCTAAGGCATTTGAAACATTAAAGAGGCACTGATCTTCGCCGCATCCTGCAGACAACCCACCCTATTCTTCCTTTGCTCTTATTCAAACATTGTTCGGCGTCCTTTTCAGTCAAGTCAAGACTGCTTCTTGGTTTCTGGTGTGCACTAGTAGAGTCCTACTTCGTTGACGGTCACGAAGTGATGAAGAAACTATTTCGGATTGCACTTAAATAATGTCGAACACTGCTCTGAAGTGGTCCCACGGTTGCGTTTGTTGTCCGGAGCGTTCTCATGCTCAAAATTTCCTGCAGGTTATGACCCACGTGGTCTTTTGAGATGTTTACTGTTTCAGCTGTCTCGTGCACCTTCAATCGGTGGTCTGCCAATACGAGCTTGTGGATTTTTGGCACATTATCCTCACGTGGTAGCCGTTTTCGGGGCACCTGGGCGTGGTTCATCGAAAACTGACGTGCGACCACGTTGAAACTCGTTAAATCAATTTTTTGTGGTCGCCATCGCAGGAGCAGAGTCACCGTATATAATATCCTAGCGCTCTTTGGTTTCTCTGGGCGATTTCCCTTCCAAAAACAACAATCGGACACCGACTGATATCGCTCTTTCTCCGTTTTTCTGAAATTCGCGGACACGATTCGGCTGAAATTTTGACAGTAAGAGATTAAGTGCTTATGTGACCGCCCTCGTATATATATATATATATATATATATATATATATATATATATATATATATATATATATACGAGTATATATATATATATATATATATATATAACATTAAAAACTTATATATATATTTATATATATATATATATATATATATATATATATATATATATATATATATATATATATAACATTAAAAACTGAATACCTTGATGTATTAATTTGTCCTTTTCAATTCTATCATTTCATCATTCTACTTTAGTGCTTCTGGAAAATTTCTTTTAAAGTCCCACCTTGATCCGAAAACAAGCATGAAAACTCAACAGAAATATTCCGTGTATAGAAAAAGTTTTCTTTAATTCGTCTGCGAGCCAATGATTAATTTCTTCATCAATCACGTGCCATCATCACCAAACTTCCCGAAGCTGCGAACAAAATAGAGGGTTAAATTATTCTAGACAACACAGAAAAAAAACATAAATATTTGCCATCATTAGAACTAACATCGACTGAATTTTATTTACACGAAAACACCAAACTTAGCAATTAGATAAACAAACTTCTAATTAAATAATTTCACCACATAACACACTGTCTTCGACGTCAACGTCACTTTTCCCTAATACCAAGTGAGGCGGCACCCTTCAGTGAAAGTGTCTGATAGCATTTAGTAAATAAATCAACAGACCTTTAAAAATAACTTAATCTTGGGAGTTTATCTGATTGGGCTGGCTTAACTGATCTAGGCTAAGCGTAACCACTGTCACTGCCAAGCCGCCCTAAATAAATACAAGGAAACATGTTTGGGGATTTTCATGACTCCAACTTTCAAGTTTACTTTAGAATGACAAACAAAATTTGTTGGAAAATGTAGGGATCCTAATTTCATGCATTAGAAAATTTTTCTGTGAAATTTGTTCAGATTTACTGCAAATTATAGGTAGGACACAAAGCTTTGTGTCAAACGACAAATACGAGTACTCGTACGTAATTTAGACAAGCGCTTCAGGCTATATTGGCTAAACTAATTTTTTAATTTTTCAAAGCTCAAATTATCTGTCGACCTCCAGTACGCAATTAATGTATCATCTCAACCAATCACTCCTATAACCTTTAAATTATCTTTTCTTCATCCCGACACCCCTTAATTAGAACGATAACGAAAAGGAGCAATTTATTACGGCAAAAGACGAATCTACAGGTACACTCAACATTGAACCCGTTCAACTAAATTATTCAGAATCTTGGGAGTATTTCAATTCTTTTTTCCTCGCTCTTTTGACGGACGAACGAGCTAAGTGACTGACGACCGATGGATGGTATAACTTTGGCGTGGATTTTGTATTTTTTCCTGTTGGAAGTGCATCAATCATTTTGGTGAGTGGTTGATTGATTGATGGTTTGCCGGACGCAATCAATTCTATGGTTTCTGGGATTTTTGAACAGGCTGTTGCTGGTTAGGCTCCTTTCGATCATCAAATCCGGATTTATATTTTTTTCTGGCTGGATTGTTTATTGGTTTTTCTTTAAAAGATGGCTAAACTCACCCGAAATATCAGTTATTAGATAAATAATTTAAGGATATAAAATTGTCAGAGGTATCGTAATTTATGATTCGATTTTCCTTAATAATTATTTTTGTGATTTAAATAATTTTTGATTTCGTTGCATTTTGTCCAGATAATATTGCCTTCAACGTCTAAAAAATTCAATTTGTGTTTCAGAACGCAATACGCTTAGACTACGAGTCAAAGTTAACACATTTCCGGCTAACGTTGCGAAAACACAACACTTTTAAGCACCTACAGCTTTCTTTCTCCAATATTTAATTGAACTTAGTATAGGTTCGCAAGGTTGGCGGAAAAGTCTAATCAACCTGTTATTGGCTTTTAGAATAAAGATCATTTTTCAGGGTTGTTTTTATTCACGGAAATTTTTAAAAAATTTTGAAGGATTTTTTTTATAATTATTAAAAAAATGCTATAAAATTAAAATTTTTACGAAGGATTCTCATATTTATGAATAAAAGATTTAAATTTTATATTAATGCATATAGGAAGGCATTGTTACAATTTACAAGTGCAGCAGGCACCATTAAAGTCACGTATTGCGTTTTCGCAACGTTCGCTTTATACAGTATCACTCATATCTAAAAATAATTCTAGGATGCGTTGCAATATAGTGTTAGTCACTTTGATTGACACATAGAGTTTAGTTTCGGTTGGCACATTTTTCATAGTGTTTTGTTTTCGGTTCAATTACGAGTAGTTGCGTTAGTGTTTATTGTGGAATACTATAGGGCTATGTATCGTCAAAAGTCTTTAACTGTTCGTGAAATTGAAGAACTGTTAAGTGCAGCTTACGATGAAGAGGAAGTGATGCAGTCAAAATTAAATGCTGCAGAACGTACGGATATTGTAATACTCCCGCGCAAAAATGTTGACGACATTAGTGATTGCGAAGAAATGGGCGATAATATATAACTTCTAAATGAGGATAATGTCTTTCCTAACGAGCTTGTTGGGGAAGTAGAGCTAGAGTGTACTTTTGGAGGCACAAGTCCCATAAATGAAAAGCATAGTCAATTAGAAATTGATTTTTTGATAGATGGATCATTGGTACAGAAAACCGCAGATCAAATCGGGTGGGATTGAAAAAGTTCCATGATGAACCGTCAAAGTGGTCAAAAGGTCACCAAACCGAGTTTTCCGCGATGCTTAAGAATGTATCCGGTGGAGTTATAGGCAAGATTTATAACGAAGTTGGTAAGTTCACTTTCATTGTATTATTTTTGAAGGGAATGCAATAGCGGCTTTTAACCTATTTGATTCGGGTCATTTAAATCCACTTGAAATTTTGGAGCTATCCATGAATTACGATTATTGTTGAGCGAACTGATGAATATACCAGTCAAGGCAAAATGATCAACAATTTAAAACTGATTTCAATGAAATCAGAATATTGTATTTTTCTGGATATTCATTCAGTACTTCAACTTGATTTATAATGTTCTTGATTTATATTGGTCTGTCTAACTGGTTCATAATTTAAAAACTGCAATGAGTCAAGATTGATTTAAAGCAATCAAGACATATCTTTATGTTTGCAGTAATAGGACAATCGATTCAAGTGATAAATTTGCTTAGATAAATGCACTCAAAAATATGCTCAACCAAAAATTTATACAGTTTGTCATTTTCACTCATCTCCTTTGCATCGGTGAGTAAATGATTCCGTACTATGGGCGGGAAACCAATACTGTTTGGATACAAATATTGGAATTTCTGTTCGGATGAAGACTATTTGTTCCACTTTATCCCTTATGGTGGCGCAACTATTGAAAACTCTACCAAATTTGGCTTAGGTGAAAATGAAGTATTGAGATTGTTCTTAAACGGGCCTTACACGATCAGTAATAATGACATTTTTCTTCTTCTTCTACTTCTTCTTCTTAGCACTACAGCCCCTCTCGGGGCAACTGTCTCGGTCCATTGACCATGTCGTCTAATTCCGAAATCCGAGATGCGATAAGCTGTCTTCGTTGACCGAGTCAGACCGGCGTTTCCTCGGTTTCCCCACTGGTCTCCGGCCTTCAGTTCACCCAACGAATACCTTTTTGGGTATCCATTGTTCATCCATACGGTTCATTTGGCCACCCCATTGCAGCTTCCACAGTCTTACAATCGTTGAGACCTCCGGTTCGTCAAAAATTGTATCGCTGTCTTCGGCATCCCAGCCAAATTGGTTCGTCTTCCCAAAATCACAATCACGACGATGACCTCCCAAGTCCGCATCAATAATCAACTCACTGATGCCTTTGACACAAATATCGGCTGGCCCCATTGCTATTCAATTTGGCTCTGGAGTACGTCATACGGAAACTACCTGTCGATACGAGAGGTACATTACTATTCAAGTCGAGCCAAGTAGTAGCCTATGTGGACGACATAAACATTTTGTCACAGTCATTAACAACTGCCAAAGAACTCCTCCTGAAGCTCGACAGCGAAGCAAAACTAGTAGGGCTATAAATCAGTGAGAATATAACAAAGCTCATGACGCAGTCGAAGAAAAATACCTCAAATACACAAAACATCACACTCGGCGAATACAGTATTGAAAATGTGAGTAAATTCGTGTATTTAGGCGCCAAAATAACGAAAACCAGTAATGAAAGAAACGAAGCACGCCGAAGAATACAGCTCGTAAATAAAATATTTTATTCATTATTGACAATCTTGATACACAGGGAAACAACGCTGCAAGTAAGCAAATCTCTGATAAGGCCTGTGTTATGCTATGGGTGTGAAACATGGACTCTAACCCAAGTATCCGCAAATATATTGAATGCCTTTGAGTGACGAGTCCTAAGCCGAATAATTGGAGCGAAGCTAGAAGGGGACCAATGGCAAATTCGATACAACCAGGAGCTGTATGAAATTTTTTATGAGCCGGAGTTCTCAACGATTATAAGACTGCGGAAGCTGATATGGGCTGGCCACATGAATCGTATGGACGAACAACGGATATCCAAAAAGGTATTCGTTGGGAGAACTGAAGGCCGGAGACTAGTGAAGGAACCAAGAAAATGCAGGTCTGACTCGGTCGACAAAGACGGTTCATCGCTGCTCGGATCGTTAAATTGGAGGACGCGGTCAATGGACCGATAAAGTTAGAGGCGCTATTTGCAGGAAGCGAAGGCCCGAGAGGGGCTGTAGTGCTAAGAATAAGAAGAACCTAGATTATTTTGAAACTTTTCTCAATTCGTTTGTTTTTGTAAAATTCAATCGACAGTTTTCATGTTAAACTGGAATGAGGAATACATCATCCTTTTGATGATTAATTTCCATTATGATTGCATTATGGTCGCTTTCGTAAGTGAGTACCTGCAGATTCCGTTGAGGACTATTGAAGTTGAATTCAAGTCTTGCGTCCGCAATGCAGAGATTCAGACATGAATTTATTCTAGGGTTCTCTGTTAGCCACGCTTTCAGGAACACACCTCTTGGATTATTGTTGGAATTCAGACATGATATATGCCGAGCGTTGAGATTGCCTGCAAGAAAATAATATCTATGCAGATTGTTCAATTCGAATATTTTGAACAAAAATTCGAGCTCTTCCTTGAATTTGGGAACGTTTCTCTCCATTGCATAGGCCAAGATAACGAAGAAGCTGGCAATGAAATTTTGATAATAGATGCTTCACGAAATTCAATGTTTTCGAATTCAAATTTTCCAGCAAGTTAGGAATGATAGGAGAGATGGTCACGTCGGAGTAGAAAAATTATGGAGTTGACGTTTATCTAGATGAGTTGAAGCTTATCCATGGGAATGTGGCTAAATGACTAGTTATTTTGAGATATTTGAAAGATCTAAACGTTAGAAAACAAAGTTAATTTTTGAGTCTTATCTTTCGGCTCTTACCGATAAACAATTAACTTGTTGATGAATTTGAAGCAGCAGCTGATTATTGTTTTTTATTTTGTTTCTAATATTTAGGTTATTGTCAGCTGGTCCTGCCGCAGCAAGGGGAAATGCCACCCTGGGCTTCAGGGAGCTTTAGTATATCACACTGCGATGTACTTGCGTTTGCTTTGGAATAAATGTAACATTTATATCGTGATATCGGAGGAGGATCATGGGTAGGATAATGATGCTGGGTGACAAAATACGTCACAGTTACGTGTTACAATTTTTGTTTATGTTCTGCCTGAGCCAATTAGGGGCATGAATTGCTTAAAATTTTGCGCACCGGTAGTGCATGGCGGAGTTGGCAGCCGCATGGTGAAATCGTTGAAAGCGATAATACTCGCTTGGCTTTTCTTTTCTGGAGGCGTTCACACCTCACCACTCTAAACTTCAAGTAGCTTTTTTGTTGAGGGGCAATTGGATTGCTTTCATTAGAAACCTGTGTTAGATAAAAATTTTTTTTCATAGTAGATCTTCATGTTGCAAAGTTTTTAACTGAAAAGAATTCAATTTCTGGTCCGGCTCCTTTGAGCACTTGAAAGAGATTGACCGTTCCTCTCCGCAGTCTAGACACTACAACAGGAAAGTCTGATTTTTTTCGTCTTTTAAGTTATAGGTTAAGTGCGGTACCTCCCCAGAATTTCAAAAACCTTTGGCTAACTTGAAGGTTTAATTGTTAATTGCTTTGCGTTTATTCTTTTATTTTCGAAATTGCTTAATTTATTTTTGGCTGCCAATAGCCGAATAGCTACCTGTCGATACACGAGGTACATCATTATACAAGTCAAATCAAGTACTATAGTAGCTTACGCGGATGGCATCAAAATGTTGTCACAGTCGATAACAACTGCCAAGGAACTTTTCCTGAGTCTCGACAGTGAAGCAACATTAGTAGGTCTACAAATCAATGAAAATAAAACAAGCTCATGATACAGTCGAGGAAAATACCTCATATACCCAAAATATCACACTTGGCGAATAAGATATCAAAAACGTGAGCAAATTTGTATATTTAGGCGCCAAAATAACAAGGACCAGCAATGAAAGAGACAAATACGCCGGAGAATACAGCTGGCCAATAAAATATTTTATTTAGTTTTGACGATTTTGGAGACCAGCTACTTAGTCGTACACAGGAGAACAAAGTTCAAAGTGAAAAGACCTGTACTATGCTATAGGTGTGAAACATGGACCGTAAGTCAAGCTTCCACAAACATATTAAACGCTTTCGAAAGACGGGTCCTGAGGCAAATAATCGGAGCGAGGCTAGACGGGGGCCAATGGCAAGTTCGATACTACCATGCGCTGCATGAAATTTTTGACGAGCCGGAGGTCTCAACCAATGGAAGATTGCGGAAGCTGCAATGGGCTGGCCATGTGAATCAAATGGACGAACAACGAATACCCAAGAAGGTATTCGTAAGGAGAACTGAAGGCTGGATACCAGTGGGAAAACCGAGGAAACGCTAGTTTAACTTGGTTGACGAAGACAGTTCATCGCTGCTCTGATTTTAAAATTGGGGGACGCTATCAATGGGCCGAGATAGTTGGAGGTGCTTCTTACAGGAAGCGAAGGCCCAACGAGGGGCTTTAGCGCTTCGAAGAAGGATAGCCGAACCATGTCTTTTCTTTTTCGTCCGAATACATCGGCCTTGTTGCTGGCTTTTCCTGAGCAATCAGCAGAACATTGAGTTAGTTCGTCCAATTTGTTTTTATTTTCGTTATTGAATAAAAATTATACTTATGTTTTTCCTAGAATTATTTTCACCATCTTCTGCAACTTCCATATCTTCTATCATTCCTTTCAGCACTGCAAAATACTTCCAACTGTCATTAGTGTACCCGGCACTTTAAATTTCTTCTAGAATCTTTTTCTTCATGTTCTCATTTTTCATTGTTTCCTGTCCGTTTTCTTTGGTTGAGAGGTGAATGTCATTTACGCACTGAATGTGGAACTTCTATGCTCACAAGTGACTGGAGTACTAACTAAACACCTCCCCTGTTAACCCGTAAACCTACCCTGGAACTGTTAGACACGTTACTTCAGGCCAGGTCGCGGCTAATGTGAGTTCCGTTTTTCGGTTACGACAGCCCGAACATAGTGTGCTACCTGGTTCGATTTGTCAACCGATTCAAGCATCAACGTGACCATACTATCTGAGGCGGAACCTCCCCTCTCCTTGAAGAGGTGCTCTCGCAGCTTGTCCCAATTTTCGCACAAAAAAAATATGAAGCAGGCGTTGTCTTCTTCTCTTGAGCAAAACCGATAATCGGGGGACCATGACTTACCAATCTTGCGCAGGTAAGATTGAAGACACCCATGTCCACTCAAAAGCTGGGTTGGATAGAAGTCAGTCTCATCATGCCTTCAATTTGGCCAAGGTTTCATATCTGGGATAAGGTGCGCAGTCCACATCCCTTCGCGCAACTCACCCAAGACTGCTGCCAATCGTTAAGTGAGCATTGTCTCTCCTGCGGGCAATTGCCTTCCTCGCATCCTCATTTTGACCCAGTCAATAGCATGGCAATCTCTCTCAAGGAGGGCAACATGTATTTGCCTGCAATAACTCTCACCCCTGCATCAGAGACTATCGGATATGAAGATCCGACAGTTTCTGCATTGTCTGGATCAAAGATCCAGATTTTTGGCCAAAAACAACACCATAATCATGCCTCAGCCACCATATTCACCGGATTTGGCACCAAGTGACTTTTTGATGTTCCCAAAACTGAAAAGACCTATGAAAGGACGGAGATTCTCAACGATTGAGGAGATGAAGATTGCAACGCTGGAAGAGCTCAAGGCTATACCGAAAAGTACTTACGAGAAGTACTTCAAGGATTGGAAAAAGCATTGGCACAAGTGTATTGATTACTATGAAGGGGAAAACATAGCTTTTGACGAATAAATAAATTTTTTTTCTTAAAAATACAAAGTCACCTTACTTTTTGAACACACCTCGTAATACCGACAGCCGCCGAATGCACCCATATTTTTTAGTATACTGGATATAAGTACAGTAATTTCAAGCATCCTGTATCAATGCGATGGCCAACAAATAATGGACCGAAATATTTTCATCCAAACTTTGACCCAAGATTTGGTACTTGCTACTTTGGCAAATGAAAAGAAGGTGTTACAATTTACGAATACCGATAGCAATAAGGATGACACTGACAAGAATTTTGGGAGTAGGTGCGCCTATTATCACCCAAATACGCTAAGATGCTGAAAACAATGCAGGACATGAGTAAGCTGTTTTCCAAAATTTAAAAAAAAAACATCCTACATTTACTTATCCTACCAAGGATACATTTGCTTAAAATATGCCAAACAAATATGTTTCGAATGTGAATGAATTTGTATTATTTTGAGCTTTGGCCATTGTTTTCTGTTGAGTTTTCACGAAAATTTTTTGTTGCCAAGAAATGTATTACATTTTAGATTAAGACGTAAGTTAAAAAATTTTCTTCAAAACATTTTTTTTTGGTTTTCCTCAATATAAACTGGACCCAGGTCCTTTTGAACTTAAATTGTGAACTAAACGACTGTAATTATGAGAAACTACGTCTGGCAGTCGTTGCGTATGGATGTGTTTTTAATCGCTCCTGTCAATAATTTTCAATAATTAAAATAAATTTAAAAAAAAAACTTATTAAGTCGGCGAGTTATTCGAAAAATTTATCGTGTATCTGGATTTTACTTGCGAGGAAGACTCAAAAAGTTCAGAAAAGAAGAAACGTTTTTCTTCGCCGGGGGCATGGAGGAGCCCGACGGGTTCCCACCGCTGGGGGACCCGGTGCCAGGCATTGCAAATACTACAAATGAAAAAATCATGAAACGGAAAAACAACCAAGAAAGTTTTGAGCATGGAAAGCGTTTTATGCTTCCAAGTGAAGGATTGGAAAGAATAACGAATGAAAACGCAGAGTTATTACAGAAAATGAGGAGATTAAACTCGAAATGAAAATTTGGAGGAAATGATCCGTCAACAAAGCATAACTGATGAAGCCGGAATATACGTCCGGAAAAGATAAAGCGACAACAAAAAAGACAAACGAAAAAAAAGAAGCGACAACAAACAAGAATGAAAAAAAAAAATAGCTACGCAAAAGGCTCTACAAACGAATAAACCAACATTACAAGATACGAAAAAGTCAACAATCCATGATACTGATATCATACTAAACGCGGGAGGCGCAAACAACAGCGCAAATCACCATGCGATACTTGCTGCGATGAATGATGATATGGACATCGAGAGGGAGTGCCAAGAAAACAAAGGTAATATTAATGATTCTAGTGATAATTTTATTCAATACTTAACATCAAAAAATAAGGAGAAGAAGCCAACCGGTGTTTCTGCTTCTATTAAAAATTTTAACATAACTGAAAAAGTTCTTTCGATTAATGTCTTTTGGCAGCGCGGAAGGGATATGGTTGGGCTATTGGCAGCCGAACATTTGATCGATAATTTCGAAGCTGAGAGAGTGACCGCTGATAAGCTCACAATTCAAACAAAAACACTGGCTGATTTCAAGCTAGCGAAAGATGCACTTCATAGTGTACAAGCTCCGCACTTTACACACACACACCAAAGCAGCAAAGAAATCGTACCTTCCTGTTGAAGGTCTTGGACTGTTTTGGAATACAGTTGACCTCCTTGAAATGTTACAGGAAGCAACACCAGCTCTCAAATTCAATAGTGTGACAAAATTTGCTACAAGGAGATCAAATGTTGAAGGCAAAATACGACCATTTCATTTGGTACAAATTTCTGATGATAGCAGTCCAAGTGCCCTCCGACAGGTAGGGTGCTTGAACTTTAGAGTTGTGAGGTGGGAGCATCTCCCAAAAACTGAGATCAGCCAGTGTTACAGGTGCCAAAAATTCGGCCATTCAGCTGCTAATTGTGCCATGCATTATCACTTCGTTAAATGTAAAGATATTCATGCCCGCGGTGAACGTAAATTGGATGGAGCCAAAAGAAAAATTATACTGTACTAACTGCGGTATATTTGGTCATCCAGCATCATATCGAGGATGCTCTCGGTGTCAAGATGCAACAGTTAAATTTTCCCCAAAACAAACCTAAGTACATTGCAGTGTGTTACCTTCCAACTTCGTCAAACCTGAAGTACCATTTGCACTTGCTGCAAGAGGACCAGCAGACCACAATGTAAATAAGATAAATAATGTAAGTGGCAATATTGAGCTGCTTTTCAAAATTCACCATCCCCTTGAATCGCTTTCAGAAGAATAAATAAGCAAGTTCAAAGATTAATTTCGTTTTTCAACTTTCAGGCCAACATGCTTCCAAATAGTTTGTCATGCAGTCACGTTTCCACAGAAAAGCACCATCTCATCTCGATCATCGTCAACTCCATTGTTACTCTACACAGACCTGATTATCTCCTTGAATTCATTGTTAAGCAAAAGCCTGACATCATGCTTTTCACTGAAATTCAACTCAATTCATGGCACTCCATGACATTCAAGGACTTTGAATTCGTAATTACGATAGGGTAAACCGTGATGGGGGAGGTGGCGCCGGGTTATTGGTCAGAAAACCCTATTATTTCTAAAATATTGAAAAAGTTGAATTCAAAAACATTGAATCTTTATCAAAATTTCACTGCCAGGTGGAGATGGCCTCTCCGTTATCTCTGCCTATGCAACTGGTCAAAATGTTCTCAAGTTCAAGATGGAGCTCAATTCCTTGTTTGAAGTACTCGAATTGAACAGGCTGCATTGCTATTATACTCTTGCTGATGACCTGAATGCAAAGCATACATCATGACTGAACGCCACAAATAATCCAAGAGGTGTATTCCTGAAATCGTGGATAACAGAGAACCACGTTGAATACAGGTGCAATTTATATGGGTCGGAGCTCCTAACATACCCTAGGGCAAATTCATACTTGGACCTCTGCATTGCTGAGACAAGACTTGAATTCTACTTTAATAGTCCTCATCGGAAACTGCAGGTGTTTCCTTACGATAGTGAGCATAACGCAATCGTAATGGAAATCAATCAGTAAAGGAATGATGTCTTCCTCATTCTGATTCTACATGCAAATCATCGGCTGAATTTAAAACAAGTTGGGTAAACAGACCTACGCTCATGTCAGCAGGGTTTTGTATTCAATTTTCAAAATGCAGTCACCAGATTGAATAAAGTCAAGAAGCATGTCAATGACGATTTTATTGGAGAAAATATGAAATTCGAAGATCATACTATTATTAGCAAAGTTGAACGAATTTAGACTTTTGAGGTTTTTGTTATTGTTATACTCATAAATATCTCCCTTGATAATTATTTCAGATGTCCATTCGTGAGGGAGGAAACCACATTTTTCATGTATTTCCCCCCCTGTGCCCCACTGAAGCAGAAACTGACAGTTTAAGAACTGTTTTGAAAAGCTCCCATGAAAACTTTCATTTCATACTCATATCGGCTACGTTTGATGAATTTGTTTTTTCAGGGGCCACTCTCCTGTACTGTTATCATCGATTCATGGCCATTTTTTCGAATCCTAGAGTTGTTACAAAACCCTTTTACTAGGAGCTCTCTCCCGCCTCCTTGACTTGTTTCACTTATGAGTAATAATTGTAGGTACTCATCTTCAGTCATTCATTAAATTGAATCAAGTGTTCAAAGCATGGACCTTGAACGTTGAAGTTGGGAAAAATAACTCAAAATTATTCAATCTTCGCATTTAAAATAGCCACCATTTTGTTTTACGATTACTGATACCACTAGCTGAACCGATTCTCAAAGATATACATGACACCTATCATTCCTGAAATTTTCATGCAAATCCTAGCAAAACTGTAGTGGCTGAGTCGGTAAAAAGCGCATATTGTTCCATAGCTATATGTTGCCATAGTATTACATGCAGCGCATATTGTTCCATAGTAATACAGGAAAATTCAAACCGCTATAACTTCGCTAAATATAATTCAATCTTTATGAAACTTGCAGGGTAAATGAATCTTATAAATAGTCATCTGTGTACTGAATTTCATTGAATTTAAGGGTACCCTTAAGATTTTATTCAAGAAAACATAAAATCGATAAATCATACTATTACTAACAAAGTTGAGTGAATTGTGACTTCTCACGTATTTGTTGTTGTTGTACTCACCAAGGCCTACATTTCTGATTTTTTTCAGATTTTTCGGTTCACAGGTGTCCAATCGCGAGGGGGGGGGACACAAATTTTTCGTGTATTTCCCCTCCCTGTGCACCCCTCGAAGCAAACTTTGCCAAACTAAGACCTGTTTTGAAAAGTTCTCATCAAGACCTTTCATTTGATACCCATATCGGCTACCTTCAATGAAATTTTTTTTTCGGGGGTCACTCCCCTATATGGGGAGACCCCCCTTAAATACCTTATAAAATTTTTTTTATAATTGAACTTTAAAGAGAGCACCAGTTTACACCTACATACAAAATTTGATGCTTCTAGCTTAAGTAGTTTCCGAGAAAAACTGCTGTGACACACGGACGGACGGACGGACGGACGGACAGACAGACGGACACACGGACAGACAGGACGCGATTTTAGAAGGGTTTTGTAAAATTATTTTACAAAACCCTCAAAACGAATTGGGAAAAGTTTCGAAAGAAGTTTAATCGAGAGTACCAGAAGCAATGTCCTCCTTCTGATGATGGCAACGCTTCTTCAATGGTCCCTAATAATAAGAATCTAATTAATGGTGAAATAGATCTCTATTTGTCAAAGTTAGAGTAGCTGGCATCGGTAACGATTGATCCCAAGATTAAACATCGAAACAATATGGAAGGATGTGAAACACAACACACAATAAGAAATCTTGTGGTATTGGAGATGTTCCAAATATAGCTCTCCAAATTATTGCATATCGTTCAACAATATGTTGAGCAATTTATATCTCCCAAATTTGTGAAAAAAGGCTAAGATATTTCCAATGTTGAAGAAAGGACAAGAATCTTCAAGCCCTAAAAGCCATCGCCCAAGCAGCTTGCTGCCTAACATCAGCAAGATGTTTGAAGTGAGAACTATGAGTTGATGCCAAATTGCCAATTTGATTTTCGTGCCAGGTATTCCACCGTATATCTGATGGAAACTAAGCAATAGAAAATGTGTTGGAGCGTGTCTCACTGATGTGGAGAAAGCCTTCCATACGGTGTGGTTGGATAGACTGTTTTTAAACTCCTTCAGAACAAGTTCTCTAGACACCTTGTAGCTATGATGTGCAATATGTGTTCTTCTTCTTAGCACTACAGCCCCTTTTGGGCCTTCGCTTCCTGCAAACAGCACCTCCAACGGTCTCGGTCCGTTGACCGCGTCATCCAATTCCAAAATCCGAGCAGCGATGAACTGTCCTCATCGACCGAGTCAGACCAACGTTTTGTTGGCTTCCCCACTGGCGGCCGGCCTTCAGTTCTCCCAACGAATACCTTCTTGGGTATCCGTTGTTCGTCCATACGATTCATGTGTCCAGCCCATTGCAGTTTCCGCAGTCTTACAATCTTTGAGACCTCCGGTTCGTCAAAAATTTCATACAGCTCATGGTTGTATCGAATTCGCCATCGGTCCCCGTCTTGCTTCGCTCTGATTATTCGCCTCAGGACCCGTCGCTCAAAGGCGTTCAATATATTTGCGGATGTTTGGGTTAGGGTCCATGTTTCACACCCATAGCAAAACACTTGGAGCTTTGTTTTCCTGTGTATGCAGCTGGTCTTCATGATCGTCAATACTGAATAAAATATTTTATTTGCGAGCTGTATACTTCGGCGTATTTCGTCTCTTTCATTGCCCGTTTTCGTTATTTTGGCGCCTAAATACACAAATTTGCTAACATTCTCGATATTGTGTTCACCAAGTGTGATATTTTGTGTATTTGAGGTATTTTTCCTCGACTGCGTCATGAGCTTTGTTTTATTTTAATTGATTTGTAGCCCTACTAGTTTTGCTTCGCTACGGGTTTCAGGAAGAGTTCATCCAGAGTTGGTGGGGCCAATGGAAGCTCTCTGCAGACATCTATAGGCTCCGATGTTACTGGAATCATTTGATGGAAATTTGACGACAATGCGAGACATCAAGGGATTGAATTGTCTACAGCAGAGAACAGTTACTGCGCCTCAGCTTTTCTCAGTATTCATTCGCAAGCTATTGGACAGCTTTGATTTTAATGTCGTTGGTAGCGTTTGCTGATGACCTGATCGTCTATACGAGAGACTTAAAAACAACAATATTTCAGAGCAATCTCCAAAAAATATTCAATGATGTGCAGCTATATACTGACAATTGGCGAATGAAAATCAATGCGCAGAAGTGCGAAATAATTTTGTTTTAGACAACACTGCAGTGTGTCAGTCAAGACCTGAAACGTAATTTAAAGGATTTCCACATTATGGCTGGTGAGAGTAGTTCAGAATGGGTTCCACATAAATCCAGTGTCCGGTGTTCTTCACGATCAGTATCTGTACTATACTGAAGATGTCAAAATTTCGCTCAGTAGAGCACAAAAGTACTCAGGGTCCTTCAACGACTCTTTCATTCCAGATACATCGATCAAAAGGTCAAAGTTATCTGCTACAAGACCCTGGTTTGACCAGTTTTAACATATGTATGGTAATCAAGTAGTCGCCGGAGCAAACAGCTCGAAAACCTTCATAACATGATCCGAATCTTAGTAGCTGTTTTCAAATTTTAATCAGTCCAAATTATAGTTTATAATTTATAAAATTTTTTTTTTGTATTATAAATATAAATTTATATTATATTTTTTGGCTCGATTAAATTTAAATTCCTCTTAATAATTAAATAGACATTTTACATCATTTTTTGCGATATTAAATTTAAACTTTTCTTTCGAATCATATTCTTTATGATAATTATCTTTTTATTATTATTTGAAATTTTTTTCATTTTTGAACTTCTTTTAGTTAAGAAACTCAAATCTGCAAATTAAAATTTCAGACATGACAATGTATCTTGGCTGACCTAGAAGCTTGGGAATTTACCGTTGCGACACCGAGAAGTGAATGATAGACATCCAATGGGGACTCTGTTTTGAATCACCTCAGCAATCACGGGGAAGTCTGCTTGGAATCGTCACAGCAACCACGGGGGAGTCTGCTTGGAATCGTCACCGCGACGACGGGGGAGTCACAATGAGAGTGCCGTGCGCGATTATTGACTACGGATAATGATTTCTGCTTTCGTAATTGCTTTCTTATTTACGCGAGAATAATTAACGCTTTTTAGTGGGGAAAAATTGAATATTTCCTAATAAAGTGGAATAATTGCAAGTTATAAGCAAGCAAAATAGAAAGTGATCAATTGTATGAATAGTGTAAAGAATGCATTGCGCGACCCACAAAGTGATGTGCGAGTCACATAACATAGAGATTAGAAACGATTCTTTTGTCCAAAACAAATGCTGGGAAAGAAGTGCAGAGAAATGCGTTTGTGAATCTTTTCCCTGTCTTGCCTCCTTTCACAATTACATCCCGCTTCTTAACGTTATATTTTGTAACTGCAAGCCAGGAGAAAGGAAAAATTGAGGACGTTAGTGGATTGAATGGGTACCACGCGATTTCTCCGTTCAATTCACACGTGTTGGAGGGTGCCCCACCCCTGCAAAAAAATCAATGAATTTAGATCGAAATAGCATCTAGCGTTCACAGTTTTAAAACATGTCAGTTTCCATCTGTTAAAGGTCATTGGCAATATTCAGTGTGGCATTGGAAAACATCACAAAAAAACGCCTCTGGAAGTAGGCACGGCAGTCGAATCGAACTCAAGTGTTCGTTCAACGGAATCGGACATCCGGTATTACGAAAAACTGGAAATGCATGAGAATTTTAGACTAAGTCACGTCACACATTTCTAATTTTTATTATTATTCATCTTAAGAAACAATCATTCGCTTAATTGCGTGAGTTGTCTGTAAAGTGTTCAAGTGAATTATAATTATAATAATAAGTTAAAATTAAATCAAATAAATTAACGTGAGTGAATTCTTATATCTTCTTCTTTGTAGCACAACAGCCCCTCTCGGGCCTTCGCTTAGAGATAGTTAGAGTACCTAATTTTCATGACCATATTGATTTTTTCGAAAGTTGTTTTGGTCAGTACCATGCTCCTGTGTGCCTGCTCAGCTATGATATGATCTGATTAAATCAGTAGATATCACCACTGAGTGAACACTCATAGTCTGTCCGGAAAATCGCCTGAACTAAATCACGTTGCTCCCAACGAGATTTGAACCTGGGATCTTCGGCTTATGCGTTCATGCTCTAACCACTAGACCACACAGACTGTTCTTATATAGGGTACAACAATTTCGACGAATAGTTAACAACTTTCGCATCACCACATCATCAGCAGACGCCCGGCGAGGATGTAGGCGAGTACACCTGTTTGCTTTGTTTTATTTTAATTCATTTATTAAAAATATTGTTCATTAGTTGAAATTCATACAAATTATGTTTGTATGAGTTTTCCACTTAAATGGAAAATATATGGCCACATCTACATTTGGATTTTGATCCGGTTGAGAGGGCGCGAGGGGGCACCGCTTGCACCTGAATGCCCCACTCTTATTTGTGGGCCATAAGTATCATCGGTAACGACGAACTCCGCTCAAGTCCGTCTGTTTTCTCCCGGCCCAGTTTGTTTCTGGCTATAAGCAATTTCAACCCTTAGTAGTTTACCTCGGCCCCAAACCAGTCGATCGGAATTAGACCATTTTCAGTTCGTGAATGCGAAATTTTTTGTAAAGGACCCATTACAAAAAAGTCCTTAAAGGACATTTATTTACTCCATTTCACTACATATGGATGTCAGACCTGGGTCAACCAGAGTGCTAAGACCATGGAAAAATTAAGAGTTTTCGAAAGGAAATGTCTTCGTGCTGTTGTGTTAAAATTATGAATAATTTTTCTTATTGTTTGCTGGTTGGTTTTTTTCTCCTTTTTCCAATTGAATCATAAAATATGTAATTTTAATTAATTTGAATTTGATATTTTTTTTTTAAATTTAATAGTTTTAATTCATAATGTATAAATTTAGAGAGCCGTTTGGGCCATTAAGATTTCGTATTTTAATTGTTTGGAATCAGCTTTATATTCTTTTAAAACTTATAAAGAATAATATTGAATAAAGCGCTTTTGACTTGACTGTAATTATGAATTAAAATGTGAAATATTAAAAAATGCCAAATATCTTTTATATTCAATAATTTTGTTTATATGGTATCCGCAGGCCAATTCTCTTTTTTTTCTTTTCTATGATGAAAACACTTTTTTGTAGCAAATAATGAAAAGATCGCTTACAATGCTCATCTAGGAATTTGCTAATAAATTCAAGAAGTGCCGCGGTCTGACAGACCGCACGTCACCAAATACGTTAGTAAAATTACACGTCACGACTTGAAGGTTAAGAATGAAAATTTCCATACATTTTCTTCCGAAATTTGGCAAAAATACCTATGGAGAACTTCGAAATTGAATTAATCTGCTTTCGAGCAATGCTGAAGTAAAAATGCAAACGCTTGGAAACAATACACGCTCGTTTATAAAACGAAGCAAAGACAGATTCGATGATATATCACACTGTTTTATTAAACAATAAATTTTATCATCGTAGATATTGCCCATCAAAATTTATGATCTGATGATTTACGTAAAGCAATAAATTCAAATGTTATGCAAACTTTAAAATTAGTTGGTTAAATTTTACGATCATGAAATAAAATACTCGTATATTTGCGGTTGAAATCAACAAATTAATAGTGTTTACCATAAATTACAATTTGTTTTTTTTATCTATTGCAGGGATAAGATTTAATATAATGAGTTTCAATATCTGAAATACATTTAATTAATTAGATTATTAATGATTGTCAAACCAAACCAATTTCTTATTCAGTTTATATTTGATGCAAAGTCTCTTACAATTGCTAATTGATACTTAATACAACCTTCCAACATAATTATGAAGCTTTCCTTGAACTGTACAAGTAAAATAAAATGAGCTGAATGCGAAATAACATATATATTTCCCATATCACAAAATATTTCATACACATTTAAAACATATGAGTTATAAATATGAATATTATAATATAAACTTCAAACTATCAATTAATCGGCGAATTCGCATAAACGTCTTTGTCTCTTCGGCGTGCCCACGAATCTCATTAGACATATTTTCCCTTTCTTACAATCGGCATCCGATTTACAGTAGACACGCTAAGATGCAAAAGTGTGATTGGAGTGAATGCATGCATTGCGGCAAATAATAAATGAAGTACTTACTGGGTACTGCGAGCTTACAATGGAGCAAATCATTAAGAGCAGGAGTGCAATCAAAAATAAATATTTAATATTGACCATTTTCATTATCGTCGTCGTAGATTCATTGAAACAAATAAACTTTGAAACAGTTGAAATTTAATTAATAACAAAATAAATGCAATTGCAAATTACGCTTGAAAAAGTTTAAGGCGAGTAGGCTTTGTACCTAACTTAACTGCTCGAAGACAAAGAAACATAAATGTAATATTTTTAAACCCCGCTCTCATTGAGAGTCGAACTATAACTAAAATATATCGCTGTGTTAGTATTTTGTATTCTTTTGCGACCACCTCACAGTGTGGAGTAAAGATACTGCAAACTAAAGTTTGTAAGATACTCGTTACCGATCGGACGGTGGAGATACTCTCTGTGGGGTCACACTTTATTATGGGTAGTCACTTGAAATTTTTGCATAACGCCTGTAACGTTAAATTTCAATGTGCATATTAACGATTAAAATTTCTTTTATTTATTTACATATGAATAAAGCTGCCATTTGCAGCATACATCGAAGAAATGTTGACATAATAATTAAACCGGTCACGTGTGAGTAAAGTTTAGCTTCACGAAATAACAAATTAATATCTATATGTTGATACGTGAGATTTAATTGGAGGTGAATGTGTTATATTTACTTTGGATACTCGCGGGTTGTTATGATTTGGTTCAACTAAAATTTGTCCAAATGTGGGAAGAAATATTTATTTATAAACATTAATGCATCAGCAAAATTTTTCACATGTAGAAAAACGAATGGTTTTGATTTGGATAGTTCTTTTGTTTGACTCAAATAATTTGTAGTTGGAGTATTCTTCAATGCTAAATTAAACCTAAATCAGTAGTTTTTTTTTTTAAGAAAATTACATTATTATGAAAAAAATTTAAGTTGATGTGAGAATGCTTCTGTCAGAAAGGTTTTGTACTTAATTTTGGATCTTAATAAACTTTCTTGACACAACTTGTGAAGAAAATCAAAAACACTTGGAAGCTTCACATGTTAAATAATAGTTGGTACGTACAATATTTCACTGATGTGACCCGGCTGGGGACCTTGGGATCCCGGTTAACCCATGGAGACGGGGTAGCTGGGCTCTACTTTAGGCGGATAATGTGCAGAAATACAAACTATGGCTGGCCACAAAAGTAGAGCGAAGGCCAAGAAGAGTCCGATGCTGAATCGGGCTGGTCAATCCCAGGAACTTTTGGAAATGCTATGCATCGACCTAGTTAGGCTAATGCCTCGATCATCTCAGGATAATAGCTAAATCCTGACTGTGGTGGGCTAATTCATTGAATTTCTGCTAATATTCCCCCTTCAATAGGTAACAGCGGTAGCGGCAGCACGGATCGTGGAAGACCGCGTGTTTCTGATTTTATTAATATTATTCTACCACGACTAGTTGTAGTAATCGAGCAGTTACTCTATTAGACTGCTCTAAAACTTTCCTATCTCCTTCACCCCTACAACATGGTGATCAAGAAAATTGAAATTCTTATTAGAAAAGTGCAGACAGTTCGATTAAACGCGCATTGCTATAGGCGGCGACAAGTAGACATTACTGTTTATTCAGTTTAGAATTTTTTTCTAAATGTCTATTGTCTTCTTAAAAATAACACCTCGCATACCAATTTTGTTTCAAATCAACGTGATATCAAAGGAAAACTGCGATATATTATTACGCATTATTCACTATTGTTTCTTTACGTTGAAAATGAATTCAAATTTATCAATCCAACCGTATGGTAATAATATTAGTTAAAGACACAAACAACCACCAAGCAGCAATTCGGTGTATTCGTCCATAATTTGAATTTATACTCATTAATTGTGCGCACCCACACATATAAAAAAAAATATCGTAGGCAAACTAATTTGAGGCTTGCATCGAAAAGATAGGTGGGAAGTGTTTTGATGTTCCTCGACATATTTAGAAGGTTGGCTAAAGTGACGAGATGAGGTGTTTGCCGACGAATGTCGCCTCCATCTGGACTCGTGGGCTCAACTTGGTTACGGACGTATTGTTAGCTGTCAGTGCGCGATAGAAAAATTTCTTAATTAGTGTGTTCACATTAAATTTAAAGATTAAATTGTTTGTGACGAGTAATTAATACATAATGTGAAAAATTCTTATTTTAATTCAGGTTGATACAATTATTGTCCGGGTGACGATGGACTCTGCGCATTAGGAGTGCTGTACTGTGGTTGCTGCGATTAAGACAGGAATATCGAAGTATGAGCGATCGAGTAGGCAGCACTTTTAGCTCTTCAAATTCAGGGTGCCTTGACGTAAATGGAGACACGAAGGAATGCGTCGTAGTCGTAGTCGCGCTTTCAACGCTGAGTGGGGTGTGATCGCTGTTAATTTGATTTTGCTGGCTGTAGGACATCCTTGCAAAGTGGGTAAGTTATTATTACTTGTAGAATCTTAATTGCATGTCTTTATCAGTGCTCCTACGACTCTTATTTCATATTCTGTTTGGATTATTTTCCGCTTACTGAGTACCGTTGATACCTTTGCGAACTACTACTATTTGACTTCACGACAAAGAACAGTCAAACGGGTTTTCATTTTTTATGCGACTTGTAAAAATAAGTCTATTTTGATTTTCCGTAGCAATTTGAAGTGAATCGAGGACCTCTGACGAATTCGCGCGAGTGGTTTTGCTTTTGTTCCACACAAATTACAAGCGAGAGGATTTCCTACACAAGAAGCGTGTTCAGAGTTTAGTTCCGCGGAAGTTTTTTGGCAGCAATTATTTCCAATCCATATTTCACAAGTGTCGGACCTCCTGGTTAGTGCTCGAATCCGCGGGCGTGACTTAATCGAAGTTTTGTGAATTTAATGGTTGAGAATACTTTCCCACGTATCCACAGAAATTGCCTTGAACGTGGTTAAAGCACTTGAAGAATATCGTAATTTGCACGTATCGTTGCTATCCCGTATTCTTTTCTATAGAGATGGTGTTGGTGAAGGTCAATTCCATCAAGTAGCCAAAATTGAAAGTGAGACAATCCGGAAACGTCTCACGGAAATTTATACCCAAGCTGGAGTTGCGGGAGGCCCCAAATTTGCTTTTGTAATCGTTTCCAAGCGTATTAATACTCGATATTTCCTAAATCAAAATAATCCGTCTTCGGGGATTGTTGTTGATGATATTATCACTCTACCGGAGAGATATGATTTCTTCTTAGTATCTCAATCAGTTCGCCAAGATACTGTAACTCCAACTCACGATAGCATAGTGGATGATAATATTGGGCTGGATCCCGATAAGATGCAGATTCTCACTTATAAGATGACACATTTGTATTATAATTTATCAGGCAGAACTTTTGCTTGAGTTTATTGAAATAATTACGTTCTCTTTACATCTTTCTTTTGAATATACTGTTAGTCTTTAAGGTTGATTATATAATCCTTGTTAAAATGTTAATCATAAACTAGTTACTTGAGGCGTTGCCTTTTTTTTTGGTTTTATAAGCTTTTGAATCACAGCAGTCAAGGGATCTCAACATCCCTATCATGTTGAAGTATGTTAACTTTTCATCCTCAACAGAAAATAAGTTCCAAACGCTATATACAGTGCATGTTAATTTCAAAGTACAATATCTAAGTAATCGCCAAATAATATATACAGGTTTTGCCTTTAAAGAATATGTTTCATACATAGAAGCGCCGCCCTCTGTAAAATTGTCCGTTGTTCTCGCCGGAATAATTCGTATACTGAATGCTTCGGTCGAACAAGGAATCATACGGTTTCCTTTTTGGCCAAAAAGTATACGCGCATATTCGAATTTACTAATTTACCACCTTGCCCCGAACTTGGGAGCAACGTCAATTTGATTTTTTGAAACAAGGAATAATATAGAATCAAAATAAAGTAAACTTACTGTAGCTTATATTATTTATATTACTATACGCTAGATATAGTATATACGAATAGAAACGTTATTCCAATATTGTGAAAAGGCATCGATGTTAAATAAAGAAATGTTGAATTAAAGTTACATCTCGGCCTTTCCATTCCGTGGGATCTGACCGGGTATAGGACCAGTTACGGTGAAGGGCTCTCCCCACAGAAAATGAGCCAGCCACCGGGCCCATTCTAACCTCCTTTTGTTTCAGGTACTATTGGTACTATTTGGCCAAAATACGTTGCCCAATGCCAATGTGTATTCACAAAACGGTGGTAGTTACTCTGTATTTCGTAAACTTTTGTGAGAAATGGTTATATTGCAAGAAAGCCTTGACTCGCCTCTAGAGCGACTAAAAGTTTTATTTCACACCTCAGTTACCATAAAACCGCGGACTACCTAAAAAATTACATTTGCGAAACAATTGAGCCAGCTTTTATAGTTATTAGTTACTTCAAATTGACTAAGGATAATCTGGAGGAAAGAGTGGTAGCTTCTTTCAACCTTACAGTGCCCTCAAATTTTGATACTATTTTGTATCTTGAAGCGTGGCCACCTGGAGTACTTACTAAACCATTCAGCTCAAGAAGAAGGAAAGAGCTCATGACTGCAACATAGCTTCTAATGTTTCAGTATATTATCAAAATGTGAGAGGGTTAAGAACCAAGCTTCATAAGCTCTTTTTATCGTTACAGCTCAGCGAAGATGCATTTATATGTCACCTGATTAATTATTGTAGTAACATCTTAAACTTGGAGATTTCCCTTGGTTTTGATATTTACCGTTGTGACCGGCGCTTGGCCTCTGCAAATATAGAAGATGGAGGTGGGGTCCTTGTAGCTGATTATAACAAAATACGTGCTGATTTTTGCTTTTTCCGTTTTGTGGATTGTGTAATTGTCAAAATTTTCCTTCCTAACAATACATCTTTATTAGTTTCCTCTGTCTACATACCCAGTAGCTCTCCTTTGTATGTGTTGTACGCAAAACTGACGATAGATACAAGCCATATGGCAGCAGCGCTTACTACCACACACATGACCATTAGTAGGCCGACTTTGCTGGCTAACTTACATGGCGTTATATGAAGAATTGTGGAGGTGCCAACAAAAATTCGAGGTTTTGTACGGTTTAGAGACGGATTTCTACAGTGAAATCCAGACGATCCGCGGAGAACACAATAGCGCTCCTAGTGAAGTGAAAATTATTTCAGTTCTTATACCCGTTTAGTTTTTATCGCCTTCCAAAGTGAATTTATAGGAGTTTGTTTACATCTCAACGCTGAGCTATCAGTCGAAGGTGCAAAACGTGTGCTTCATTTGCTCGTCTTGGAAAGTTTAGGAGCACAATGGGCAATACAAGGTGAATTTATAGCATGCACGGAATGCGTTCGCCACGTTTTTTATTCGGAAAATAGTATATATGACGAAATATAAGCATTTGCTAATGTCGCAGTTGGTTGACAGCTACCGGAAGCTTGTCCATAGTAGGCCGACTAATACATATGCAAATCGCTACCATATGGCTTGTATCTATCGTCAGTTTTGGTTGTACGAGACATTCTTTGACGGGTTTTCTTCTTATGTCTTCTTGCATCATCCGCAATCTTTAATTCTAGTATGCGGTGATTTGGAAACAGTGCAATGGACGAAGAACCTACCTTTCTCTGTTTTATCAACCGATACATCTTCTTTATCTCTCTCCTCATTTCCATCACACTCTTTATATACGTAATTTAATAATATCCCTAATGCTAATGGTCGGGTACTTGTTCTTTCTAACTTTCCCCTGTACTGCCTACCTGTTTCCCTAGCATTGAATCCTCTTGTGCGCATTGATAGTCATCATCCGCCATTATCGCTCGATCTCTCAGTTGCACCTTTGACACATCGTACTTTTGCTCCTTTTCCAAAATTTAACTTCTCCAAAGCAAGCTACGAAGCTCTGGCCTCCGAACTGAACTTGGTTGCCTGGCTGGAGTTTTTTGATAACTTGGAGGGTGAGGAAGTTTTGAGTAAGTTTTATAATTACTTCTAGGAGTTGATTAAACATTTTACACCTTTACAAGCTCTTCGCAAAGTAAAGCAGAAACCATCACTAAGTATGCAAGTGCTTTGCGCCTTAAACGCTAAAAGTAAGATACATCATCGTTTCAAGCGTTGTGGTACTGAAGAATCCAGAGCCCGCTTTTATGATCTGCATGTTGTAGCAAAAAAAGAACTAAAGACTGCACTGAAAAACTTCTTTACTAGATTGAAGAGTTCACTTATGGCGAATAATGCAAAACCCTTGTGGTCATACATTAGATCCTTCAAGTCCTCCTCTTCTGTCCCTCCTTCTGTCCACTGGAATTATATCGTTAGCTTTTCTTCGCAGGATATTTCCAACTTGTTCTCTCACTTCTTTTCGTCAACTTATATTCCTTATTCTCATGTCTCCGATCTAGTCAATACACCTGTACTTCATTCCATTGACATTTCTTCACTTTTCACTGACTATACTGAAGTTGAATGCCTCACTTAATCCTAATATCCTAACATTTATTGGTCCTAGTGGTTTACCGAATATTTTCATCAAGTCATTAGACAATTGATTGCAGGTTGATGTCATCTTCACTGACTACTCCAAAGTGTTTGACACGTTCAACCAGCAACTTCTCTGTTACAAACTGAAAGCTTTTGGGTTTGCTGGTCCTCTTTTATCATGGATGGATTCCTACTTGTCTTCTCGTATATGTTGTGTAGATATTGTGGAATTACCTCTATTCCATTTTATCCATCCTCTGATGTTGCTCAAGGTTCCATTTTAGGTCCCCCCTCCTATTCCTATTGTTCATAAATGATCCTCCTTCCGTTATAACCTCCACTATGTGGCGATGATTTGAAAGTATTTCGAGCTATGAGATTTGAACAAGATTGTCAATATCTTCAGATGGACGTGATTGCACTAAGTAACTACATCTGCTTAAATTTTGCCAAATGCTACAAAATGACTTTTAATCTAAACCAATCTCTGCTGACTTTCATTTATATGACATGACACTCCTGCCTCATTAACTCGTTAGAGATTGACCAGCGAAAATTGACTCTTGTCTTGTTTTACCAATTCAATATCCCATATCAACCCTATGTTTGTCGTTTATCCTTCTCACGTCTGCCTGCTCTGTCGTCCCGCCGCATCTTTTTAGATTAGTGTTTTCTATATCACCTCTGCCACAATCAAACGCTGTATGCAGACTTACGTTTTAGCCAACCATCGCGTTCTTCTCGGGCAAACAATTGTTTACGACCAACTTATGCTTTAATTTTCATATTACTCTAGACGATTGGAAACAGCGGCGGACAACTCACACGAAATATGGAAAATAATAAATGATGTAAAAGATAATTCGCTACCCTGGATCATGACATCAAATGCTGAATTTTTTGGCATGGACTCTAACAATGCAGCACGCCCATGTGGAACAGCAAACTCGCTAAATCACTTTTTTTCAACAATTGGTGAAAAAATTACCCGGGAGCTTGGTGAAAAGTCAACTAGCAACTTCAATATCATAAATAGCCCACCAAAGTCCATCTTTCACATTCATAAAACAACTAAAAGAGAGGTATTAAATACAATCGAAAATTTGAAAAATAAATGCAGCACCAGGTATTGACAATATCACCACACATGAAATTATTCTAGTCAAAGAGGAGGTAGCTGAACCACTGGAAATTTTATAAACGAGTATATTAGAAATGGAACATTTCCGGACGAAGAGAAACTGGCAAGAACAATCCCATTATTCAAAGGAAAAAATCACCTGGACCCGAAAAATTACCGTCCTGTTGCATTTTTGACAGCCTTTAGTAAAATATTCGAAAAACTTGTAAATAATCGTTCAAAAACTTTTTTAATGGATAATTCCATTATAAATCTGAAGCAGTTTAGCTTTCAAAAGAACAAGAGTACGTCTTGATGAAGGGGATTATGTTATTGCAATTTTTATGAACCTGAAGAAAGCTTTTGATATTGTTGATCATGATCTGTTACTTCAAAAACTTGAATCGTATGGTATACAAGGCAAATCAAAACAACTTTTTAAAAGTTATTTGAAGGAAAGATTCCAAAGAACATCAGTTAATACTGTCTTGAGCAATCTAGCACCAATGAAACCGGGGGTTCCTCAAGAATTCATACTTGGACCAACCTTGTTTTTGCTATGCACCAATAATTTGAATATATGTAAACTGAAAGGTCACCACACATTATATGCAGATGATACTGTACTTCTTTATTCAGGACATGATAAAGTTGCCATGGAGAATGTCGTCCACGAGGATATAGATAAATATTGTTCATGGCTTATGGAAAACAAGCTAGCATTGAATACTACAAAGACAAAATACATGATTTTTAAACAGAAGAATAAGGATTATATAGAGATTGACCTAAAAATTAACGGCGAATTCTTGCAAAGAGTGTTTGAAATTAAATATCTCGGTCTTACCATAGATCATCATTTGACATGGTTGCCACACATAAATAATTTGAGGAGACAAATAGCACCAATGACAGGAATGTTGAGAAGATATCGAGGTTTTAAAATGCATACAAAGAAACTCCTATTAAATGTGTTTGTAATGACAAAGCTACATTATGCGGTGGTAATTTGGAGTCAATTGTCCAGAATACTAACTAAAGCCTATAAAAATATTTTCAACCTTCCAATTTTCACTCCAACAAGACTAGTGTTTCAACGAACTAATGCACTCACCTTCAGTTAAATCATTTCTATGGAGAAAGTTAAGTTTATTTTCAAATATCTTATTCCAGTGAATCGGAATATAAAAGTATCACAAGTAAATCCATATAATTCAAGAAATGCCAACAGTTTTGTAATACCTTTCTGAAGTGATCGACTAAAGAACGATACAACGAATGATGCTCTGCGTCTATGCAACAATCTTCCAGAAACAGTGAAAAATGCAAACTCATTATTGGTTTTTAAGAAAAGACTTAAGGAACATCTAATAGATTTAAATTAATGATAAGTCCGGAGGATTAAAAATGCAGTATCTTAGGGCATTATAGACCCTAACGTCAAGATACGTAAAACAGCTAGTTCTTATAGACTCAGAGTTGTTCTTTTACTGCGTCGTATAATAATACTTTTTTATCTCTGAGAACTGTTCACGAATCGGACTAGACTAGCAGGAAAGACGTACTTCACAGCATTTGGTGTGCCCCTTATACCGATGTTTTAGCATTTCCTGGAGGCACACGTAGGAATCGACGACGTTTGAAGTGCAGATCGCACGAGCGTTGTGCGACGATGAAAGAGTGATGGAGAGAGTGGTAGGGAATGGAGGTATTTAAAAAAAAGATCTTTGAACCCGTTTTGTATGTTTTACAAAGTAGTGATATGCCTTTATCTCTAAAGTTTTCGCACTGTAGTTTGTCACCTTTTTTGTAGAAAGGGAATAAAATTGGTTGGCTCCACCCGTTCGGCATATGTTTTGTGGTCAAAAATGCTGAATGACTTTATGGATAGCTTACTGAACACCGCTGTGACCACATTTAATGAGCTCCCCTGGAATCCCATGGATGCCCGGCACTTTGTCAACCTTTTGGTCCTTAGTGATCGAACAAAGTTCATTCAGAGTTGGGGATATCTAGAAGCGCCAATGTTCTTGATCTGTGCGGGGGATCAAGGGAGTTCTTGAAATATGATTATCATCTTTCCTTAACATTGTTTTCATTAGTGATGATGTTGCCGATGTCATCACGACAGAGCGTGGTCTTTAGCTCATTCGGGCTTTTCACTATTTTGTATGCTTCAGTATTTTGTATGCTTGTCTTGTGTTGTTGTTCGCTAGACTTACAAAGACGCTGCTGATTTGGTCATTATAGTATTTTCTTTTATTTATTTGAATTACTTCATCCTCTAAGCTTCTGAGATTTTCATGGTGTACTCCTCATTCTTTTCATCCGACGTATTCTGACACTCATCATTGATCCAATCAGTTCTTTTGCATTGGCCTTGGTGTCCAATCGTCTGCTCAACCATGGTCTTAATAGCCGCTTTCACTTCTACCCATAGCTTGTGGCTTGCTTTTAACGATGTGTCTCACAGAATGTGAAATTTTTGCCTCGAAATTTGTGACCACGCTAGAGGTTGAAATTTTGCTCCGATTTTCACCAAATTTTCAGGAAATGTGTAGTATAGCGCGATTTAAATGAACTTTCTTTATAGTTTGCAGTATGTTCTTCTCTTGTGAATAATAATTAAAATATTGTATTCTATAGTCGAGAGAATCAAGGGAAAAGTACCTTTGGATTTCATTAAAATGAAAAATTAATTTTGTCATACCATAAGAACAAACACCCTCTGAGACATCATGCATAATTGCGGGATTGAAATGAACTTCCTTTATAGTTTGCAGTATGTTCTTCTCTTGTGAATAATAATTAAAATATTGTATTCTATAGTCGAGAGAATCAAGGGAAAAGTACCTTTGGATTTCAATAAAATGAAAAATTAATTTTGTCATACCATAAGAACAAACACCCTCTAAGACATCATGCATAATTTCTACACATGAATTATCTACAAGGCGCGACAATTAAGTAATGATACTGATTTTATTGCCGCACTTGTGGTAAGCCCGTGATCTTGAAATTCCCTTCCCCTTCCTTGGCATCTTTCTTCTCTTCATTGATATATTTACCATCGCTCTAAGTTTATCTGCTGTGTCGTGTTGAGTAGACGTGTGTGGGTGGTGCTCGTCACGAAAATGGAGAAACGAAATCACGAGTAATGCGTCGCGATAAAATTTTTTGCCAGATTGGGCTTCGGAAACGTACGCTAAAATTGTAAAAGTGCATGGTGATAGTGCTCTTAGTCCTGCCCAGGTGTTTCAATGGCATAAAGAGTTTAAGGAGTGGCGTGAATATGTGAAAGACGAGGCACGGAGGGGAAGACCAATCGAGGTGCGGACTGATGCAAATGCGCAGCGTGTGCGTGCCCTAATCCGTGAAGATCAGCGTTTAGCAGTTTGAATGTTGGCCTTGGAACTAGGTATTAACCGTGGAACAGTCAGGAAAATTTTAACCGACGGTTTTGGAATGAAAAAGTTATACGCGAAGATGGTTCCAAAGAAACTTTCTGAGGAGTCCTCAGCGCGTCCTAGTGTTTGGCCTCTAAAGGGGTCACCGTGTTGCAACAGCCGCCTTATTCGCCCGATATGTCACCCTGTGACATTTTTGTTCGCTAGAACAAAATCGATGGTCAAAGGAACTGAAAATAGAAAAAGACAGCTTCCTTTTGATTTTGTGTATTTCACTTTTGTTTTTCTTCTCGAAATCGATTTTCAACCGTAATCGTTCGGTCTTTTTCAGCGATTAATTTATTTTTACTCACATTCCTGCTTATATACTGGCTATGTTTAAGGAAATTTACTCTAGATCATTAAAAGGTAATTAGGGAAATTCGCTTAAGCTAATAAAAGGTAGGAAAGGCAATTTACAAAAGGGGTAGCTATAAAAATATTATTTTTACAAGATTCAGAAAAGATATTATTATTTAATTAATTTAAAAAGCCATGATCTGCAGTTTCCGGCATCCTGATTCATCAACTTTTTCCTTTCCCGGGTAATTGCCAGGCTTTCCATCACATCTGATTCACGTATATCTCTAGCTTCCTTGATGACTGCAGCGTCCTCCATTGTTATCTCGTGTCCCTTCGTGATAATATGTTCCACTACCGCCGACTTGAAATTCGAAGTTCTTTCTTTCTTTCTTGCTGATGCTGCTTCGCCTAGGTGCTCCTTGATTCGCGTGCCGATGAGTCTCCTCGTTTGATCTATGTACACTTCTTCACAAGTGGTACATTCGATGCGATAGATACCAGATTTCTTGTGTGGTTCGCGCTTGTCTTTCGTTGATCCGAGAACCGTTTTGAGCTGGTTCTTGCTGCTTGATTCGATTAACCGTACAGAATTGAGCTGATTTATTTGCCGCTTGATCCGATTAATGATGCCTTCGTGATAAGTTAGAGCCTTCCAGTACAATCTTTCGGTATTCGCGTTTGATAATGTTGATCGTCCCTGACGCTGTCTATTAATCTGGATTTTCTGTGCCATTCTCCTTATCGTCGAGCCCTTGAAGCCGTTTGGTCTAGCTGTCTCAACAATGTACCTCTTCGCCTTTTCCTTAGCTTCCTTGCTTAGCTGCAAATCGAGCATCCTGTGGATCATGGCTCTGTACGGAGAAACCTTGATTTGCTGCGAATGATTTGATGTATTTTGAATCGTTCTCTGTGTGTGAGTTTCTTTCCGGTGTACATCGAAAGTTATATTTGTTTGGGTCCTCCATACTACTATATCTAGGAACGATAGTTTACCGTCTTTCTCTTCCTCCATCGTGGATACTATATTCTTGTGGGCTCTTTTCAGGTCAGCAAGCACCTTCTCCACGTCACTCCTTTTCACATATGCAACCACATCGTCCACACATCGGACCCAATGTTTTGGTAACTGGCCTTTCTCCTGAAGCCCGTCTTCTAGTTTCGTCATAAATATCTCGCCGATGAATGGTGAAAGTGGATTTCCCATCGCAACTCCGCCTTTCGTCTTATAAAATTTCCCCCGAAAGGTGAAATAATGTTCGATCATACAAAGTCTCGCAAGTTGGATATACTGCCTAGTTTTTATTTTCCAAGATAATGAGTTTTCTTGGTGAGAAAGCCATTCTTCTATATATCCCAGTGTCTCCATCACCGGAATACTCGGGAATAGAGCTTTTACGTCGAAAGACACCATAATTTCGTCTTGCACTGGTGGGCCAAACTTCAGGATTTTCTCCGAGAATTCTTTGCTTTTTTACAGATCTACCATTCATTTGGGTCATTCCCTTAAATTCGTTCACCAACCATCTTGCCAGTTTTTGGGTCGGTGCATTCACGGCCGAAATAATCTCACGCATTTCGTTCCCCTGTTTTTGTATTTTTGGCAAACACTTCATCCTAGGCAAAGTTGGGTTGCTCACTCGAACCTTCGTCAATTCGCCAATTAATGACTCACAACTTTTAATTGTCCTTTCGAATCTTTTCATGGATTCCTCTAACGGGATCCGGCGTAGCTCGAAGAAATTACAGCTGCTTAGCTTTTGTATGACCACCTCATCATACTTGCTTTTATCCATCACTGGTTGTCACCAAATCGAGTATAGTTTTTAATGAAAAGGAAATGCGTTTACTCAACATGGGATTAAATTACGCCATAAAACCATCAAAAATACCTATAGAGGAGATCATCGTAGAAAAGGAAGCAGCAATGAGCAGACTACCGGAAGCACAGAAAACGATGGCAAGGAATGATATAGCCAAGGCAATAAGGGGAGCGAAAAAGGTGGTAAACAGTGAAGAGGCAAGCATAGTTGCTGAACTGAAGAAGAAACCTGTTCACTTTGTCAAGGCAGATAAAGGAAACACAGTGGTAGTGATGGATAAAAGCAAGTATGATGAGGTGGTCATACAAAAGTTAAGCAGCGGTAATTTCTTCGAGCTACGCCAGAGCCCGTTAGAGGAATCCATGAAAAGATTCGAAGGGACAATTAAAAGTTGTGAGTCATTAATTGGCGAATTGACGAAGGTTAGAGTGAGCAACCCTACTTTGCCTAGGATGAAGTGTTTGCCAAAAATACACAAAGAGGGGAACGAAATGCGTGAGATTATTTCGGCCGTGAATGCACCGACCCAAAAACTGGCAAGATGGTTGGTGAACGAATTTAAGGGAATGACCCAAATGAATGGTAGATCTGTAAAAAACAGCAAAGAATTCTTCGAGAAAATCCTAGAGTTTAGCCGAAATTATGGTGTCTTTCGGCGTGACGAAATTATGGTGCCTTTCGACGTGAAAGCTCTATTCCCGAGTATTCCGGTGATGGAGACATTGGGATATATAGAAGAATGGCTTTCTCACCAAGAAACCTCATTATCTTGGAAAATAAAAACTAGGTAGTATATCCAACTTGCGAGACTTTGCATGATCGAAAATTATTTCACTTTTCGGGGGAAATTTTATAAGACGAAAAGCGGAGTTGCGATGGGAAATCCACTTTCACCGTTCTTCGGCGAGATATTTATGACGAAACTAGAAGACGGGCTGCAGGAGAAAGGCCAGTTACCAAAACATTGGGTCCGA
This sequence comes from Odontomyia ornata, assembly GCA_963969285.1. Taxonomy (NCBI): domain Eukaryota; kingdom Metazoa; phylum Arthropoda; class Insecta; order Diptera; family Stratiomyidae; genus Odontomyia; species Odontomyia ornata. The sequence continues at coordinate 78,458,476 of OZ017742.1, forward strand.
TGTGTGGACGATGTGTTTGCATACGTGAAAATGAGTGACGTGGAGAAGGTGCTTGCTGATCTGAATAGAGCCCACAAGAATATAGTATTCACGATGGAGGAAGAGAAAGACGGTAAACTATCGTTCCTAGATATAGTAGTAAGGAGGACCCAAACAAATATAACTTTCGATGCATACCGGAAAGCAACTCACACACAGAGAACGATTCAAAATACATCAAATCATTCGCAGCAAATCAAGGTTTCTCCGTACAGAGCCATGATCCACAGGATGCTCGATATGCCGCTAAGCAAGGAAGCTAAGGAAAAGGAGATGAGGTACATTGTTGAGACAGCTAGACTAAACGGCTTCAAGGGCTCTACGATTAGGAGAATGGCACAGAAGATCCGGATTAATAGACAGCGTCAGGGACGATCAACATTATCAAATGCGAATAACGAAAGAACGTACTGGAAGGCTCTAACTTATCACGAAGGCATCATTAATCGGATCAAGCGGCGAATAAATCAGCTCAATTCTGTACGGCTAATCGAATCAAGCAGCAAGAACCAGCTCAAAAACGTTCTCGGATCAACGAAAGACAAGCGCGAACCACACAAGAAATCTGGTGTCTATCGCATCGAATGTCCCACTTTTGAAGAAGTGTACATAGATCAAACGAGGAGACTCATCGGAACGCGAACCAAGGAGCATCTAGGCGAAGCAGCATCAGCAAGAAAGAAAGAAAGAACTTCGAATTTCAAGTCGGCGGTAGTGGAACATATTATCACGAAGGGACACGAGATAACAATGGAGGACGCTGCAGTCATCAAGGAAGCTAGAGATATACGTGAATCGGATGTGATGGAAAGCCTGGCAATTACCCGGGAAAGGAATAAGTTGATGAATCAGGATGACAGAAACTGCAGATCATGGCTATTTAAATTAATTAAATAATAATATCTTTTCTGAATCTTGTAAAAATAATATTTTTATAACTACCCCTTTTGTAAATTGCCTTTCCTACCTTTTATTAGCTTCAGCAAATTTCCCTAATTACATTTTAATGATCTAGAGTAAATTTCCTTAAACATAGCCAGTATATAAGCAGGAATGTGAGTAAAAATAAATTAATCGCTGAAAAAGACCGAACGATTACGGTCGAAAATCAATTTCGAGAAGAAAAATAAAAATAAAATACACAAAATCAAAAGGAAGCTGTCTTTTTCTATTTTCAGTTGGAGTATTTTGTGAAGGCGAAAATGAATACGATTACAAATATTGAGGTCAAAGGAACCCATTTTGAGTCGATTACGGACATCCAGGCGGCCGTGACGAGGGTACTCGCGGACATCCCAGTCGAAGCGTTCCAGAAATGTGTTTGAAGGGAATAGCAGAGGTGTAGAATATTTTTAAATATACAGTTTTCATGGAATTAGTCTCATAAGTTAATTGGCGCACCTCGTACTAAATAAGGCATGTGAAAAGTCTGCTACTTTTATCTTATTGCTTAAGTGACCGCCATTCCACCACCTTACCCTAGTATCTCACTTTTCCCCTTTATTTTCGATTGTCATTCGTAACATCCATTCTGTTCTCCAGTGGGGATCTGGTTGTACTTCAGTGTGTTTTATTACAGCTGTTTTGTGCAATTTGTCTTCTCAGCGACTCTGCGTAATTATTTTATTACTACTACTTTTATTGCATAAAATCTACTAAGTATATGCAGAGTTCTTTTGAAAAATCACTTGGCAATATTTTTACCTAGAAATCAGAAAATTTAAGTAGATATTTTCATGTGGAATCACCAATTGCTGTTTATGTACCAAGGAAACATTTTACTAAAGCCATTTAAAGTATGATTGATGCGCATTTGCATGTTAATTTTTGTGACTGATAGCCTAGTTGCCTCAACAATATTAGTTTCCCTATTAAAAAAGCATTGGGCAAATTTTATTTTGATTTTTTTTTATTCATTTTACACGTAAAGTATATATCAATTCACTTTTCTACTGTTTATTAAAATACATTGAAAACGATAAATCTTAATTTCTTCAGAATAGAAACATAGCAATTGTCTTAAATATAAGATTAGTAGGGCTGAGAACTAAATGCTACAAATCATTTGTAGACTTACTTATTAACTTTATCGATAAAATTAAGCTTTAGTACTAGTACAATGAAATTTTTAAGAATACTAAATTTTAGTTTTCTTCGCAAATATATTATTTCATAAGAACTAATTTATTTTTCCCTATGATTCACAGCAGTAAACGTATCTTTTAGGAGAATCTATAAATCTACCTACGCATGGTCCTCCCTCGCAATCTGTGTCCAATACGCAGTGCTTGCACTGAGAATTAAAGCAATCAATTAATCAATTATCAATAAAGGAATGAAGGAATAATTTCAGCATTTTTCACATTATAAAAACTTACCAGAACATGTAAAATAATTAAAACAAGGAAAAGTATTATACGATTGGTCAACATTTTCAGGTAGATGTTTTAGTTCACAAATTCTTTTTCTTCTGTTAGGTTTTGTACAGCTTTATGAACCTGATGAAAGACTACTAACTATGCCTTCATTCTTAATCAAAGTCCGATGAATCGATCCAGAACGTTGATAAACAATGACTATTAAAAGTGTAGATAATTTCTGATTCGACTTACATATACAAGTATGCGAGTGAACTCATTTATTTGATATCTTTGGGCGATATTGTTCAGATACCCTAAAATGATACAGTTATGGAATAATGTAAACAACGTAAAATATTTCTTAGTTAGAACAAAATATTCTAATCTATGATCAGCTTTTGATACCATTGATGAGCCAAACAAATGATAAGCTATCTATCAAAAGTGGTTTACGACATATTAACCTGTAATCTTGTGAATCGTATGTCAGGAAAGTATTTTCTGAGCTACTTTGGCTTTAGTCATATCTTAATTGAAATGGACATAGCTAAGAAACTGGGGTGTCACCCAAAAGCTAAGAAACATTATACTAATGTAATAACAGGGATATAAATAAAATGATTGAATCAATATAATGAACATTTTTTGCATAACTTTTAGTAAAAGTTTATATTAACCTTCAGCCATTGCTTGAGTACAGGCTTCTTAGTCTTTTGGGTTTTCTCCAAGAATGTATTCAGTACTTCGTTTCTACACTTTCTTACTTTTTAAATCCGGATTCTGGTCATAACAACAATACTCACTACATCATATAGTACTTTCATAGAAGTATCAAAATTTTTATTTTTAAGTTCTTGTATCTTTTTGCGAGAAAATAATGGCACCATCCAAACTTTGAAACAATATCCCAGGTCAAAACATGAGACCAACTTTTATTGTTAACTAATCCAATAAACAGTCAATTTTCATGTAAAAACTTTTACGGCATCATAAAATAACCCTTCGAAACAATAAACTAATCCGCGAATTGCTCAATACAATCTTCACAATAATAATGTTCGTATGTTTTTGTCCTTGTACTTCAGCTACTCAAAGTGAGACCATAAAAATACATCCTGACTTCTATCTTCGTAGTATCTCCAAACTATTACAATATATCCAGTCTGAAATTCACTTCACTATATCAAATAATTGGTGGCGCCTCAGGCTTCAGCCATACTCGTATGTAATATGTACTATCGAACTTTATATCTTCCCATTGATCGATTTATTTTATTTTCTTTCATTCCTCAAGCTCACCATGAATTTTATCTCTTGTCGAGTAGTCGTAAAAACGCCAGGAAAATATTGGATCCTCGCTGAATTCACAAGAAACATGAAACAGAAGAAAACGTATGCGTTCGAGAAGATTGAAACTGAAATGGAATGATGACATAAAATAGTTGATATGTGTCTCCTGAGTATCCACTTCGATTGTTGGAAAAATAAGTAGTAAGGATATTACGCGTCACTTACACAACTCGGGTAATACTTGTGAAGAGCTTAATACATAATTGATGTTTAGTTCAAGGTTTTTTCTTTGCCAGAATTTAACTGTTCATTTTATACCAAATAAACTTTTAAAATTTGCTTTTCACACGAATTAAATCTCCAAGCTTTTAGCCTGACGCCCTTTAGGGATGACGGACTAATCAACTTCTACAAACATCAAAAGTGTCAGTAATCGGAAGACGTCTTTCATTTTACTCTCAAAGATAAAAGCCTGTGCAGGTTTATGTACATAAAGTACGATGGAGTTGAGTTTATCCTTGATGGAGAATATCGCCTGGAAGGCATTTAGACCCTTTCAACACTTCCACAGCAGCTAAAGCTAAAAAAAATTGCTTTACTACCGGAAGATGCTCTGACGGGATATTGCTTTTACAAAATGAACTTTTAAAAGTATGAACGCGTTTGATACTCTTTGAGTATGCATCAAACGATATTGGCAGTGTAGGATTTTATGATCTCAATTTGATTCTTTTTGTAGTGCAAAAATGCTGTCTCATATGACTTACCTCATCAAGGCACACTCTATTCGAAATGCAATCTCAAATTAATCTATTCAAGATGAGCGTAATATGTCATATGAACTCTAACAGAATTTTTGTATGCTTCTAGCAAAATTAAGATTATGTACAATATATATGCATTACGATTCAACAAAAAGAGGAGGAAGGAATGTGCGAACGATATCTAGATTATATTCACTATTTTGGCGAGACTAAATGGACTTCTTTCGAGGCAAATATAGGGTTTTCCAATAAGAGGTGTTTTTTTGAATAGATCTTGTGATTTAACACCTTGCGACTTCTTCTTTTGGGGCCACGTGAAAGAAAAGGTCTATGCCAACAGCTCAGCGTCGATTCAAGACCTCAAAGATGGAATTCGTGAGGCTATCGAGGACATAGGGCAGCCACTTGGCGATGTGGTTATGGAAAATTTCATGAAAAGGATATGGCCCTGCAAGCGTGGTCGTGGTAGTCATTTGCCTGATGTTATTTTTCGCTATTAACGGCATACTTTTTTCTTTATAATGAAATAAACATTCGATTATTTGTATTAAAAAATGGCATTTTTATTTTAATATCAAAATAACACCTCTTATTGGAAAACCCTTTATTCTCCACAAAGGAAACTTACGCACAAAAATGGGGAATGGTATGTCAGAAAATTAAATACCAGAGACTTTTGTCATAATTTGGAACATTTTCCCTTATTTTTTCCTTTATTCTTCTTCTTCGTAGCACTACAGCTTCCTGCAACACGCGCCTCCAACTGTCTTGTTCATTGACCGCGTCCTCCAACTTCAAAATCCAAGCAGCGATGAACCCTACGTCGACCAAGTCAAACCAGCGTTTCCTCGGTTTACCCACTGATCTCTGGTCTTCAGTTCTCACAACGAATATGTTTTCGAGTATAACTTATTTGTCCATACGAATCAAATGGCCAGCCCATTGCAGCTTCCGCAGTCTTAAACCCTTTGCGATCTCCGGCCAGTCAAAAATTTCATACACCTCATGGTTGTACCGAATCCGCCATTGGCTCTCGTCTAGTTTCGCTCGAATTATCCGCGATAGGACCCGCCGCTCAAAGGCGTTCAATATGTTGTAATCGAGTAGTCGCCTAAACAAACTGCTAAAAAACCGCCATAATACTGATTCAAATTTAAATTGCAGATTTGAAAAATTTAATTATTCAAATCTATAATTAAAATTCAGACATGGCTATACCTTTTCACGCAGCATATACAGGTATTGCATTGCCGAAGGTAATCTATGCAGACGAATGAACGGTTGCTCGTGAGCTCCCGGTGCGACATATACCGGAAGTGGACGAGTGGCAAGAAAGCACGAGGAGTCTGCTTTTGATCGCCACCACGAGTACCTCGGGAGAATAAGTTGATCCGTCGTAAAATCTAGTGATATTTATCCGTTAGTTGATAGAAGTTTAGAAAATTTACTTTAAACTACCCAATAAGTGTAGACCGCTCAATTCTATTGTATATATTACTTCTGTGTGATTTCACTGGAATTTTGCTTGATTTAATAGTGAAATCAAATATTTTTCCTCACGTTTCCTCTAAATCTAATAATGTGCAACGATGCGAAAGTGAATACCGCTGTGATAAGTTTCCTCACTTAGATAAATTTTAAAGATTGCCCGCACCTGCAGTGAAATGGACGCATTGTCTGGACCTTTGCAGTATGAAATGTGTCTGCGAAGTTGCGTTACGACCCTGAACTTGATTTTGCGACGAGTTTCAATAATTATTCCTTTCATCTTTATTCCTATTCATTGATAACCCAAACTAGTGGAAAATGTTGAATTGGTAAAATTATCTGCGCTTATTACCCAAACTAAAACACCGATTGTAGAGTAGTAAGCCAGATCGGAGTGCAATCGTTCTCACTATTGCTCGCGTGAATTGACGCTTTCCTTTCTAATCTTGAATATATCTGACATCCGATAATTCTTAACACGCACTTTATATTTAAGGCCATTTGAGTTTTAAAATATTGAACCGTGAGTGACAAACAATACTGCGAAAATTAAAAATTCGTGTACGGAAAAGGGGTAGTAAGAAAAGCAATTAAACGATAATAATAAAAAGCTGAGAATTAACGATGATTGCGAAAGAAACCCAGCTTCGTTAACAAGTCCTTGGGCATGAATAAGGGTTAAATGGATCTTGCGCAGACGATGAACAAATACAAAAATGCTGTGATGTGATTCAACTTTGAGCGGAAAATTTGCATTCATATGCTTCATGCAATTGCCCGTATTTAGATTTTTAACTTTTTGGTGATCACTTTCATGATGGACTTTGTGGAAACGAAGTAGCCGAGTATAGCGATGTCAAATTAATCTTAGAAGAAGCTCTATTTGAAAAACGTTTTGAAACTGATCTTTCTAATATAGTAGAGTCAGAGCATATATACTAACTAGCACCTGCAATCGAAGAGCTGTCAAAATGAAAAGAGAGGCAAATAAATGTGTAAAAGATGGATTAAAGTTTACCTTGTGTTGGTAAAATTGCAAGCAAATTCAAGTTTTTGTTTACCATACATACACACTTTTAGTCTAATTCTCTCTACTCCATAAGTACCGTAGGAAATAAAATTTGTTCTAATTGCAGCTGCTATTTAGTAGATATGCTCTGGTAGAGTTTTTCTTGAAATTCAAACGTGATGATTTTGTTCAAGCACTCGGAACGTACTTCGGCAGGATACCAATAAATTTTTCAGGCATCACCGACACCATCCACGGTCGCCCGTCGAGGATGTTGGTGAGACCTCTGTTTTTTATTTTATTTATTAAAAATGTTTTTGAATTTTTTATTGAAGTGCATGAATGATTTCAATAATGCTTAGTTCTTTGCATTTAAAAAAAGAAAACAATGAGAATTAATTTTTTTCCCACCCTAATTTCAACGAGAGTATAAAAAATAAGAAATAAAAGGAAAGGCCAGTGGCTGTGGAAGGTTAAACAGAAAAATTTCGTGAGAGGGAGGTAGTAGTTGGATGTATTGCCGTGAATATAGATGATTGAATATATTTAGGAGTTATTTAGAAATTAGAACAGTTGTTTGTACTTATTTCAAATATTTTTTTTGCAATACCTTTGTTGGATTTTGTAACTTAATTGAAATGAAACGCGGCCAGTGAAACGTTGATGATACCCCCTCAATACATTAGCTACAAACAAGGCCATCTGTATTCAAAGAAATTATTTAAGGATTAGAGTAAATGGAATTGGTAGCGTTCTAAGTCACGGTGAGCTCATTTGATGGCGTCTGGTGCCGCAGTGAAAAACAAGGAAAAAAAAGACACATACTGATTATCCTTTAACTTGCACTGAGATGTTTTAACAGTTTTCACATGAAAATAGAATTTTGTCAAATACTAAACGATAAATAGAATTTCGTAATTAATACATTGTATAGAAGGAAATAAAAATGTTTGATAATTGAATTGAATAGTCAGCCTTTCCCCTTCGTTAAACCAGACCGGGTATGGGACCCGCCACGTTCGCTGGCCTCTTTATTATAATGAGCTAGCCATTCGTTTACAAGTGCTCTAGCGGGGTAGAGTGGTTTTTCGCTCGCGTGGTATAGGAATATGTGATTCGATCACATAATACTATAACATAAATTTGCCCCGTTCATACTTTTGATTTAAGGAAAAAATTCATGTAAATTATGGTTGCATGAGGTTTTTACTGAAATGGAAAATATATGGCCGTCTACATTGGATCTTGATCTAGCTGGGGAGGTCTTCCATAAGTATCGTCGGTAACGACGAAGTCCTTTCAAGTCCGTCTGTTTTCTCCCAGCCCAGTTTGTCATTCGCGTTAGTAATTTTAACCCTTAGTAGGTTACCTCAGGCTTGACTCCGGTCGATATGTTTTCGTACCTTTAAATTCGTGGATGCGAAATATTTGTTGTAGTGGGTCTTTGTGCTGGGAAAAAGAACCCGCCACACCACACCACAATGCTAGCCTGCCAGTGTATTTACGCTTCCCCAAACAAGGCCAATCTCGACGAAAACCACCATCCTCTCTCGCCGAGGCAGCAGACCATCACTGCAGCCCTTCGCGGACATTTATCTACACCTGTTTCACTAAGAATATATTTGGAGATGCTTGGAGGAGGTCCACATTTCACAAGCATAGCATAACACAGATCTTATCACAGATTTGTGTACTAGGAGCTTTGCTTTCCTGTGTATGCAGCTGGTTTTCCAAATCGTCAAAACTGAATAAAATTTTTTATTTGCGAGCTGTATTCAGCTGCGTATTTCATCTCTTTCATAACTGATTCTCATTTCATTGGCATACAAATACACAAATTTTCCCACATTTTCGATATTGTATCCGCCAGGTGTAATATTTTGTATATTTGAGGTATTTTTCCTTGACTGCGTCTTGAGGTTTGCTTTATTCTCATAGATTTGTAGCACCAATAGTTTTGCTTCACGGTTAAGTTTCAGCAAGATTTCTCTGGTGGTTGTTAGTGAACGTGACAAAATATTGATGTTGTCCGCATAGGCTACTGCTTTGCTTGACTTGTATAGTAACGTTTCTCTTTTTTCAACAGAGAGCCTTCTTATGACGTATTCCAGAGCCAAATCGAAAAGCAATGGGGCCGGTCCATCTTTCTGATTTAGTTCCGTATTTTTGTCAAAGGCGTCGGTAAGTTGGTTATTGATGCGGGCTTGGGAGGTTGTCAACGTTATTGTCATTTTGGTAAGATGGACTAATTTGGCTGGGGTGCCAAAGCAAACCATTATTTGGTACAGTACGTTACAACCAATACTGTCATACGCTTGCTTAAAGCTAACAAAATTTGGTGTACGTCTATGTTTACCTCCAGCATTTTCAAAGTACCTGCTTGACTGTAAATAGTGATTTATTGTCGATATACCTGCTCCAAGGCACTATGATACTCCCCAATAATTCTTCTTTTTCTCCGTAGCACTACAACCGCTCTTGGGCCTTTGCTTCCTGCAAAAAGCTTCCTGGGTACATTGACCGCATCCCCCAGTTTCGAAATTCAAGCAACGATGAACTGTCTTGTATGCTTGCAGCTGGTTTTCAGGATCGTCATTACTGAATAAAATATTTTATTTGAGAGCTGTATCCTTCGGCGTGTTTCGTCTCTGTTATCACCAGTTCTCATTATTTTGGCGCCTGAATACACAAATACGCTTACTTTTCCAATATTGTATTCGCCAAATGTGATATTTTGTGTGCTTGAGGTATTTTTCCTCGACTGCGTCATGAGTTTTGTTCTATTTTCATTGATACTACTAGTTTTGCTTCGCTATCGAGTTTCGGGAAGAGGTTTTGAGCAATTGTTAATGACCGTGACAAAATGTTGATGTCATCTGCATAGGCTACTACTTGGCCCGATTTGTATAGTAATGTATCTCGTGTATCGACCGGTAGCTTTCATATGACGTCCTCTAAGCCCAAATTGAATAGCAATCGGGCCAGCCCATCTCCCTGCTTTAGTCCGATATTTGTTTGAAAGGCATCGGTGAGTTGGTTATTGATATGGACTTGCGTGGTTGTCAACGTCATTGTCATTTTAGTAAGATGGACTAATTTGGCTGGGATGCCAAAGCAAAGCATTACTTGATACAGTACGTTGCGATCAATACTGGTGTATGCTTGCTTAAAGTCAACGATAATTTGATGTACGTCTATATTGAACTCCTATTATTTTTCAAATACCTGCTTAACTGTGAATAAGTGGTCTTTTGTCGATCTACTTGCTCTAAAACCACATTGATACTCCCTAATAATACTGCTGGCGTATGATTCAATTTTATTTTCTAGGATCTTTGAAAATATTTTGTATGCCGTATAAAGCTGTGTGGACGATTAAGGAGGTTGTTGCAATACGCTGCTCATCTTTCCGTAATCTCATCACGACAGAATGTGGTTTTGCGCTAATAATTACGTTTTAGGCTTTCCACTACTTTATACGCTTGGTTTGTGTTGTTGCTCGTTTATGTTATATCTGTACTTTTCAATTGGTCGTCATTGTATTTTCTTTTCTTAATTCTAATTATTTTATTCGTTACCCTTCTGAAATTTTCATAGTACTCTCTCTACGACCTGGTTTTTCTACCATTCATTTCTTTTGCGCCGGGCTTAATGTCCATTGTCTGTTCTGCCACCGTCTTGATAGCCACTTTCACTTCCATCCAGAGCTCGCTGCTTGTTTTTAACGAACCAGCTGGTTGTCGAAAGTCTCTGTGAAATTTTTCGCCACATACCCCGTTTGGAGCCTTTTTATGTCAAGTTTTTGTAGCGGGTTGTTCTTCGCTGAATATGCCTTTTACACACTACACCGATAGGTTAATTTGATCAAGTAATGATCTGAGTTACAATTGACATAGCACTCACTCAACAATTATCAGCAATCTCGTAAGGATTGCACGAAGGAAAGGTGGACTGCACGCCTCATTCCGGATGTGAGACCGTGGCGAAATCGAAGACATAGTGAGCCTGACTTCTATCTGACGCTGCTGTGAAAGGACCTCTACAAGGAAACGTTATAGCCTTCCCTGGATAGTATAGTCGTGGTGGTGCACGAATTGATAAACAAATGGAACCAGGTGACACATTATATTTGGGCAGTCCTAAAACACAAAAGAAATTCTCATCAGCCGTTTGTTTGTTTAGTGGGTAGTCTAGTCACTTGCGAGCATGGGAGTTCCACACTGTGTAAATGACATTAACCTCACATTAAAGAGTGCAAATAAATGTTCTAGGAGAATTTTCGTTTTGAAAGCATATAATATAGAATTAATTTAACTTTAATTTGCTCGGTAAATAATCAAAAATATTCAGGTCCGCGACCGTGACAGGACTCGAACCTGCAATCTTCGGATCCGAAGTCCGATGCCTTATCTATTAGGCCACACGGTCATGCAAAAGTTAATGACAAAGTTATTACTAGAACTTAAAGCACATCTTCTCGTAAGAATAACATTAAATATCTATTGTTCCGCGCTTTCGCTTGCACGCTCGGGTAAGGCGGAACGTGACAATGCGTCATGTTTTTCGTGCGTGAAGTCAGCCTTCATCAATTTATAAGACGTTATCGTGTCAAAAAATTTTATGTCTTCAAAACAAAATAGTTGTTTTATTTAACTAAATCAACTTCGATTTTAAAAACGAACAATCCAATAGAATACGGGGCAGCGCTGGAATATGGAAGTCTCAAAATTAAATTAACAAATTAAATCCCATTTTAGTTAATATAAATGCAAAACAAAACATTATTAAAAAAATTGGTTTAAAACAATCACCAAAAATCAGTTCAAAAAAATTATCAAATCTAAATCCAAACTAAAGTATTTTCGTTGATTTAAAAAAAAAAAAACTCATTCCATTTTATTCCACCGGAGTACTTTGTAACTGGAGGGAGGACTCTGAAAATTAATTTTTTTTGCAATTTAAAACCATAGGGGTTGAATAAAAAAAATCTAAAGGCCACTAATCCCCGCGCCAGTACCTCAAAATCATTCGAATTCAAAAACTTATGCAATTTTTATTTGTCTTTAGATAGTCCGATCACTACACTCATATTTTCTCTTATCATTTTGCTAACGATTAACCATAGTTTTTTAACCAAAGCTAAATCATAAAAATAGTCATTAGTAAAAAAACAAATATTAATTCACTTTTTTTACATTTTTATAGTTTGAGGATTCCGACACTCGTATGTTTAAATAATGACGTGTTTGGTACCGAACAAACTATTTATTCGTCCTTTCTCACTAACCAATCACTGTGCATTTATCTTCTGTCGAACTTGTAACAACTTTTATATTTTTGGTTTACATATAGTATATTTTCCACCCAATGTTAGTGTTTAAATTTTGATTGGAACATTTCAACCACTATCATTATTTATTTCACTCCATTCAATTTTGAAAAAATCCACTATAACTTTTGATTTATTTTTTTTTTCTTTCTTGTTAACAAACTTATCATACTGCAAACACAAAATTAAGATTTTTCTAACTTTCTGATTTAGTTTTCCTTGCTTATTTGTTTGTTTTCAGTTGTTACTGAAACTTGTTAATTTTATTCTTGCGATCAGACCGAGCTCCCTCTTTTTCCACTTTTCCAGCTGGCTGGCTTTCGATCCGACCACCCTTTTCTTAAAAATTCGTTATTGCAACGTTTTGTTATTGCTGGGCTTGTTCGAGTTCAACATACACGCAACCGTTTCTTCCATTCTATCTTTTTAATCTTCATCAAAAACAACATTTTCAATTGCATGCCAGCTGATATGCACGTAGTTATGATGAAACGAACCACTATCATATCTTTGCACAAATCATCATTCGCTTAGAAATGCTACCATTTAACGAAGATGAAAAAGGTTTCTGTCCACGAGTGAACTCGAATTCACGATCTCAGCAAGCACTACACTGGGAGTCCAGCTTGCTGCTACCTAAACCTGTGATGTTAAGAAGATGAGTAATCGCACGGATTGCGACAATCCCTTCCCCCACTAGAGTTTTAGTGATCAACTTCTAATTTACGTCATTCGATAAACTGCTTGCAACACTAACGTTGTAATGGGCAAGTTGTTGTAAGCTTGACTTGGTACGAGCATCATGTGGGGATTAGGAAATATAATTACTTTACAACTGCTGTCCCATTGCAATGAATGAATAGGAGCAACAAGTACTACAGGAAAAATATGAAATTAACTGATTAAAGATAGAAAGTTAAGATTTTTTTGGGGATGAAAATAAAGTACAATGAAAAAAATTGAAATTGATTTATTAGAGATGGAAGGACAAGTTTTTATATATATATATATATATATATATATATATATATATATATATATATATACATATATATATATATATATATATATATATATATATATATATATATATATATATTTACTGATTAGAAATAAAGTAAAAAATATAAAGTCTGTGATAACAGGGGATAAAGGCACAAGGAGAATAAATATTTTACAAATAAGGTTTGTGCGCCTCATAGCATTTGGAATATGATATCAATGAAGATCCAATAACTGTCTGTCATTCGTCCTGGAAGTAGTTTTGTCAGATTTGCTGGCCATTCGCAATGCTGTGATTACTATTTGGAATTAAATTGAAATAGAGTTTCCAAGGCATTAGTGGTAAAAGCCACTACGATAGCCGCGTGCCGCGATCAACTTGAAAGTCATTTTCCAGTGAAGTCTTGCATGTGTAGCATCAACCCCTGCGACTGCTTGTTGAATGACGTATCTTTTTGCACATATTCCTGTAATCTCACAGAAAAGCTCGTTAAAGGGGATCCAATTGATTTTCATAAGAATTAATTAATTAGTTATAATTTTATTACCAAAAACACTTCACAAAATGATAAAACAGTCGTGAATATGAATGAAACTTTGTAGTTACTTGGGAAAGAAAACATTTTCATATGGATAACCCATCGTCTTCCAGCATTGGCGCATACTACACTTTTGATTGAGTTCGTCGCTCCGATTTACAATTCCTCTGCTGAAATTTTTGATATTCATAAACTAGGAGTAATTTCGCTTTCACTCAAGTCAACATGTAGCTTCGGACATACTCTCGAACTGAAAAAACGCCTAAACTTCGAAACGTAACTTACGCGTTAGTAAAATTTTGCCTCCATGTTTAGTTGTCAAACTGACAATCAGACTCACGACAAGAGGAACTGGAAATTATTTGAAATGAAATGACAATCAGACCCAGTGGGCTTGGTCTTATTATTTCTCATGCATCTTACATGAGCATAGCCTCTCTATTAGTTCTGCTCCTCAAAGGTTTGGTCATTTCCCTGTGGATTATCAGTGAAAAAGAGTGATATAGCAGCCACTTAGCCTGGAGGTAAGGTTAGCCAGCAAGTAGTGCAAAGATGGGAAAGTAGTGGAGTTGCAATTACATTGTAAATTTGATCATCTCTAATTAACCTTAAACTGGTATACGAAGGGACGTTTCCTACTATACTACCTCAAGCCTCAAAAATAAAATATAAAGTTCCAATATCTTTATGATTAGTTGAAAATAACCATTGTTGGAATTGAGATGCTGGTCATACTGGTCATGATGGAACCAAATACAAAAATTGTAGTAGCAATTGGTCACCCAGCCTCAGCAGGATTAGACAAAGTAGTCTGACATTTGAAATTGTTGTGACTGATTGGTTTTTCTACTGTTGATGTTCTAATAAATCAAACTTCGAGTTGAAACAGACAGAAAAAAGTCGGGTACACGGAACTACGCTCATGCCAGAAGGGTTTTGTACTTAACATACGATATGCAGACATATCGAAGGATTCAATTCAAGAAAAATTTTAATGAGATGCACAACAAATATATTTTTGCTTTATAAGAAAAACCAGTGCTACTTCATTTTAACTGCTAACATTTTTTTTGCAATGTTTTAAAAGCCATTGCCTAAGCCGAAGCTTAAATGTATTTTTGATATATTATATATTTTGAGAAAATTAAATCAAAAGTGTAGTGTCTGGTACGATGGAAAGCCCATGTAGTAGAAAAACCATATATGATTGTGCTAGTCAGAGGAAATTCAAACGGTGATTACTTCTGTACATTCTATTAAAACTGATAGAATATAAGGACATTTTAAGGGACTACTTAAATATCTGTTTTCATTTAATTCAATCATACTAATACAGTTTTACTGGCAATTATTAGCAATGCTCAGCGAATTTTATGCAAATTCGAGCAACCCCCTTAACTTTGTTAAATACTATTTCATCTTTCTGAAATTTTCAGTAATGATTATACTTCAAAATAGACGTTTCCATATTGAATTTCGTTGAGTTTAAGGGTGCCCTTATTATTTTATTCAAGAAAGTGTAAAATTGATAAATCAAACTATTACTACCAAAGTTGAGTGAGTTTCAACCTCTGGCGTATTTGTTGTTGTAGTGAACAAGAAGTTCTACTTTTATATTTTTTTCAGATTTTTTGAATGAATGGTGTCCGATTGCGGGGGGTTGTAAGCCTAAATGGCTTGCGTTTCCCTTTCTCCTGCCCTCCTCGATACTGGTAAAGTAGTTTTAAGATCTGTTTTGGGAAAGATGTCAATGAGACCTTTCATATGACATCCCACTTAACCATCTTTGATGAAAAACATCATTTTTGGGTCACTCCTCTATATTGGGGGGCTCCCTTAAAACTCTTTGAAATTTTTTTCCATCCCAAAACTTTCTAGAAGTCATAACTTCTAACCTTTTGTAGTGAAATAGGTAAATAAATGTCCGTAAAGGACTGCAGCGATGGTCTGCTGCCTCGGCGAAAGAGAATGGTAAGTTTCGCCGAGATTGGCCTTGTCTGAGGACACGTGAATGCGGTGGCTGGCTAGCGTTGCGGTGTCGTGGGGTGGGTTCTTTTCCCCAGCACAAGGACCCACTACAACAAAATTTCGCATTCACGAATTAAAGGGATCGAATGCCGATCGACTGGTGTTGAGGCCGAGGTAACCTACTAAGGGTCAAAATTGCTTGTTCAAAGAACAAATTGGGTCTGGAGAAAACGGACAGACTTAAGAGACTTCGTCATTACCCACAAATAAGAGCATCCAGGTGGAAGTTGTGCCCCCTCGCACCCTCCCAACCGGATCCAAATGTAGACGTGGCCATATATTTCCCATTTGAGTAAAAAACTCATACAAACATAATTTGCATGAATTTTCCATCAAATGAGAAATATAAACCAGGCCAATTTATGTTATAGTATTATGCGATGGAATCACATAACACTATACCATAAAAGGGCACGTGAGCGGAAGGCCACTCTACTCGGGCAAGAGCCCATGTAACACAATAAAAGGGGAGAGCTTGCCCGATGGCTAGCTCATTTCAGTTGAGGGGCCGGCCATCGTTGCGAGTCCCACACCCAGTCAAGTGTTACCAAAAGGAAAGACCGATATTTAAAATTAATTCCAAAACATATTTATTTATTAAGAGACTCTATACTTTAAATTCGATATCAAGCACTTGGCTTATCGCAAATAATTTCATATTGTTTTAATTCCTTTTTGATATCTTAAAATAAATGTTGATTAATTACTTCCTTACAACTAGTTTTCCGACAAACAAGAAAGGGATGCTCCAAATGAAAACATTTACAAATTATTCTTGAGAAACACACAGACTACTGTGCGGTGTCCCGGAGATTAATTTATCATTTGCTATTTATTTCTGCAAGCTAATCAGGAGTTTCGTTCACATAACCAACTTTAATAGAATTTAAATAGTGTCACTATTTATATAAATTTGAGATTCACTTCTAATTATTATTGTAACTTGTGTACGAGTACCATTAAATTTGTGTATATATATAAATATATATATATATATATATATATATATATATATATATATTTATATATATATTCTTTTTTTTCGTTTGTTTGAAGCTATAGTTAACCCTATATGAATACATATAAATATTTACAAAAATGTAAGCAACGAGAAAACAAAGGGTGTACTCATCGGCATCCTCGACGAGCGCCCGTTGACGATGTGGTGATGGCTGAAACTTTAATTGAAATGAGAAAAATTCCAAATCCCAAATTTTGCACTATGTATAAATTATCTTCCTTATCAAATAAGATATCGAGGCAAACGGTTTTGGGTCAGTTCAGTTGTCGCTGCTTTTCGAGCAAAGCCCATATCAAACGCATGAACCTCGCTCTATCAATTAATGTTTCTTCGCATCCTTATATTTCACTATCTGCAAACGTGGCTCGTACTCCATCCAATGGGACTTGCCAGGTGAAAGCATCCCACCAAAAAGACTCCAGTGTGCACTTAATCCACGAATACTTATAAGTTTCACGATCAAGTTTGCCAGATAGTTTTTGGAATCGATTTTTACCGTGAAAATTATGTTTTTTGTCAACTTAGTGGGCACCAAAGCAAGAAAAATTGTGCAACACATGACGAGTCAAAATTACACTCTGTGTTGCACCAGTATCCGCGCTGGTGCACAATTTCGATCAAAGTCACTCATCCGTTTTTTGACGACTCGAGTATGCTAACGTGCTAACCGTTCCTTTCCACACAGGGGCACCAAGTTTTGCACCAGATCACTATTCGCTCGGTGTGGCGGTCACATAAAAAACTCAAGAATTGGCTTGAATACATGCAACACACAAGAAATCACTGCCGTAGAACGCGAAAATAAACAATATCATCGAAACAAACGAAGGTGTTGCAGCGGCGGTTCGTCCACCCCTGAGCGGAAAACTTTGCGTAGCGGCCTCGTGCAATTCATGAAATCTATCACGCACAAATTTAAAAAATGCCTCGGTAGGAGCACTTAACAAGCGACGATCGAATAACGGAAATGATATCAATTTTCCAAACTTGTTGCGCGACAGGTTCGATTACGCACTTTTCTTCGCATCGCAACGTGTTCGCCGTGAAGATGCGATACCGACATCCCAATCCGTTCAAAATCTGTTCATGATTTAGTTGTCGCATCGGTAAATCTTGAGCCGCCGCTAGCTCAGCTAAGTTAGATTGCATTCGCCAATGCAATAAAATGATGTGATGCACTAAGTCAGTGCTCATATGTCATAAATTTTAATATGCAGACTTGAATTGGAAAATAAACATAAAAATCATACCGAATATAACTAAAAGAAAACTTTTAAATTTAATATAGAAGAAAATGATATAAAATTTACATTTAATAATAATAATGAAAAATATTTTATGATTTATAACTATGAATGGTAGTAATGTAATTCTTTCCAAATCTGCAATTAAAATTTCGGATGCATAATGCAGATTTTCGAGCAGTTTGTTTAGGCAACTGCTCGATTATGACACTTTCCACAAAGTTTCATGGCTGGAGCTTCTGTAGTTTCGGAAAAAACTACTGTGATATACAGATGGACGCACGGACCAACAGATGGGCACATGTATCAATTTAAATAGGATTTTGTACTTTACTACAAAATCTTTAAAAAGGGAAAGCACATTTGCATTATAGCATGATTTAAAATGTTTTAAGTATATTCACAGAAACAAAGTCCTCCATCATCCAGCAAGTGCTAACGGACCCGATGGGTGAGTGATCTTTTTTCCTATATTGTATAATTCAATTCTTGATTTTTGGGCATGTTTATTGGTTTAATTAGCTTTAAGAATATAATGTGACAAAAAAGACGGTGGTCCAACCACAATGCACGATGTTAACTGTGAGTCACACCTTAACGTCAAGTTTTTCGCCCAACTTAATTTGACATTTCTTTATTTCAGGTATTGATGAATTCAATCATGAAGAGATACACAAGTGAACAGCGCGTAAAGGTTGTTGAAGCCTTTCAGGAACATGGGCGTTGAAATCAAAATGCATTTCGCGCACTTCGTGATTTTTTTGGTCAGCATAATCGACCAAATGTGTCCACAATCGCAAGAATTGTGCACAAATTTCAGCAAACCGGGTCTGTAGGAAATATGAAATCACCTGTGCATGGTCACCCAGTTATTTCTGCGGAAAACATGACTGTTGTTTGCGCTCGTGCCGATCGTGCCCAACAATTGAACATCTAACGAATATCATTGATGCGAATTTTGAATAAAGATTTGAATTTTCACGCTAACAAAGCTCAATTGACTCAACAGCTGGAGCCTACTGACCATTTCAAGCGTCGGCAATACGGCGAATGGTTTGTTGAACAGACAGAAGGGAATGGTGACTTTACAAAGAACATCATCTTCAGCGACGAGGCACACTTTCACCTCAGTGGATTCGTTAACAAGCAGAATTGCTGCGTTTGGGCAAATAGGAATCCACAAGTGATTGTTGAAAAGATGATGCATCCACAAAGAGTAACTGTGTAATGAATCGGGCGACGCCGCTGGGTCATCCCATGGTGGCTGAAGGTCGGTTCCTCGTTCGAATCAAGACTTTAACAAGTTGGGTAGACAGACCTATGCTCATGTCAGAAGGGTTTTGTACTCAACTTACAAAATGCAGTAACCAGTAACGAATGAAATCAAGAAACATGTCATGTTCGAGGATCATACTATTATTAGCAAAGTTGAAAGAATTTTGACTTCTGAGGTATTTGTTATAGTTATACCCACAAATATCTCCCTCGATAATTATTTCAGATTTTTTAAGATCACGGGTGTCCATTCGCGAGGGAGGAAACACATTTTTCATGTATTCCCCCCCTATGCCCCCACTGAAGCAAAAACTATCAGTTTAAGAACTGTTTTGAAAAGCTCTCATAGAGAACTTTCAGTTGATACTCATATTGGCTACCTTTCATGAAATTTTCTTTCAGGGGCCACTCCTCTGTACGGTAATCATCGATTCATGGCCTGTTTTTTAGAATTTTAGAATGGTTACAAAGCCCTTTTGCTAGGAGCTCTCTCCTGCCTTTCCGACTTGTTTCAATTGTATATACTCATCTTCATGATACCTATCATTCCTGAAATTTTCATGCAAATCCTAGCAAAGCTGTAGTTTCTAAGTCAGTAAAAAGCGCATATGGCTCCATAGCCATATGTTTCCATAGTAATACAGGGCATATTGTTCCATAGTAATGCAGGAAAATTCAAATCGCTATAACTTCGTTAAATACTATTCGATCTTTATGAAACTTTCAGAAAAGATTGGTCTTATAAATAATCATCTGTTTGCTAAATTTTATTGAATTTAAGGGTACCGTTTGGATTTTATTAGAGAAAACATAAAATCGATAAATCATACTATTACTAACAAAGTTGAGTGAATTTCGACTTCTCATGTATTTGTTGTTGTTGTACTCATTAAGGCCTACATCCATGATTTTTTTCAGATTTTTCGGATGGAAGGTGTCCAATCGCGAGGGGGGGGGTACGCGAAAAGTTCGTACATTTCCCCTTCCCCTGCCCCCCTCGGTACTCACAAGGCAATTTTAAGACTTGTTTTGGAAAGATCTCGTTAAGACCTTTCCAATGACACCCTACTCGACTACCAATGGTGAATTTTTTTTTTTGGGGGTCACTTCCCTATATGAGGAGACCCCCCTTAAACCCCTTTGAAAATTTTTTCCTCCATTGAACTTTCAAGAGGTCACCACTTCTGACCTTCCCACAAAGTTTCATGGCTCTAGCCTCTATAGTTTCGGAGAAAAAGTGCTGTGACATACAGACGGACGGACGGACGGACGGACGGACGGACGGACGGACGGACGGACGGACGGACAGACGGACACAGGTCGTGATTGCAATAGGGTTTTGTATTTTAGTACAAAACCCTAAAAATCATTACAACTGTTTGATGTAGTTTACGGGCTGGCGGCGTCATCGGGCTGTACTTCTTCGAAAATGAGGACGGCCAAGCAGTAACCGTGAATGGTGTTCGCTATTGCGAGATGATAACGGACTTCTTGTGGCTAAAAATTGAGGCTATGGACCCAGACAATATGTGGTTCCAACAGGATGGTGCCATTTGCCACACAGCCAACGAAACAATGGCTCTTTTGCGCGAGAAATTCAATGGCCGTGTTATGTCACGTTGTGGCGAGGTTAATTGGCCACCACAATAATGTGATTTCACACCGTTGGACTGTTTTCTCTGGGGATATTTAAAAGAAAAAATGTACGTCAATAAGGCAAGTACAATTCAAGAACTACAGGATGAGATAATTCGACACATTAACGACATTGAACCTCAATTATGTCTCAGAGTCATTGAAAATATGGACCATCGGATAGAAGTATACCACCATAGCCATGGCAAGCATTTGGACGATATTTTATTGAGCATATAATTGTCATAGATTCTTCTATTATAACAAAAAATATTAACATAATTCTCTGGAAACTTTTTGTTTATTTACAATTAACGTCATGCGTTTTGGTTGGACCACCCGATACAACACTTATGTAATACTGGTGTGAATTTACTTAAACGTTTTTCACTCACTAGATTAAAACATTTTTAAGCAGCTTAAACTGATATTGTCGACTGAATTTTTTTCTCGGTTTTAATGCGAGCGCGTAAAATGTGTTAATTCTAATATTTTAATTGCAAAGATTAGCATTATTGTTTTTATGGTGAATAAAATGGAATGTTAATTTAAAGACAGAACACCTCATCTTCTCATTCGTTTGCTACTACAGGTGTGAAACCCGCAAGCATGGCAGACTGCTTTTCTTTTGGTCAGACTTTTGTGCTGCAGATCCTTTTTGAGCCATTGCAGGGGCTCTTACTTGAGGTGTAGGGTTATTGCATCTAGGCTCACACCATCAATACCTTAGGTATTGTTGGGAAGGGTGGAAGAGGGCGCCTATCACATCGTGATGTCCTACATCTTTCCATGGGCCATAATGTTTTGAGTCAAGGACAAGTCCACCCTTGATTACTCGTGGCTTTATATGAAAACAGTGCACTAAACTCCTTTGTAGTCACATCTTTTAAGATCTGGCAACTTTTCTTATTTCTGCTCCATATACCTACATGTAAAATATTATTGTAATGGACTTGGTGCTAGGGGAAAGAGCCTACCCTGTGGCGCCACAAAAACCTAGCTGCCATCACATCTACGCATCCCTAGACTTTGTAAATTCCAGCAGAGCTATACAAGAGCTGAAGCAGCATTTCGTGGTTGTTATCTCTTACTGGTATTGAATATCTCAATTTAATATAAAACATCATCTTCTTCTTTGTTGGAGCTCTTGCTGGACAATGACAGCTGACATAAAGTTCATCCAATCGTATTGCTTCATCAAACGCATTCTCTTGATCCCACATTCTACAGCTATGCATCAATAGGAACAGCAATAAACTGTTTCGATGCCAAAGCTATACCAATTTCTTGGGGCATTTCCAATGATTTTGTCCTTCAGTTTTTTCCATGAAAAACTTTTTAATTACCTAATATTCATTCAAACTAATCATGCGGCCAGTTGATTGAAGCTTGGGGTGTCTTACCATGGCCGTAAAATCCAAATAGTCAAATGCTCTAACCTGACTAGTCGGTAGGCAAATGGAAAATAAAATATCACTTGCGGTCAAAAACCGACTAAAGCAAAGTGCTGTCAACGCCGCACTTAGTATTTACTTTATATGGAAACAGATTAACAGCCTCAGAATAAACTCCCTGCAAAACTGCAAAAGGATGAGTCAAAGGTAATCCAGTGGATGTCAAAAACAGATGACCGCAGTGTTTCCAGAAGATATTTAAAGCGCCTCTAAAAATTGGTGGAGCTATGAATATTCCATAAGTCGAACAAGAGGTTCCAGTTTTGTCATTCAACGGACATTAACCCGATACCATTTTGTGTAT
The DNA here is from genome assembly GCA_963969285.1 of Odontomyia ornata. Classification (NCBI taxonomy): domain Eukaryota; kingdom Metazoa; phylum Arthropoda; class Insecta; order Diptera; family Stratiomyidae; genus Odontomyia; species Odontomyia ornata. The sequence continues at coordinate 78,481,257 of OZ017742.1, forward strand.
TGCACATAGACCACCTAGGACTATTTCCATGCAGTCAAAACAAAAACATGCATATAATAGCAACATGTGATCCCTTCACAAAACACATCATCCTGAGAGCAGTAAGTAACACCAAAACAAAAGCAGTCGTAGAAATGTTGAACGACCTGTCAGGATTCTTCGGAACTCCGGAAAAAATAATCACCGACCGAGGAACGCCACGTATATCGTTGCTATTCCAACGGGACTACAAGAATAACGAGATACAACACGTTCAGGTAGCTGTGAGGAGACCACGGGCAAACGGTCAGGTTGAACTGGTTAACCAAACTAGCTTGCAGTTCATACGAACCGACGAAAGTGCGCCGCGAGTTTGGTATGCAAACATCCACACAATGCAGTTCACAATGAACAACAAACGAAACGCAACCACGAAGTTCACGCCTAACGAGCTTATATACGATTTCAAGATGAGAGACGTAGTCAATAATCGGCTCATCCAAGCAGTAGCTGACGACATTGAGACGACTGAGCAGATTGCCATCAAGACCATTTGACAAGTGAAACAAGCGTTCCACGAACTAAAAGGAAGGCAATTTAGTTGTCATACGAAACGCCCCATCAGTCACAGGCGAGCCCCGGAAGCTGGAGCCAAACTACAGAGGTCCCAATGTGATCGCACGAGTGCTTCGCAACGATAAATACTTGGTCGAGGACTTGGAATCTCAATGTACCGCAAAACACTACGTTCGAGTGTTTTCTACGGAAAATACGAAGCCATGGTGCGAATTGGGACCAAAGATCGATCCATTTTCTAGCGATACCGACGACGATAGAAGCAACGAAGAACTCGAGGTGCTTTCTCACAGGACGTTCGAGCTATCACACGTACATACAGCACACGCACCAACACCATCAACCCATACTAGTAATAGTGTACCAGAACCCATATAAATACGAGTGCGCTTCACGCGCTCGAGAGAATCTTGTTTTGCGATCAATCTTATTGCAGTACAAAGTGTTCTTGTTTTAATCTGATAATCAGTGTTTGGGGATACTTCATTTTTATTATATTATTTTTATAATATTAATAATCATTATTATTTTTTTTTACTTTATTTTATTTGTTTATTAAATTTTTGATTTGATCAATTAATCTGATCAGAATAGCTCTCGGGAAAAACATACACTTTTGTATCCAGAGTATAAAATAAAATAAAGAAAGCATAATTAGCTTATAGGAAGAAGTATGTGTCTACACTGACACATAAAACTCGAGTTGAAAAGCTAAATTGAATTAAGATAAATTAAAACTACTTCACTTGAACAACGGATTTCGGAAAAAAAAGTTAATGTTCTAATTGTCGACCAAAATACATACAGAGATTCACACCTTCGATGTAAATTTTTATAAATATAACTTTTCAAAGTAAATTTTGATTTAAATCGAAAAATTTTCAAGAAAATAAAAATAATAATGAAGAGCGCTTCAAATGCCACGTTCACTGATCGATGTTCAATGACACAATATGGTTAGAATTGCAGTTACCAGAAAATTGGCGATGAAGTTAAATATGTCCTGAACATTAGACAAGTTAAGGTGTGGAAGATGGTGTTTATGCTAATAAACCAATAATTATGGAAAATATGTGATGTAACAATAACGAAATAAGACCAGATGTATTGGAAAAAGTGGTCAAAAATTGGGTTGACCGAATGCGCTTTGTAATTGCTAGCCATGATGGCCATTTACGAGAAATCATTTCTAAATGTTAAATGGTATTGAATTTACTCTGATTAAAAACAAAAATAGTCAAAATAATTTTGAATATTGTATTTCAATTTAAAGTCCTCAAGCTCTTAAAAAAGCGCCCTATATGTGTCTCAGAAACAAAAATTGTGTTCCCTTAGAAGACGGAGCCAGCATATCTTCTTCTTCTTTGTAGCACTACAGCCCCTCTCGGGCCTTCGCTTAGAGATAGTTAGAGTATCTCATTTTCATGACCGCATTGATTTTTCGAGTTGATTTGGTCAGTACCATGCTCCCGTGTGCTTGCTCAGCTATGATATGATCTGATTAAATCTGTACATATCACCACTGAATGAACACTCGTAGTCTGTCCGGAAAATCCCCTGAACTAAATCACGTTGCTTCCAACGAGATTTGAGCCTGGGACCTTCGGCTTATGCGTTCATGCTCTAACCACTAGACCATATACCACCATATACGAAATTAGAGTTAGGTGTAAATGCAGTGGTTTGTGCTGTAATTTTTTATGAATTTAAGCGTCAGTTGAATATGCGAAGATACCTGAGTCTTGAAACACGGTAAAGTTTCATCCTGTGTGTCAAAGGAAACTTGTGATTGTCATGTGTGAAGTTGGTCTTGTCTGAAGAAATCGTTTCGAGGGGCCAAGGATGTTGTTTCGTGAAGACTTACTAAGATTCATTAAATAAGAATGCGATTTTTCATTAAACTTAGCGGCATTCTGATGATTACCAATATTATTCCAATGACTATTCCTCTAACTCATATTAAATTTGAACGTGGATCTCTATTTCCTAAAAGTCATTCCTTTCCAGGTTTAATTTTTAATTTATTGCAAAACTGCCTTCAGATGGTTAACATGGAAAAATTGCATCCCTATCGTGTGAAATATCGTTCATGTATAACTTATTGAGGGTTTCATGGCGGTAAGCTTAAAATATAGTTCAGGGTGAAGTGCACAATAAAAATGAAAAACCATATGACAATAGTCAAAACTATTTCAATCAATTGTATGTGGTGGCAATGTCTGCACTATAAATTATACGGACATGACAGTAAATTCTTTTTTCTCTTTTGAATATTTCAAAGGGTGATTTCAGGATATTACAACAAGTCCTGGCATTTGTTCGTTTAATTTCTCCCTCACACCATTAAAGTGTAATTTAAGCCCAACGAACTTCCATGAAAGGGTGTCGGCTTCAAAATTACAATGAAGGGGTGGAACTAATGGATTCAACTATTAAAATTCATACAAGTTGGTAGAAGTGATGACAAGGCCGTTACAAATGCATTTCGTGTTCATAATGGAAATGGTACTTTAACTAAGGGATTCAGTTCTTCATGTTCATATTGATTAACTAATAAGTTTTCTCTGGCAAAACAGGGAAGACACTATGCACAAAGAATTTTTTGAAAAATATTAAACCATAGAAAGCATTTCTATATAGCATCAACCGAATGTAATACTAAACTAAATTTCCATATTATTTTCTAGATCTTTTCAACATAATTTCCGTTCCTTTGTAAACTGAAAATGATTTTCGAAATTGGGCCAACAATCGTTATCAGTTTTCACTGAAGTTGAAATATCATTTAATGAAATCTGGAGCATGTATGTAGAGCAAGTGCTTTTATTGTCCGTACAAAGAAGCTTTCCACAAATGTACATGCATATCTGATTTTTTGAATGCCGAGTTCAATATCCAATGAATATGCTAGTAAGAAGGATGTAGAACGTAGCAAAAGAAGAATAGAAATCATGGAAACTGAACAAGTAGTTTTCGCACTTTGCATTCACATGCAATGGACAACTTTGGTTCTAGAATGAACGACATTGTGTGCTAATTACTCGTATTGTAGAAGCGTTAAATTGTATTTGAAGGATACAATATCCTTTTGTAGTAAAATTGTGGGCTAAGCTAACAAAGATAACTAAATGGTATCGTCTAGCACTATTGGAGAGTAGGAGTGATAATCAAATGAACACTGAGTTTTGAAGTATAGCTGGGAACTAAGAAGATTCAATAATTGATCACAGATGCAAATGTATAGGGTTTTCCAATAAGAAGTGTTATTTTGAATAGATCTTGTGATTTAATACCTAGCGATTTCTTCCTTTGGGGCCACGTGAAAGAGAAGGTCTACGCCAACAGCCCGCGTCGATTCAAGACCTCCAAGATGGAATTCGTGAGGCTATCGAGGACATAGGGCTGCCACTTTCCGATTTGGTTATGGAAAATTTCATGAAAAGGATATGGTCCTGTAAGCGTGGTCGTGGTGGTCATTTGCCTGATGTTATTTTTCACTGTCAACGGCATACCTTCTTCTTTATAATGAAATAAATATCTGATCATTCATATTAAAAAATGGCATTTTTCTTTTAATATCATAATAACATCTCTCGATAGCGCAATCCATTCATTTTCGAAAAAGTTAGGTCTAATGACTCCGCCGGACCATAAACTGCACCAAATAGCTACGCGTTGAGAAAAGAGAGGCTTCTCAACAATAAATCTTGACTTTTCTGAGCCTCAGATGGGACGATTTTGCTTGTTGACGAAGCCATCGAGGTTGAAATGGGCCTCATCACTCAAGATGATTTTTTGATGGAATTCCGGATAATTTCCATGCATTTCAAGGACTCAATCAGCAAAGACACGACGTTGTTGATGATTGACCGGCTTGAGTTCTTGTGTTAACTGAACTTTATAAGCCTTAAGACCCAAATCTTTATGCAAATTACGGTGTAACGACGTTTGTAGAATGCCTAACTCCAAAGAACGACGAGGAATGGATAAATCTGGGTTTTCTTCAACACTTTCGGCTACAGCAGCAATATTCTTGGCTGTTCTTGAGTGACGTGTACGGGTTTTATTCTTCACATCACTAAGTTGTCCTAACAGATCGAATTTTTCAACCAATTACTGTATTGCGGTCCGATAAGGTGCTTCATCACGACCCAAGAATGTTCGAGTTTAACGAACCGTCTCCGCCAAATTTCCACGATTTTTATAGTGAATTTTAATAGTTTCAGTGCGTTATTGAAGCGTGTGTTATTTCAATTTTATTAATGACGTAGTTTCTACTTGTCAAATGTTAAAAAATGACAGCTTCTAAAGTGAAATCTAACGAAATAGCGAGCTATTCAAAATAACACCTCTTATTGGAAAGCCCTTTAATTTATTACTACATCTTTTAATCTAGCTTCGAAACAGAAACAAGAAGAGGAAAAAGGACCTAAATAGGCTTTTGTTTCGGCAATGACCTATTCGACCCAAATTGTTTCCCTGGAGCATTTTTTTGAGATCAGCAAAGAGCCAGTAGTCGATGGGGGCTAAATCGGTCGAATACAGGGGATGGGGAAACAAATCAAAGCCCAATTCGTTAAATTTTGCCATTGTTTTGAAGCCAATTTTGCCATTGTTTTCAAGCAATCGCGGCACCCACTTGGAAAAAACCTTTTTTATGCTCAATTTTTCATGAAGGATTGTAAATACGCTTCCAGATGATATCTGTGTCATTTCGGCAATCTCATGGACCTTCAATTTGCGATATTTCATTACAATTTTTAACACTTCACTCACATTTTCCTGTGTCATGGCTTGCAATGGCCTACTCAAACGTTCCGCATCGTTTGTGTCCGTACGACCACGTTTAAACTCAGCATACCAACGACAAATCATTGGTTTCGATGGAGAGGAGTCCGGGTAATGTTTTTGAAGCTATTGCTGGGCTTCTACGGTGTTTTTATCCATTAAAAACAATGTTTTAGTCATCTAGTAGAAAAACTAAGGTAATAAAGGAACGACTCAGTAGAAATCGACAAAAATCATTAAAAAGGCAAGACTTCAATTTGATGGATTTTAGCAAACCTTAACAGTCAAGCAGCTCCATGGTGATCAGTAGTGGTTACTTCTGATGGAAAAAGCAGATCACCACGTCAAATTTTATTATGTTACAGTCAACTATACTCGTCAAGTTTCCATCATTTAGAATTGGATGAGTGGTTCACTGCAGAAACTTTAATGTCTTTAGGTTTGACATTCCCCTTGTAATGTAGCGACCTTCTTCAGGCAAAGTAAGAATTGATTTTTGTAAAATATTTGTATTCTTCTCAAGCCTTACTTCATCGAGACGAAAATTCGCAATAAATGTAGAATAACTTAATTGTTACATGATCGACAATTTCTAAAGATAATAAGCATTGTTCAGAATGTCTTAAGGAGTAAAATGCGCATGGTCCTCGGCGCGACGAGGAAGCTGTCCCATATGTTCATAAACTTTTCTCTAACAATTTAACCTGTTAAATGAACACAATTGTGGTCGGTATTGTTTAAAATTTTATAAGTTTTTCACCCTTATGGGCCGCAAATAATCAAGGTTAAAATAAAATAAAACCAGTGTCCAATTACATTAGTTTAATTAACACTTCAGATGTTACAAAGGGATTTTATCCCAAACGACACGTGTTTGCACTTCGGTTGGTGTTGCTGACCATCTTCAGCGCTAGACGCGAAACTATAAGTGAAAGAATTACAACGAAAGCAAGGACATGAGCTAATAACAGTTGATTTTAACGTACGAGTATATGATAAAGTCAGATTAAATGAAAGGTATATTGCCGTACTATTGTCAATATTACATAAAAGTTCTGTTATGTTATTTCAACATGTTATGAGTTTTTGATAATTGATGCAAAAGCTAATGAAGTTAACCGTTAATATATGTATCTGGCCAAATTAAATAAATTTGATTTTATTAGGCTATTGTCGACATTAATGAATTGTCCGTTATACTCGTATGTATGAATGTGATTTATTTGTGTCGAGTTTTCGGGATTAGTTACACTTTTAAATTAATTTTTGTTTAAGTCAACTACATTTGTTTTTTGCAGTTGCTAATTATATCGAATATAAATATTACGATCACTTGTAAGCCCAGCTCATAACCTGTCGCCTAATAAGCGCTAGATGACTCTCACTAGTGATCGTAATATTTATATTCGATATAAGTAGCAAATGTAAAAAACAAAATGTAATTGAATTAAATAAAAATTAAAAAGTTATGAACATTACGTAACATCTAAATTCAGATCATGCTAATCCATCGAAGGGAGAGTTGGCATCTGATGAGAACTTCGACGACGAAACCTCAAAAATAATTTTTATGCATTTCTCCCAGTTACAAAATGCGTTCAAAAACATTAGCAAATTAAGCCGGATCATACGCCAAAAGTATACTTGGGGAGTATCAAGGTAGAAGGTAGGTCGACGATAGAACAATTTTTAAGATTTTGTAAAATCATTTAACAAAGCCTTACTAAAATCATGTCCTGTCTGTCCGTTTGTCACACCACTTTTTCTCGCAAACTACATAAGCTAGAAATATAAGATATTGTACGTAGATGCAAAGTGACGCCCTCTTCAAGGTTTCACTACAATAAGAAATTTATAATGTATTTGAGGGGGGTCTCCCTATATAGGGAAGTGGCTCCTGAAAAAAAAATCATCGCAAGTAGGCAATATGGGCATCAAATGAAAGGTCTTGATGAGAACTTTTCAAAATAGGTCTTAAAATGACAAATTTTGCTTTAAGGGGTGCAGGAGAAGGGGAAATGTACGAAAATTTTGTGTCCCCCCTTCCCGATTGGACACCTTTAACCCGAAAAAAATCACAGAGGTGAGACTTGAGTACAAGGGCAACAAATACCTCAGAAGCCGAAATTCGATTAACTTTGTTAATAATAGTACATTTTATAAACTTTACATTTTTGCCTATAAAATCAAAACGGGACCCTTAAATTTCCCAAAAGCTAAAATTTAAGTTTTCTGAAAGCAATGGTATGTATTCTGAAAATTTCACAATAATCGACTAACAAACAGCCAAGTTACAGCCGATTGAGTATTTAACAATTACAACAACATTCACACGTGATACGAGTAAGAGTACTAGGGAGATGCACGTTTGCAATGGACGCAGACACTACAAATATGTAAGAATTTTGATTAAAAATTTTAGAAATGGCTAATAATATTGATGTGTCATTATGACTAATTAGGAGACGGGGTCAAAACACTTGAAACAAAATGGCGGCGATTTAAAAAAAAAAAAATAACCATAGTAATTTTTCGAACTCAATTTATGAAATCTGTACATTAGTCAAGTTTTGATATGCAGAATATATTATTTGATTTACGAATTGTTTTACAAAACCTTTCTGGCAGGATCACTCTTCTGCTTCTTCAACTTGTTTAAAGTTGAGCAAGAACTTGAAAAATGCTGGGAGTTTAACATAGACGTACATCAAATTTTCGTTGACTTTAAGCAAGCATACGGCAGTATTCATTGTAACGTACTTTATCAAATAATGCTTTACTTTGGCGTCCCAGCGAAATTAGTCCGTCTTACCAAAATAACAATGACATCAACAACCTCCCAAGTCCACAATAATTACCAACTCACCGATGCCCATTGATATTCAATTTGGCTCTGCAATATGTCATAAGAAATCTGCCGGTCCGTACAAGTACAAGTGGTAGCCAATGCAGACGGCATCACCATTTTGTCATGGTCACAAAAACTGTCAAAGAACTTTTCCAGAAACTCGACAGCAAAGAAAAACTAGCAGGGCTTTAAGTCAATGAGGATAAAACAAAGTTCATTACGCAGTCGAGATAAATACCTCAAATACCCAAAATATCACGCTTAGCGAATACAATACCAAAAATGTGGTGGAATTTGTATACCTAGGCACCAACGATACACAAAGGTATTCATTGGGAGAACTGAAGGCCAGAGACCATTGGGAAAACCGAGAAAACGCTGGTTTGACTCGGTCGAATTCATCGCTGCTCGGATTTCGAAATTGGAGGACGCGGTCAATGGACTGAGACAGTTGGAGCCGCTATTTGCAGGAAGCAAAGGCCTGGAAGGGGCTGTAGTGTTAAGAAGCAGAAAAAAGCACCAAAATAACAAGAAACACTGGTGAAGGAGACAAAATACGCCAAAAAATACAGCTTGCAAATAAAATATTTTATTCAGTTTTGAGGAGTTTGAAAACAAGCTGCATACATATGAAGAGAAAGCTCCAAACATACAAACCTGTTATGGACCTGAGATATGGCACACGTGTGAAACATGGACCCTGACCCAAGCTTCTGTGAACATACTGAACGCCTTCGAAAGACGGGTACTGAGGCAAAATCGATACAACCATGAGTTGTATGAAATTTTCGACGAGCTGGAGGTCTCATCGATTCTAAGACTATGAAAACTTCAGTGAGCTGGCTACGAAAATCATATGGACGAACAGTGGATACCCAAAAACGTATTCGTTGGGAGAACGAAGGAAACGCTGGTTTGACTTTGTCGACGTACAAAGTTGCTCGCTGCTCGGATTTCACAATTGGAAGACTTGATTGGTGGGCCAAGACAATTGGAGGTACTTGTTGCAGGAAGTGAAGGCCTGAAAGGGGCTGTATTAGACTGTATGTAGTCCTAAGAAGAAGAAGTATTAACAAATACACCAAACATTTAGGTAGTGGCTCATTGCAAAGGCTTTAGGTAGATAATTAGATTTAAGATAAGTAAGGGTCATTTGTGTTTACTGACGAAGAATCTAGTGTGAGCTTCAAAAAGTAAATATCTGGGTTATAAATGAAAATCCAGCAGATCAAGAAGTACTTCAATATTTTTTCGTTTGATTGGTTTAAGTTCGCTAAAGTCCCCGCCAGATTAGATAATAAGCCAAAGAGGTTATTTTAGTGCATCAAGAGGAAAATTGAGGAAAACACCAAACTGTTCTTGAAAATGTTTTTGTCATATGAATGTAATAATTATAGGGAATGTCTGCATAACTTTTGGTAAATTCAGCCTCCACGATTCCTCATTCCAAACTCCAGGATTAAATGGTAGCAAATGTTCTCAGAGTTGCATATTGGGTACACTGGTTCTCCAATAATTGGACATTAAATGCCGAGAAATGCTAATAATTGTAAATAAATCTAAAGCTCTACTACTAAATCCTACTAACATCTTTTTTGTGGGGACGTGAGAAGATGAACGCAAGTCTTCCGCTCTTGATAACGGAATTGAATGCCGGAACGGAGGTTGGGTGACGGGCTAATTTCCCGTCCCTGAAAAATCCATTCAATTACCCTGGTGCGGTTAAAGATCTTTACAACAGTTCAGTCAATATAAATTAAAAAAGCCTGGTAATCCAAGGAACGAACTGGAGAGAAAATGATATTCAAGACAAAACATTGCACACAATATTCAAAATTTGGGAAGTCTACAGGAAAACGAGAATTTGGAGTGACCTTTATTGTGGGTAGGGGGTTCAAACCGTACGTTATTGATTCTAAGGCAATTAATAAATGGTTGTGTGTGATCTACATAAAACCAAAATTCTTCAAAATGTGGCTAATATATGTTCACGCTCCGACTAAAGAAATGAAGGAAACGCTCTACAATCACCTGGAAATACTTGTCGACTCATTGCCCAAAATTACGCTCTGTCGTGATGTCATTGGCAATATCATTTCTGGTGAAATGATGGGAGGGTAGGCATCATATTTCAAGAACCTCCTTAATCTTCCACACAGCTCCAGATCTTTGGAGCCAATAGGTACTCCCGGAGGAGCTTCCATTGACCCCACCAACTCTGGATGAAGTTTGTTTTACCATCAAAGCCGAAAGGAATAATAAAGTACTGGGCATTGATGAAAAATATGGTGACAGCAGTGTTCAGAAAGCTTTTCACATAGTAATTCAGCACATACGGCAACAAGAACATATGCCGCACGAGTGGAGCCAATCAATTATGTTCACCATCCTTAAAAATGGTGACAAGTTACAGTGCGACAATTATAGAGGCATATCACTGCTCTGTTAATAGTATTATACGGGAGTTTCAAAGTGGTTACAGAGCAGGTAGATCAACAATAGGCCAATTGGTCACTGTCAAGCAGGTAGTTGAGAAATGCTGGCAGTTCAACATAGACGTACACCAAATTTTCGTTGACTTTAAGCAAGCATACGATAGTACTGATCTTGACGTATTGTACCAAATAATACTTTGCTTTCCTGTAGTGAATTGGAGGGATGAAAAATATCTGTAAAGGACTGCGGTGGTCGAATTGATGCTCGCCGAAATTGGCCTTGTCTGCGAACGCATGAATGTACTGGCAGGTTAGCATTTCGGTGTCGTGGGGTGGGTTCTTTTCCCCAGTGTTACAAACCAGTATACCCTTTGTATACTGGTAAGAACTGGGAGCTCAACTTGATGCGTATCCTATATACATCAAGGCTCCCGGGGAAAGAACTCACTGTAACACAACTTAACCTGCTATTCTGTCCATTTAATACCAGAACACCAAAGACGAGAGTTAACTTTAGAGAATGGATTTTATTACACTATCCATTTTTTTAAACATTTAGTTACAATTGATTTTATTAATTACATTTTCACTTAATTAATTATTTTAAGCTTCTACCTATCCATCAGCCTGAAGAGGGAATCAACTTGTCGTATTAATGGTTCGGGGTGGCCGCACGGCGTGGAACGCCAAAAGGCCGATTGAGGATCGCGGCGCAAGCCAACACCTCACCCCTCACCATTTCCTTGTACACGGGACAGCACTTTCAATTCAAACTTAAACGCGAATACTTCGATGTTGTTAATGATAAATGGGTAGCAGCACGCTCCCTTTTGGATTTGAATAAACACCACCCGAATGCTTTGCCGAAGAGCATTAAATACTGTTCTTTCGTGAGCTTTCAACCTAAATTCTTTTTAAAGGTGCTGAGTGAGCTCTCGTTCCACGAACGTTTTTCCTCCCCACTTTGTCTCACTTGCTCGGCTGGTGAATATGTGAAACTGGGGAAATTGAGCGAAAGAGTGTTTTTTGCTTAAGCTTTCGACTTCGAAAGAGTGCTTTTAGCTTAAGCTTTCGGCTTTCCCATGATCGTTTGAGGTAAAGTAGCAAAACTGGGGACATTGAGCGAAAGAGTGTGTATGCCGGAACTTTCGGTTTTCCTTTCCCTTACCTCTCTTTGAAGCACCCCGTTCGTTCATGATTTAAATATCATTGCGGGTTGAATTTTCTCGTTTACTTAACTGCTCGCTTATTTACTTGCGCATGTGTTTCTATGGCTAATTTTCATTGGCGAAGTGCGGGTACACAGGTGTTGTTTGCTCGCTACTATTGCAGTTATGAAGCGGGAGTATATCCGAGCATGTTTTATGTGTTCACCCGCGACCCCAGCACAAAGGTCCACTACAAAAAAAAACTCGCATACACGAACTACTGCTTGTAGAATTTGGATCGACAGGTGTCGAGGCCGAAGTAACCTACTGGAAAGATACGTAAAAAGGGTACTTGCTCAATCCTCCTCCGACAAGCGCTCGTGGATAAGGCATGTGAACACAAAATTCTTTCTTCTGTTTTTTTCGTGTAACAACATTTAATTTGATTATATTTAAATTAACAATCGGCTTAAATCACACACTAGATGCACGTAGCCTGTTTGAATGATGTTGAAATTGAACAACGCTGTTTTTGCGATCACGTATCCATCATTTATTGCGTTACATGGCTTAAATAATACAGGTATCATACGTTCCCGTATCATTTTTAATTTGTATATACGTTCCCGTATCACTTTCAGTTTAAAATTCAAACAACCATTAGGACAGTAAATTACTGAAAACAATTTAAATGGACGTCCGGTTCACAGTATTTGATAACTTTATCCATGTTGTTTTATTTTTTTTTTCTTTTGTAGTTATAAAGGGGGTCAATAACTAAACTCACAGATTGTTGCTCGTATACAAGAGTAATTCCCGCATAAATGGAAATGAATAAATGGAAAACTTATTCGCTTATCCCCACACCACCAATACATGTAGGTTCCACGCACAATGCGAAAAGTGTCTTACGAATTCCACCAAGAGGATGTGAAAAAGCAGATCGCGACCACTGCTTTGCCCAGATGAAGACAAGATTTGTTTGGTTCAATAATAAATGCTGGGGAAAACGAATCAAAATTATTACGCTACATTCACGCAAGCACGACACAAGTGCCTTCATTAAATGCCAGCGACAACAATCGAATTATATTGAGTTTGTGTATAGAGAAACCAAAGAGGCGTATGTTATTCTATTACCGACAATAATTTTTTATAATTTTCTTCACTTCCGGAATCCAGCGACTGTTAGGCATGTAAATTCACACTGTAATTATAACTAAGGGAATTTGATCGATAATTTATCTACGACTTTAAGTTCACATCTAGTCCCAGCGAAAAGGACTCGCAATTGCTCATTCGTTCACTTTTACGGCATTAGTTTCAAATTGTGCTAATTAGTTACACGTCTGAGATAATTTACGATTTCGCTCGTCCACCCCTGCGATTGCTATTGCGACCACAGCAGGCACTCCCACCAGAAAAGCTCGCGGGCGCGTCAAATCAAGAACCTTTTGTAAAAAGTCAAATCCTTCTGGACATTGTGCAAAAAGAGCTGTAAAAGGGAAACAACCCACAGGTTCAGAACAAACAGGGCTTAACAAAACTGCTAGTTAGGGGAATGTTGCACAGATAGAGTTTTCACACTTTTCCTGGTTTTCTCACTGTAACTGAATCGTAGGTTTCCGATACACGGTACTGGCTGGACAATTATTCGAATCCGATCCTCCATGCCTGATGTCCCATAAAACAGGATCGTTTGCCACATTTGTATGCGACGGTTTGAACTCCCACTCGAATTTTTTTTTTCTTTGCTGCTGTCGTGAACCGCAAGCACGGTGCAAAACGAAATCGGTTTCCCCTCGACGCCGATATATATGTGAAACGTACACACAATTTGCCTTAGCCCGACGGGAGAATCACTCGAAATCGGCAAATCACAGACAGGATGCGAAACGAATGTCGAATTAATTGAATATTTGCAGCAAAATTGAAATTTCAGTCCAAACGGCAAATGACAGCACACAACCACGACAGCGTCGACATATCTCCCCTGGTTGACGCGCCCTCGTTGCTTATCTCGACGAGACACCCGTATGCCGGCAACAGAGGTATACCTGGCGAGCCCTCTGCATGGCGGCAAGCGTGGTTTCTTTCCGACGAAATTATACTGGAATTCTTTTTCTAAATTACCTTGCAAAGGAGTTGCCGTCATTAATTTTTTTTTTTTAATTTTTATTTAATTTGTTTTTAATATTATAGATTTATATAAAATTTTAGAATGAAGCTTTAATTTAATAAATTATTATTTAGATTTTATTTAAATTTATTATTAACAGTAAGACATAATTCAGAAATAGTTTTATTTTGAAATCATTTTCATATTAATTTCTTTTAAATTTTTTATTTTTGAATAACAAATCAAATTTTAATAATATTGAAAGTTTTTTGAGTAGGAAAGAAATAAAAAGGGAATGTTTTTCGAGCATTTCGCCTAGGAGACCGATCGATTTCTACAATCGCTAAAAATTAGTCCGTCTTACCAAAATGACAATGCCATCCATGACCTCCCAAGTCCACTCAATAACGAACTCACCGATGCTTTTGACACAAATATCGGACTAAAGCAAGGAGATGGACTGGCCCCATTGCCATTCAATTTGGCTATGGAGTACGTCATAAGGATGCTACCTGTCGATGCACGAGGTACAGTACTATACAAGTCAAGCTCAGTAGTAGCCTATGCAGACGACATCAACATTTTGTCACAGTCATGAACAACTGCCAGAGAACTCTTCCTGGAACTCAACAGCGAAGCAAAACTAGCAAGGCTACAAATCAATGAAAATAAACAAACCTCATGATGCAGTCAAACAAAAATACCTCAGATACACAAAACACACTTGGCGAATATTGTATCGATAATGAGAGCAAATTTGTTTGCTGAGGCGCCAAAATAATGGGAAATATGCCGAAGAATACATCTCGCAAATAAAATACTTTATACAATTCTGACGATCTTGAAACCCAACTGGAAAACAAACCTCCAAATATGCAAATCTGTGATAAGATCTATGTTATGATATGGTTGTGAAACATGAACCCTAACCCAAGCATCCCCGAACATAATGACGAGGCGAATAATTTGAGCGGAGCTAGACGAGGACCAATGATGAATTCGATTCAACCATGAGCTGTATGAAATTGTGACGAACTGGAGGTCTCAACGATTGTCAGACTGCGGAAGCTGCAATGGGCTGGCCACATGAATCGTATGGACGAACAACAGGAACCCAAAAAGTTATTCGTTGAGGGGACTGAAGGCCCGAGACCAGTGGGGAAACCGATGAAACGCTAGTCTGACTCGGTCGACAGCTCATTGCTGCTCGGATTTCGAAATAGGAGGACGCGGTCAATGGATCGAGACAGTTTGAGTTGCTATTTACAGGAAGCGTAGGCCCGAGAGGGGCCCTAGGGCTATGAAGAAGAAGGCAGATTGCATTTGAAACTTAGACGAATTGGGTAAGCTGCTAAAGCGACCTACAATATGCATCATAATCATTACAAATTATAGCATCTTATGGAAAGGATTCAGGATTGAGTACCATAGCATGTGCCATGGACCAATCAAAACAATTTCACCTTGTTGTCGTGAGATACGATTTCCAGTCTAGTGCAAGATAATGGAAATTAAATGAATAATGTGAATGTAAAATTATAGTTTCAGAGTGATTGTGTGTGGGAAGAGCATCAGGGGAGAATCTAATTCAGGGAGAGCGGTTAAAATAATAAATTCAAGGTTGTTTTTGTCATGGAGAACTCAACAGTGCGCTTGAGTAGTTTACCCAAAGCAAAGGCAAATTGCCTATGATTCTAACTGATCCAAAAATGCTTAAAAGGTTGTATGGCTATATACAATTTACACAAATATTTTTTTCGGTGTTGGAAGCAAAGTTTTGAATATATTTGATTGTTTGCTTTAATAAGAAGCGTTCAATAAACTTTTTTTTTTCCTGTAACTGTGTTCGACTTTCAAAGTGTTGGTCGGTCAAATTATTGACTAATCGAATCTAATGGTACTTACAAGAAATTTACCCTCCCGGCTGATGGTGGCAGTGGGGGGTTTTTTGATTTCTA
Source organism: Odontomyia ornata (assembly GCA_963969285.1). Classification (NCBI taxonomy): domain Eukaryota; kingdom Metazoa; phylum Arthropoda; class Insecta; order Diptera; family Stratiomyidae; genus Odontomyia; species Odontomyia ornata. The sequence continues at coordinate 78,497,108 of OZ017742.1, forward strand.
GAGTCCAAGCAATAATCCTCGTATAAGAAATATCGTCAAATACAACACACTTTTCACTCATGTTAAAGGGATCGTATATAATTTAAAAGACTGTATCTAGCTTTACTTATTTGATCATCTTCTATGGCGTACCGACGGGCGTTATACCCTGTTTCCACTTACATCAAATCTCAGGATTTCGTTGAGAAGATTTGAAAGTGTTTCCATTAGGTTATCAGATTTTACTTGTCATTGTGACAGTTTTACAAATGTCAAAGTGTAATCATTTAGAAGTGGAAGTTTAGATACAAGTTTTAAATTATTATGGATTCGTTTAATCAAGCCGAAGTTTTAAAGAAACAATTGATGATATTACAACTTAGATGTGGGTTGTCATCATTGTTATTAAGAAATTTACAGACGCAAAGGCGAAAGCATTTGAAGGTGCTTTTAGCTGCACACCGCAAACGAGTGCTACTACTAAGTGCAATTTTAAGTTGGAGAGCATCCCCAAGAAAATGGTCTTTAGTAAGTTATTAAGCATATAATATTAACATTCCGTTATAAATAAATAATATTATATTGTTTCAGGTTCATTCGCATAATTTTTGGGAGCATGACGTAGCGGAAAACGATGACGTTTTTTTCAAAGAAAATTCCCGAAGGACTAGGGAGTCGTTTAAAACTTTATGCGTAGCGGTCAAATCAATTTCAAGACGCGATACTACGTTTAGGAACTGTGTTGGATTAAAAAAAAGAGTGGCAATAGCAATCTTTGCACTCGGCTCTTCGGCAGAGTATCGAACCGTAGCTAATTTATTTGGCGTCAGTAAAAGCACTGTTTGCAAGATTGTTATTGAATTTTGTAACAGAGTATGGGAAGTTATGTGGGGAAAATATTTTAACATTTTTCCTTTAACAAAGGAAATCATAGAAGAAAATGTTTTGGGGCCATAGGTAAGTTTGTTGTTGTTATCAAATTTCCTAATTCACCATATTTCATTAAAGATGGAAGCCATATTGAGGTTAAACCCCATGTCGAAGACGGAACGGACTATTACAACTATAAGGGCTGGTACTCCACAGTGTTATTAGCATTAGTCGATTACCGGTACATATATAGTTTTATATAATATCCGCGAGTATACTAAAGTTTTTTGTTTCTTCAACAGATATAGATTCATGTACATCAATGTGGGATCACCAGGGTGTTGCAATGATTCATCCATATTCGAGAATTCTCTCTTAAAAGTAGAATTGGAGAATGTAGTTTTGCAGCAAATGTTGAAAACATTATCAGGCGTTGAGGTTCCAGTTTTCATTATTGGAGACTCCGCATTCAAATTTTCAAACATGCTGATGAAACCATATGCGTTTCATGTTAAACCAGCCCCGGAACAGAAGAACTTCAATTATACACTCTCTAAATGCAGAAGACTCGTTGAAAACGCATTTGGACACTTAAAAGCCCGTTTTAGGCGTATTGGGAAAGGCATCGATAATAAAATCGAAAACGCGCCTCTTCTGATCAAAGCATGTTGTGCGCTTCACAATTTTTTAAACGAAAGGAACGACCGGCTAAATTCAAATTGGCTCGAGGAGCTGAAAACGTATGAGCAAAGCCGTGGAAGACAGCAACCAGAAGTAGATAATAGAGCATCAGATTCCAACAGAGGAGCAGAGGCCATAAGAAGAGCATTAAGTGAACATATCGGTGAGCTTTCATTTACAAAATATATTCACCTATGTTTCATTCTCATTACTCAAAATAAATTTATTTTTACCTCATAACAAATAAAAAACATTTCCACTTCTCTTGTTCCAAATCAATGGCACTTTATTTATTGAATCCTTTCAAGAAATATTATAACATTTCATTATCATATATATTCATTTGACATACATACTACCAAAAATAACATTATACATTTTCATTCGAAACATACGAATGAAAAAAGCTAAAATAATAATTTACTTATACGAAAACCTACTGTCAATAATTTAAAAACTATGAAAGGAAACTTAAATAAACTATTTATTTGTAGTTCATTTATTTGTAGTTTGGAACCTTATTGAAACTTAACTGTCGAGTTTACTCTACTCTTTACCGACAAACTGTAAAGTTAACTCTAAACTAAAAGTTTTACTGTAAAGTATTCGGTAACGCTTTAGTAATTGTCTAAAGTTTGATAGACAGTCACTACTATCTAAAATTTAAAAATATATTAAACTTTAGATAAAATAGATTTTGCAATACAAATCTTCAGAAAATGTTTTTCTTTGAAACGCAAATAAAACATTTCTTATAATTTTAAAAAACACACACACACACATATATATATATATATATATATATATATATATATATATATATATATATATATATATATATATTTCAAGGGTAAGTATTCCCTCCTCCTCAGTGTTTCTCTATGACAAACACTGAAGAAGGTGGAATAATTACCCTCGAAATATGTGTAAATTTTTTTAAATTATAATATATTGTTTATCTGCGTTTCAAGGAAAAACGTTTTCGTAAGATTTGTATTGAACAAGCGCAAAAACACCGATTTTACATATTTTTAGTAATTCTAAAGAAAAGTGAAGTGGGCGTTGTTCACCAAATTAGAGCTAATCGAATTGTGCAAAAGCAAAATAGTGGAGATTAAGGGGCTCCAGGAAAAACACCCATATTTTTGCCGAAATGGCACAATTCCTACAAGCAAATGGTTTGCAGTACAAGGCAGTACAGTCTTAAAGAATAATTTACAGTCAACCTTGTACTTTGTAGTTTACTTTACAGTTTGCCTGTAAACAAAAGATGAACCTCTACAGTTAACTTGCAGTAAGTTTCCAACTTACAAATAATATCTTGATAAATATTTTACTTGGAGTTTAATACATAGTTTTTAAATTACTTACAATATGTTCTCCTACGGGTTATTGTTACCCACAAAATTCTTAACAATTTCATTTTCCGCTTCTTCAACTTCCACCATTCGTTGTTGTAAGTGGAAGATTTTTTCGTCTGCTTGTTTTACTCGATCTATTTCAGCATACATTGTTTTGTTCGCTTCCCTCACTTCTTTTAAAATTTCCGTTTGGAAATAATTCATCGGAATTTTCCTTTTTTCTTCAGGTAGCACAAACACCTCCGGAGATGACTCCTGTAGCTCTTCACAACTGGTTGTAGCAACTGCCTCAGGTGTACCACGTGGCGATGGCGATGTTGATGTTGATTCCTCACTTGGAGAAGATGTAAAGTGATCTGCAATTTTAAAATTTTGAATTAATATACTACTATAATTAATATACAACTATAAGAAAAGTAAAACTCATGTAAACAGGAAAATTTTTAGTATAAATTTACTAATAAATAATTAGTTTACCTTTGAATACGCTTTCATATACTAGATTTTTCATGTCTATGCTTTTGAATCCTCCAATGACCTTATGAACAGCCTCGAACAAGGGCCACTCAGAAGGTAATCCACCCGATGGGCCCACTTTTTGCTTTTCAATCCTGAAAACATAAAAATTAATTACCACCAACAAAAGTTATTTCACATACCTATAGCGATTAGTTATGTTGTGTATTTTTATTTTGACTTCTTCTGCCGTGTATTCCAAACCAGTCTCTTTTAGGGCTTGAGCCGTTTCGGCAAAAATATGACTATTCTTTCTCGAGCCCCTTGATTCCCCTATTTCGCACTTCCACAGGTCGACCAGCTCGAATTCGGCGAATAACGGCCACTTCACCTTTCGTTTATTTATTTTTCGCGTTTCGACCGACATTTCTTTATCATCCGAACTTGTCACTATTGACGATTCCGATTTGACGTTTGGCATTTGCTGAATATCTGAATTTGCAGTAGTGCCATAGGTATCCACAAGATTTTGGGTAGATTTGCCTCAAATCTACTAGATTTCAAAATCTACAGGTTAGGATTTTTATATGGGTAATCTATATGATTTTGATGTAGATTTTGAATTTTTCGCAAAATCTTGAGATTTGATGTAAGTGGAAACAGGGTATTAGTTCCATTACCTAGCTTATTTTCTCAGTACCCAAACGTTAGAATCAGAGTGTAACGTAGTAGGCAAGGTAGCAAAGACCTTTATCGTTCACTGTATCGCATTATTTTGATTGGTCTTTGAACAAGATGGGAAGTTATTTGCGTTTTCACTTCAATGGTCAGATTTTCATAACAAACTAGTGGACCTTTCAGAACTTGAAATTTCGTTCTTGAAAGACAAAACAGGGAATATTTTTCATTAACAATGCCGATTGCCGCAAAAAATATTTTACATTAATTATAGAATCCATCTGCCATTACCTCACCCCAACAACCTGATTGACAAAATCACTCAATTCCCATTCCAGGTCTGAGAAAAAAACCACACAATTGTCTTCGGGATTTTGAACCCTTGAAATGTTTTAATTTAGCACTTGTGGCACTCATTTTTCCCATTCTCTTCAAACCCTCGAAATGCTTTTCATCACAGGAGTGAATATTGATGGCACAATGCTCGGTTCGCGCCTTTGGTGATTCATAGGATACGAGTAGCACTTCATCCAAATCACAAATGGGAAAACTCTTAAAGCCTTTCATCGTGCGAAAAAATCACTTTGAACAATGGGCTCTAAGCTCAAATTGAAATATTTGAAAAAAAATGAATGGAACGAGCGAGCGATATCAAAAATCCTCTATAATGTTTTTTGCCTATTCCACGCTTAGGGAGCAAATAGATATTTAAGCGCACATTCATTCATAGAGTGGAAAAGAAGTGCTGCATGATTTGGGAATGCAAGAGCCCGAAGAGCACAGGGAATAGACTTTGCACCTCTTTTCATGTCCTTGTCAACTTCAATCGATTTTCAAGTACTCGACGCGGAGAAAATAAATTTTATTGTCCCCATCCCTTGTCATTTTGCGAAAGGGACTTAGTTGGTTGATTGAAATTTTATTTGCTTAGTTTATTGGGAATAGTGCTGTCTAGCATCAGGAGTGGGACTTAGAATATATGTATATGTCAATTCAATGGCAAGGATCAGATGTGCTTTCCCATTTTAAAACTGTTATTCAGAAGATTCTAATGATTTCATCGTAATTCTGAAGATGAATGATTCTGAGAATTTTACTCTTAAGGTTCATATGCATGTCGATGTGGAAATTTTCCATAAGTTCAATAAGCTTTAATTTACATTTCCTTAAAGCTTTCTCCTGGAAAATTTTCCATATAGAAACACTTGAAAATCACAATCTACAAAAATCCAATTACAATGGTAGATTTTCAAATGTAAAATTCAGTCTAACTTTTCTCAGCCTAGCAGACCCTGACCCTTGTCAATTTGATGGAATTAAATGAATGCGGTCAGCCGGGGCAAACTACGGTCTGAACATGCATATGTTGTCCAAGAAGCCACAACATCCGAACAACTAGTTTGTAGTTGAGCTCATAAATAAAATATCAGTTACTTAGCAAAATTAAGGTGGTAGCAGACTGACATGGGTGCTCCCATAAAATTTCATTATTAATCGATTTGTGGCCAATGAGAAAAAAATCAATCGTTTACCGGAATGTTAGCAAACGCTTTGTGTTGGGTTTGGAATTTATGCTTTTGCGGCGTGTTCGGAATCGACCAGGTGAGCGTTGGAAGCTGGAAAGGACTTAATAACGACTTTATCGTAAGATGAGATTAAGCTGTAAAAATGATTTATTTGACTTGTATCGACCTTTTGTGTTAATTATGATTTAGGCGAATTTATATTAATTGGGTTGAGTAACTTAATCAGAAATGTACATATGTTCACTGGACATTAAAACGTTACTTTAAGTGCAGGAGTTATATTGCTAGACTGAATAGCTTCCTAATGAAAGCCATTGAAGGAATGAATAATTAACGCTTTACAACATATAAGTATCTCCTGACAAACTTTAATTTTGTTTTAGTTATAAAAATTAAAGCATACACTATTATGCAAAATCGTTTTATCTGTTCTATCTCCAATGTGTTACCAATCGAAACCATCAATAGGTATTACTTTTACACGGATTACTAAAAATTTATTGGTTAACAACTAGAAAACCGACTCATTAACCCAGAGATGCTTGATCTTAGTATGAAAATGGCTAGATTATTGTGTAGTGAATGTACTGGTGAAAAGGTTGGACCATACTACACATACGTTGTATGAGCAATCGTTGGCAGAGCCCCGGCAGCTAAGCACTGTGAAACATTTTTTATCGTTTCTGGAGAATCGTTTTCAAAACCTTGAAACCCTCGGCAAAGAGGGCTCACCGTCTCTAAAGCAAAAACAAACGAAGCCTGCCTCGTTGGTGACGTCATCCAAAGGGAGCCCATGCATAGTGTGCAAAGGAACGATTCCACTTTATTCTTGCAAAACTTTCCTGAATCAACTGCCAAAGGTTCGTCTCCAGACTGTGAAGAAAAATAGTCTGCGTTACAATTGTTTGAGGGCGGACCACAATAGTCAACAGTGTTCGCTCCGAGGCTGCAAAAAGTGTTCGCAACGGCATAATACATTATTGCACATCGAAAATCAGTGTACCAAGTCAAGCTCTACTTTACCTCCAGCACAAGCAGAAACATCGACAACGCCATCAAACTTAACGAGCCTAGCAGCGAAACCCAACAACGCACGGAGGTACAACATCTTGCTGAGCACTGTACTTGCCAAGGTATTGACTATGATGGTCGAGAACTTGAATGTCGGGCTGTTATTGACTCCGGGTCTCAATTAAGTTTCATCACTAAAGATCTGGTCAGACGGCTTGGTTTGAAGGAAGTTCCCGAAGCATTGTGTGCAAGGGATTGGACAAGGAACTCAAAAGGCTCAATCCAGAGTAAATTTTTCGATACGGTCCAGGACAACAGGATTCTCAGCCAGAATCGAAGCCTTTTTTCTACTTCAAATTACAACTTATAAACCGTCAGGACTCATTGACATCGTATCATGGCCTATTCCCCAGAATGTGTCGCTTGCGGATCCTAGTCAAATTGATATTCTCATTGGAGCAGAAAACTTTTTGCCGATACATTGGGTTGGGCAAATACGGTTGGGAAAGAAATTACCAACCCCACAGAATACCGTGTTCGGATGGATTGTCTCCAGTCGAGTGGCAAATTCGGACACCCACTTTTTTAGCTGCGGCATCTGTAGTCATGATTACGGCAAACTTCAACAAAGGGTGCAAGAGTTCTGGAAACTGGACGAAATGGAGCCAGGCTCGAACCTTACACAGCAAGAAAAAGGTTGTGAAGAACGCTTCATTGCTTATACCAGGCGAGGACAAGATGGATGATTTGTTGTAAAATTGCCATTCATGAAAGACCCTAAGTTGTTGTATAACTCCAAAGAGACAGCATATAAACGTTTTCTGGCTTTGGAACGCAAATTGAACAAGAATGAATCGCTGAAACAACAGTACACCGACTTCATGAACGAATACCGTCAGTTGGGACACATGGAAGAGGCTGATATTCAGCAGATACCTACACCCCATTACTTCTTGCCACACCACTGTGTCATAAAACCAGAAAGTACCACAACTAAACTGCGAGTGGTATTTGATGCTGCAGCGAAAACGTCTACGAATATCTCCTCGAACGAAATTCACTACAATGGACCTTTTTTCCAAGATGATGTGTTGACCCTTCTGTTACTCTTTCGGCTTTCGATGTTTGTATTTACGGCGGACATCGAGAAAATGTACCGTCAAATAAGAGTGAAGGAAGAAGATAAGAAATTTCAATTAATATTTTGGAGAGGCCATTCAGATGAACCAGTTATGTGTTACCATCTAACTACGGTGACATACGGCATTACAACGGCTCCATACTTAGCCATAAGATGTCTCAGGCAAATAGCAGCACAAGCTGAAACGTCAGTCCCATTGGGTTCGCAAACGATAAGGAATAATATTTACCTCGATGACATCATAGCGGGATCTAAAAGTCTAACGGAAGCCCTCGCAGTACAGAGGCAATTAAATAAACCGCTTCTATCAGAAGGGTTCGAATTGCGGAAGTGGTTCGCAAACCATAGTCGGCGACTTCAGGGCATTCCTAAAGAGGACCAAGCAGTTCAAATCAACATAAACGGCAAAGACAGCTATCATGTGAAGACGTTGGGCATAATTTGGCCTCCCCAAGAGGACAACTTCTGCGTAAAAATAATCCAGCCCAGCGACGGTAAAGTGACCAAAAGAACAGTGTCCTCTGATATTGCGCATCTTTTCGATCCATTAGGAGTAATGAGCCCAGTGGTGACCAAAGCCAAAATATTTCTTCAAGCATTATGGAATCTAAAAGGAGATTGGGACGCAGCTTTACCAATGGAGATGCACTCCTATTGGGTTAATTTTCGTGGAGAACTGCAATGCCTAAAAGATATCAAGTTTCCCAGGCATGTATTTTCGGGCAAAAAGCCGCGAAGCATTGAATTACATGCTTTCAGAGATGCATCAGAGAAGGCATACGGTGCAACTATATACGTGCAATCACAGCAAAGTGGTAATCTAGAAACAAGGCAAGCAAAGGTGGCACTTTCAGTTGCAAACGAAGGAGACATACTGTCTATGATCGACAACCGGAACGGATTTCGGCTTACATTCTTTGGTTTGTAAATAATACCAGAAGCAGAGGATTCAAACGCTCATCATACCTAAATGTTGAAGAATTGAATGCGACTTCGGCACAACTTATAAAGGTAGCGCAACGCTGAAACTTCTCACAAGAGTTAGCCTCTCTTGAAAAAACGGTCACAGTAGACAAGCAAAGTAACTTAAGTTCACTCGCACCGTTCTTGGACAAGAATGGTATTATCAGGGTTGGAGGACGATTACAAGAAGCTAACATCACATATGATGCAAAACACCCAATGTTGTTTCCATACAATGACACACTTACTCGGCTGGTAATGACATATATACACATAAAAAATTTTTACGTCAGACCGCAAGGATTACTCGCTACCACGCGCCAAAAATTTTGGCCTATCAAAGGGAAGAAAATTGCGCGGTCAATTGTGTTGAATTGCATCAATGCAGCAAAGCAAAGCCAAAACTTTTATCCCGGATGGTGGGTAGTTTGCCTGGGAGACCTGATAGCCTGATAAGCCATTCCGAACAACAGGAGTTGATTTTTGCGGCCCATTTTGGAATTAATTAGAGGAAAGAAGCCTCAAAAGTGTTACGTAGCGTTATTCGTTTGCTTTGCAACAAAGGCAGTGCACTTAGAAGTGGTAAGTGACTTGACAACTAACGCATTCATCGGCGCGCAGAAAAAGCTTTGTGGGTAGACATGGAAACTGCCAACATTTGTATTGCGACAACGCTACGAACTATGTAGGAGCTCGAAACCAACTGGAAGAACTTCGACCAGCGATATATTCAAAGGCAGCGGAAGAACAAATTAACAAATTCTGCAATCTGAGCGGAACCAAATTCCATTTCATCCTGCACCACATTTCGGTGGACTGTGAGAGGCAGCCGTCAAATCTGCCAAAAATTTGCTTCTTTGCAGCCTAAATAACAATTCGCTGACATATGAGGAGTTGGAGACGGTTATAGTGCAAGTAGAAGCGATACTTAATTCACGACATATCACGCCAATGTCTTCGGATCCGAACGACTTGATTGCACTGACCCCAGGACATTTTTTAATAGGCGAACCGTTAACCAATACTGCCGAATCCACTGAAACCCCACAGCGAGTAGATCTACATCAACACTGGAAGCGTACTCTTCACCTCAAGAATCGATTCTGGCAGCGATGGTTCAAAGAATATTTAACGGAGCTGCAGTATCGAACCAAATGGAAGCAACAATGCCAGAACGCCCAGCCTGGCATGATGGCTATAATAAAGGACAGCAATCTCCCGGCCATGCAATGACCTCTTGGTCGCATACTGGAGACTATAAAGGGAAATGATGGTTTAGTCCGAGTTGCAATTGTAAAAACGGCTACAGGTGTTCTCAAAAGGGCAATCCACAATCTTGCTCTACTACCAGTGAAGGTTGACGCAGAAACGAAGGATGAAACCAACGAAGAAAACGTCACCAGTACAGCGTCCCCACACCCTACGATGCAAACAAATACAGACGAAACAACAAGTCCACCCCCAACCGAAAGCCCACCTTCTTCCAAAAAACCGCACCGAAGTCAGCTCCCAATCAGCCTATTACTATTCACATGCCTTGTCTTGCTGGTACTAGGAAACAATCAGGCAACAATATAACCGTTCAAATCAGCACCTGGTTTGTATTTTGAACGAATGGATTTCACTCACTTGTCATCCGACGAATGGGATTTAGTTGTTTACTACAACAGTAGATCATTGATTGAAAACGTAGATCATCTCTGTAGCAAAATAGTAAAGAAGCATTCCTGTGCACCGACGCTAGCTCAATTTGCAAACACGGTTATGGAATTAACAGAGAACAACAAGTTATTGCGTCAATAAGGCCATGGTCGAGGCAAACGATCCCCTCTCAATATATTCGGTAACATTTTGGATTATGAATATGCGGAAAAAATGTCAGAGACGACAAACTACCTTCAAAAAATGACAGATACTTGCTGAAACTATTGAGTAATCAAACATCCATAGTCGATTGCACTAAAAATATCATGAAAGAGTCGCAAAAAGCCGCTGAAAGGTGGGTAAACGAACTAGAAGAATACCTCAATCAGACGCTCAACACCATTAAAGGAATAAACCACGAGTTCCATCAAGAAAAAATAACTGAATACTTCAACACTCTAGCAATTCGGTTAATTCTGATGATATCATATTATTAAAGGGCACAATTGACACTTCTAGAAGTGATAACAAGGGCCTATCACGGAAAAGTCAGTCCGCAAGTAATAACTCCAAGACAGCTACAAGACCAGCTAATTATGATTACAGAGCACGTCACACCAACTTTGCGAGTACCTGGAGATCATGGAGACTTAGCAAAATTATACGGAATAATGTCCATAGAAAGCAGAATGTTAAGCGAGCAAATGATTTCCCGAATAAAGCTCCCACTTCTATCACAAAAAATATTCGAAACCTTGCGAATCGTTCCAGTACCTATATTAGCTAATGAAACATTTCTCACCGTTATTCCAGAAACACAGTTTCTACTAGTAAACCTACATCGAGATCAATTTTACCCATTGTCCGCACTGGAAATCTCAAAATGTCTTCCTGTTGACTATTCCGAATTCATCTGCAAACTACAGCATTCAATGCATCGATGGGGATCTAGTATGAACCACTGCGTGTTGGCAATCTTAACTGAATCAGGCAACATTTCCAGCTGTGAAGTCATCAAGACAAAGGAAACCGTAAGGCGGACTCAGCTCTTGAATCCAAATCACTCGATTTACGTAACAAACCAACTTGTGAGCATCAACATCATTTGTGGAGCAACAATCTCAACTTGCTTGCTATCCGGATCGGGCATCATCAACGTAACTCGCGGATGCAGCATCAAAGACGAGGTTACTACATTACAGACGAGCAATGTATATCCCACGATGATAAGAACGTCCATCATTCTTTCGCGAAATATTTTCGACTTCATCGAATTCACCGGAAATTTCAATAACGCACGTATGTCGGCCGCGTACGAGGACAATTTAGAAAACCATGTTAAAACACTACAACAGAGCATCAACAAGCTGCGAGTCACCTAAACGGAACTCCCAACAAGCAAGTCAACTCACGTGTATCATTTCACCATTGGATACTTGGGCTTGTCAATTTCGGTGATCTGTTTATTGTATCTTGTGTGAAAATTTTGCAGGAGGTGGCCTACATGCAACCATCAGCCAATACCCGCACCACGCAAGGCGAAAACTGAGGAATTCCAGGTGAATCCAGAAATCCATCTTTGAACAGTTCGTTCAAAGGGGGGAGAGGATGTTCGCTTACGATAGCGAAAGTATCAAAATCTAAGTAAATTACTTGCCTGATAAGTTAAATTGTAATGCATTTATACTTGCATCATAAAATTAGCCACTAAACGCCTCCCCTGTCAACCTGAGAACCCAGCCTGGAACCGTTTGACACATTACTTCTCCTGGGCAAAACTGACAATCGGGAGATCGTGACTTACCGATCTTGTGCAGGTAAGACTGAAAACACCCGTGCCCGCTCAAAAGCTGGGTCAGATAGAAGTCGGTCTCACCATGCCTTCGATTTAGCCACGGTCTCACGTCCGGGATGAGGCGCGCAGTCCACCTTCCCTTCGTGCAATTCACCCAAGACTGCTGCCAATCGTTGAGTGAGCGCTGTCTCTCCTCGCGGACAACTATCTCCCTCGCATCCTCGTTTCGGCGCAGGTAAATAGCGCACCACTCTCTAGCAAGGAGGGTGAGAGGTATCACGCCTGCAATCACTCTCACCGCCGAGTCGGAAACTGTTGGATATGAAGATGCAATTCTCAGTGCTCCTCTCCTCTGTACCTGTGCTAAAGGTTTTCGGTATACCTCCTTGCTGAGAGCGTTGCCCCATACCTCTGCTCCGTACAGTAGCATTGACCCTACAGCACTCATCAAGAGGCGTCTTCTTGCTGGGCTGGGTCCCCCTACGTTGGCCATAAGTCGACTCAGGGCCGATATTCCCGAAGCAGCCTTCTCAGCCGTTGCCCTGATTTGCTCAGAGAAACTCATCTTCGAGTCGATCAGTAGCCCCAGGTACTTCACCGCTGGCTTCGATTCGATTTGTATGTCTCCAAAACTGATCATCCTTACTCTAGGGATTCTCTTTTTTGTCAAGATGACCACTTCGGTCATCCAGTCTCTCACTCGGCGCATTAGCATACCTAGCCTAAGTTGCGCTTGTTCAACGGTGCGTCCAGCGACCAGAGTCGCAACATCATCCGCAAAGCCGACCAAGCGCGACTCATCTGGCATCTCAAGTCTCAGTAGCCCGTCGTAAGACACGTTCCACCGGTCCAGACCAAGGATAGATCCCTGGTTGGAATAGTTGGAAAGTAGTTTTTGATCACCCTGCATTTCTTCGTTGATATCCTGGAAGGAGGTAAATGGGGGCACCATCTAACAAGTCAGTAATGTTCTTGTTTATGGAGTTAGGCCTTCTCATGGTGGGAACCCACGCAGGCCACCAATCGTTCTTACGAATGCCTTCCATTCAATTAAGATGATTTTGATATCAACAGATGTTGTTTATAACAACTGATAAGAATTTTTTAACTGAAAAGCTCATTACAAATTGTTTCTTAATTCACGGAAAAATATCAAAAAGTAAGGTCTTACATCTGCTTGCCCGATAGAAAGTTTTGTACTGGCTCCAATAGTCAAGCGAATTCCGTAGTCGGCATATTTTAGTGCCTGAACGAAGTGTTCCCATGGATATATAGTATGTAAGTATGTACATATAAGTTGCATTACCATCAAATCGTGTTGGGCTACATATTAAAAACATTAGGCCGTCTTAATCCTCCGCCGTTCCCTGACATATTTTAAAATTGTCTCTTTCGCCAGTAGACCTACATATATTCTACGTAACCTGGAGCATGTCTTCCACCATTTTGCAATCTATCTGTCACATATGTACGTTCATTAAAATTAATGTTCGTTTCGAGTGAGAAGCTAATTTTATTTGCAGTATAAGTAAAATTTCCAGGAACCACAAAAATGCAGCGGGAGGATGCGCATCATCATTTTAGGGAATTCGCGAGCAATCATTGAATTCGGCTTACTGTATGTTAATAAAGATGTTAAAGTATTGCTTTTGACTTTATCTATTGTACAGTACATATCAATACATACTCGTACATACATGGCGGTTCATCTCTCACATGGAAATTGTGGAAAATGATAAAAGTAGGTGAGAAAAGAACTAATTCAATTTATTTGACACATTTCAGGAGTATTGAAATTTGCAACCTTATCCTCATCCGCTGGCTTAAGTTTGATTGATATAGATCAGAATTTGTCAAGAGTTTTCCTCAAGTGAGGGAAATTCATTGAAAATGAATGAATGAGGAAAGTTATTGACATTTTCGGAGATTCTATAGAACTTGTTAAGATTGATGAGGCCTAATTGTTTGAAAGTACAAAGACGAGCTGTGTGGATTGAGGGGGCATATTTGTCAAAAGTTTGGTATACGAGTGTATCGTTTGTTGTATTTCCATTTCCTATTTTGAAAACGTGTGCATGACACATGAATTTGTCAATGGAATTTAATTTATCAAGTTTATAGACAAGACTCGTAGCCGGACAAAATTATTTTATTCTTTCAAAGTAATTAAATTTATGATTTCAATAAAGATGTGTATAGTATTCAATCAATATTGTATGAATTAAGGAAGATAAGTAAATATATTTGCCTAACATATAATGCAATTTCAAACCAACTCCACTAGTTTCAAAGCTTTACCGCAATAATTCTGTACTACACGTGATTTAGCTTTAACTAACTACTTTTAAGTGTTAAATGTAATTAATGATTTTCTTCATTTAAAAAAAATCACAGTAATTTGGTTTTGTAACTAAATTAAAAATTGTGTTAATGTTGCCATTTCATCCCTCAAAATGAGTGATATGGTTGAGTATGCGGGTGATTTTGTGTTTCAACTTTTTTGTCATATTTTGGTACCCGCAAGTATTACATGTATTGATAAACAATGTGCATGAGTCATGAGACCACAATTTTCATATAATACACTGAATTCTGTCATGGATTCTATTTTACGTTTAGCACTCGTTGCATGTAGACGTGTTTTTAATCGCTTCTGGCATTAACTTTAAAAATTAATTAATTTTTCACAAAAGTCAGTTTCAAAAGATTAAATTAATTTTTTATAAGTCAGTCAAAAGCAAATTTTGATTTTATTGGAAAAAGCATTAATCGTCGAAGGAATCGACCCACGGAATCGTACTGAATATTATTTGACTTCGACAAATCAACAAAAGCAAAAGCCTAAGACTAACACGGGACTGCTGTATGGAGCAGCCCAACGGCTTCCCTCCGTTGAGAGACCCCGGTGAGAGTAGCAATACGAAATTGGCGGCAAGCGACAATAAAAGAAGAAACACGAATAACCAGGGCTCCGCAGATGACGGGCGTAAAATTCAAGCAGTCGAAGACAAACAAGAAGTGAGTCGACTTCAAGCTGAAATTCAGGGATTGAGACAACAACTCAAATCGTTCGAACTAAGTGCTGGAGGCCCTAACGACAGCCAAAACTTCTATGCAGCGCTGGAGGGATTCCAACAAGAAATGGACGTTGACGAACGTATAGAAGGTTATGCTAGTCAAGATAACAATAATAACTTTAAACTTTATTTGAAAAATAAAAATAAGGAGAAGAAACCAGCTCGCAGTTTCACTGGTCCTTCTCAAAAAGTTGCCAAAAATACAGAGAAAATTTCACCAATTAACGTGTTCAGTCAAAGCGGAAAGGATATGGTTCAGCTATTGGCAACCGAAAATAAATTAACTAATTTCGAGATTAAAAGAATCAATGCCGAAAAATTAACAATCAGAACAAAATCACTGGATGATTTGCACTAAATTCTGGGAGGTTCCACACTTCACCTATACCCCGAAAAGTGAGAAGAAACAAACCTTTTTGTTGAAGGGCTAGGACAGCGGAGAAGATACCGTCGATATTCTTTAGGTGCTCAAGGAAGCTGCACCAGAAACTGAATCTATTTCCGTGAAAACATTTGCGACAAGAAGGTCGACGGTAGAAAAAAATTTCACCACTTTATTTAGTGCAGTACGGAAGTAACACAACTTCTACAGAAAATATCGATGAGCTACTTGATAAAGACGAAAAAAAGGATAACACTGATAATGAAACGGCTCCAGATAAACACGATAACCACGTAATGCGTTGATATATTTTACTGTTTCTGATATTTAGTATTAGATAGATAGGTGCTTCAAAAAAGGTCTTATTTTATACTGTTGTGTTGTGTCAAATCACATTCACAGTGTTCATAGTTAATCCAAACAAGAAATGTGTGGGGTTCGATTATAACGGGAACCACACAGTTGCGAGCGGGAAAAGGTACCTAATTGTTTTAATGGTCTCATTTATGACAACCAATAGGCACATGTTTGACACACTCTTTATTCTGCCTACAGATATTTTACTTGTTTTAACCAAATGTAGTTTTTTTATCAAATCAATTTATTTGTTGTTTCGTATAAGTGTTATTGAATAGTTTGCTCGCCGGCCACTGCGAGGCTTCACCGTCACCAGAATTTTCGAATTGATAAATTATGCATGTAGAGTGTACCTTCGACTCCCTACAAGTGGCAAAAGCTCGACACGCTTCATTAGTAATTTTTATGTATTTAATAAAATCAAGCCTATTGATAAGGTTGACTGGCAAACATTTAGCGCAGATTGTGCTTTGTAATTAATTTCGTTCAGTGAAATGTCTTCACATGGATACGTAATTCATTATGATGGTCTTACAATTGCTTTTTTTCAGGTGATGTAACGACATTAAATACTTTGGATTCAGAAGATGCTGAAATATAATGACAACAGGTCATGGCCCAAAATAGACGAAAATGTTAGATGTTGTCTCATTGAACGTGGACTAGAGCCGGGAAAAGACCGCAATTTAAGGCTTTCAATGACTGATGATGGCAGAACTTTTTCAGCCGATTGGTTTCAGAAGACCATGTTAGATAATGAAAAAATAGAGAGAAAGTGGCTCATTTACAGTGATGAGATATTATTCAGGACGACAGAAACAATTTTCGCAAAAGGTTTTCGTGATTGGAAACATTTGAATCCTAGAATATCAGAACACAAAAACACTGTAGAACATCGTTAATGTTATGTAACATGGAAAAAAATGGAAATGCGATTAATGAAAGGTAAAACTTTCGACAGAGAATAACAATGTGGATTGTCTGCAGAAAAAGAAAGAGATAGATTCTAAAGGTAGTCATAGACGTAGATATATTTGGCGCCAAAAACAATCTGGCACTGAGAGGAGGGGTCACACAAATTGGACATCGTAAATCTGTTATATTTTTGAGTATTGTGGCACTCCTGGCTAAACATAATTCACAAATGAAGAAGCACGTGTCCTCTATTACCAAAGGAAGCCTTCCATACTTCTCACCAACTACACAAAATGAAATTATTTCAGCACTAGGAGCAGAAGCCAAAAATAAAATTGTGGCGAAAATTCTGCAAGCAAAATATTACAGTATCTCATTTGATTGTACCCCAAATATCAGCCACCAAGAACAAATGTCAGAAATTGCACGGTATGTCGATAAAAATAATTCAAAGTGTAAGGATGAAGAAAGTTTCTTTGGTGTCCCAAGTTTTTCTCTGGCGCATTTCCTGGGAGCTTCCCAGTATAGACTTGCAAGTTGTACAAATATGACGTCTTCACGTCAGTGGCCACTCAGACTTTGATGCCATATTTTGCAGGTTTAGATTTCATGTACTGTCTCATTTGGCATCTGCCACGGAACGTGACTAGCTGCTCATCTACTGTGATGTTTTCAGATGGTTCGAAAAGTGTCTTGCAGTGTCCTACAAACCGATCCCAAACTTCACGAATAGCAGCAAGTTTATCAGTTGCCTTTCGTTGAGCACGTGTTGATTTATCGTCAAACCCGATAAACTGAAGGATCAGCGCAAATCTGTTTCGTGACATGGCAGCAGTAAAAACAGCACGAAGAATGTTTTCATTCGTCGTTCACATTTCAGAGATTTATTCCTTTCGGCAGCAAAGAGCTCTAGCAATCAGCAGCGCACCAAAAAACGCTCTTATTTCAACAGGATCTACATTTGACGAAGTTTTCTGTTTGTTTGGAACTGCATTTGCGTTGAAATCACTAAGAACTCGTAAAGCTTCAGCATTGCTGAAGGTACATACAGAATCCACAATTTGGGCATCTAAGAACTAGTTGAAAATGTCAGACATTGTGGTTGCAACATTGATTGCGCGAGTCACGTCGTCAATATCAACATCTGCGACCAAAGGCAATCACCTATAAACGTGCTGCACAATCATCAATATCATACCACCATTAATTTCATGCGACCAAAGGCAATCATCTGTAAACGTGCTGCACAATCATCAATATCATACCATAATTAATTTCATGCGACCAAAGGTGCTGCACAATCATCATTAATAATTTTCATTGTAAATCTTGAAATTAGCATATTTTTCATGTTATAAATACGAGTCTGAATGTATTGTACTTAGTTCGTTATCATTAATTAATAAAGGTAGATTTATGCTCAGAAATTCTGTTTTTTTAACTTGGAGTAATTGAGCATACGTAATTGGCGCAGTCGTGCATTGAATAATCTTTTCGGTGGTATACGCGAAAAGTACGAACCGTAGTGCGAAAACCTTGTTGTGTTCCGAAAACTAATCCGTTTAGTGCAACAAAGGAGAACCTTCAACTAAATTAGACAGGATTTAAGTACTGGCATTCAGAAAGCGATTATCATCATCGAAGGCTTATCGGGTGGAAAGCGAGGAAAATCCTGGAATCTACATATAATGAACTCGATAACAATTTTTTGCATGGAAGTCAAATAAATATTGAACACATTTCCTTTCCTTTCATATTAAAATTTTTTTACATATGCCATCTCTGAACAAAAAATGTAGACTAAGACCATACCCAAGAATTAGAAATAGGGAAAATTTAAAAATCATACCCTTAACCGAAACATTAGAAAATTTAAGAAGTGATTGAAGTGTGATAGTGGAGGAACCAAGTGATATCGGTGAAACTGAAGTGATTAATTTATCAAATCGGCCCGTTGATCTTTATAGTTTCGGTTGTTCCCAAGACATTGATTCAGCAATGGCTACCTTCATCGAGGTTTTCAATGCTCTCAGAGTCCCTGATGCAGATAAGGACTTGCCAAAATTCAATGGCAACCCTAGACTGTTGAGAGATTTTATCGATAATGTGGAGGAAACCTCATCACTTACCGGTTCACCTTCACCTGCTTATAGCAAGGTACTGCTACGCACTATATGCAATAAGATTGAAGGCCCTGCAAATGAAGATCTGAATATATACGGAACTTCATTAGCCTGGGACGAAATCAAAACGAACTTGAACCTTCATTACAGTGACAAAAGGAATGAGACCTCACTGATAAGGGACTTACATAACACCAAACGAAATGAGAAAACCGTAGAAAAATATCACATCTACAATGATAAATCATGTCTTAATTCATGAGTCGGATGAGAACATTATAAAAGCCAGAAGGGATCTATATTCGGAAATTTGCCTAAACACATTTTTGACTGGACTACGCGAACCCTTTGGTGCTACTATAAGAGCCATGAAACTGGACACTCTAGCCAGTGCCTTTGCATATTGCATACAGGAACAAAATATCTTTTATGTGGAACACGAAAATTCGAACGTATTCAGGAAAACACCAACCGATTCTGTGGGGAAATCCTTAGTTCAAACGACTTTGAGAACCCCAACAAACTGATTTGGCAACAATACATTACCAATTTTTCATCCACATCAACCCATGTATCCTCATAATCAACCATTTTTCCAACACCCTCGAATAATGGCTCACCTAACACGACCTTTTCAACTTCAAAGGCCATTTCAGCAAGTACCTCGACCATTCCAAACTTTTCAACCTCAAAATATATCTCAACAAAGGAACCCTCCAAATCAAACCCCAAGCTTTAATTTCAACCGAAATAATTACGGTTTAACCTTCGCAACAAACAACGCTACCGTGACCAGAGCCATTTTTTTTTTTTTTTGTGGTAGGGAGGTGAAGGCATTTATGCCCGCCGAGTCTGGCAGTGTGGGACTCCCATGGAGGATACCTTTGGACTACCCACTAAACGCCTCTCCTGTCAATCTGAAACCTAGCCTGGAACCGTTTGACACATTACTTCGGGCCAGGTCTCGTTTTGTTACGCCGTGGGGCGCCTTCAAGCTGGGGAGTCCCTTTCCTAGCGGGAGGGGAGAGGGGAAGAGGAATTGCCAGAAGAGCGATCCCCCAGCCCCAGCACCTCCAGCTGCTGCGAGTCCCTTTTATCTTTTAGGACTGCCCGGGCATAATGTGCCACCTGGTTCCATTTGTCAACCGGTTCGAGCATCACCGCAACTATATTATCCGAGGTGAGCTCTCCTGTCTCCCTGTAGAGTTCCCTTCACAGCCTGGCCCATTTAGTACATGCAAAAAATGTGTGACAGGCATTGCCCTCCTCTCCTGGGCAAAACCGACAATCGGGAGACCATGACTTGCCGATCTTGTGCAGGTAAGACTGAAAACACCCGTGCCCGCTCAAAAGCTGGGTCAGATAGAAGTCAGTCTCATCATGCCTTCGATTTAGCCACGGTCTCACATCCGGGATGAGGCGCGCAGTCCACCTTCCCTTCGTGCAATGCCTCCAAGACTGCTGCCAATCGTTGAGCGAGCGTTGTCTCTCCTCGCGGACAACCATCTCCCTCGCATCCTCGTTTCGGCGCAGGTAAATAGCGCGGCGCTCACTAGCAAGGAGGGCGACAGGTATCACGCCTGCAATCACTCTCACCGCCGAGTCGGAGACTGTTGGATACGAAGATGCAATTCTCAGTGCTCCTCTTCTCTGTACCTGTGCCAATCTTTTTCGGTATACCTCCTTGCTGAGAGCGTCGCCCCATACCTCTGCTCCGTACATTAGCACTGACCCTACAGCACTCGTCAAGAGGCGTCTTCTTGATGGGCTGGGTCCCCCTACGTTGGCCATAAGTCGACTCAGGGCCGATATTCCCGAAGCAGCCTTCTCAGCCGTTGCCCTGATTTGCTCAGAGAAACTCATCTTCGAGTCGATCAGTAGCCCCAGGTACTTCACCGCTGGCTTCGATTCGATCTGTATATCTCCAATACTGATCATCCTTACTCTAGGGATTCTCTTTTTTGTCAAGATGACCACTTCGGTTTTCTCCAGTGCTAAACTGAGCCCGCGAGCAGTCATCCAGTCCCTCACTCGGCGCATTAGCATACCTAGCCTAAGTTGCGCTTGTTCAACGGTGCGTCCGGCGACCAGAGCCGCAACATCATCCACATAGCCGACCAAGCGCGACTCATCTGGCATCTCAAGTCTCAGTAGCCCGTCGTAAGACGCGTTGCACAGGTCCGGACCAAGGATAGATCCCTGGGGAACACCCGATGTAATTTCCATCCTTCATTGGCCCTGTGTCGTGTCGTAGAGCAGGCTTCGGTCCTTCAGGTAGTTCCTCAAAAGCCGCATTAGATTTCTGGAACTTGAAAAGAGTTTTCCAGCGTGTCCAGAATATCCACCCATCTAGCGGAGTTGAAGGCATTCCTGACGTCGAGTGTCACCAACAGGACGATCCGTCGCTTGGTGCGACTATATGCCTCTGCCTTTTGGACCGCGTTCACCACCTCTGCAATCGCATCAATGGTAGAACGTCCTGCTCTAAAGCCGTACTGCCGAGGAGATAGGTCCCCAGCAGCACGAATCGCGTCAGTGAGTCTTCCCTTGATGAGTTTCTCTAGCACTTTCCCAGCCGTGTCTAGCATGCATAACGGGCGGTATGCAGACGGCGATTCGGGATTTCCCTTCCCCTTGCTGATCAGCACGAGCCTCGCCAACTTCCATCGTACCGCGAAAACCCCGTCCCGTCGGCAAGCGTTGAATGTGCTGAGCAGCAAGTCAGGACAATGGTGATAGACGAGCTTCAAAACCTCAGCTGGAACACCATCTGGACCTGGAGCCTTCCCCGCTTTCAGGGAGAGGACTGCCTCCTCCAGTTCCAGCTGTGTGAAGAGTGGGCACTCGACTGCTGTTTCACCATGGACAGCGTCAACACGGTCCCCGCACTATCGCGTCCATCTTTTTCGCGTCATGTATACAAGGCTTCCGTAGGGCACCAAGTTTCCCCATGACCAGCTTCTAGCCAAGGCCCCACGGATCCCTATTTACATCGTCCACGAGGTCTTGCCAGCATCGGGCCTTGCTCTTGTTAATAAGCCTGCGAAGATATTTCCTGCCGGACCTGTATGCTGCTAGCCTAGTGTCTGCCTCCTCCCGTGTTCGTGCCCGCTGGGCCTCTCGCCGAAGTTTGTGACACTCGCTTCTTTGTTGGGCGATCTCGTTTGACCACCAGTATACTGGAGGCTTACCATGTCGGGGTCTCCGACGGGGCATGGAAGACTCGGAAGCAGCTATGATGGTACTCATAGTTGAGTTCACCAAGTCCTTGGCTGTAGGCCCTCCACTCCCTGGCGGAGCTCCCAGCAACGGTGCGCCTGCCGTAAGCGCGTCAGCGAACCTCTCAGCGTCCATCCTCCCAGTCCTCCATCCGAGGATTGAAGTTTGGGCATATGCACGCAGAGTGGCACCGTCGTGAATCTCAACAGCTATATACTGGTGATCACTAGCCGAGTAGTCCTCTAGTACTCGCCAGTTGTGTACTCTGGGTACCAGGGACTCCGAAGCGAGTGTCACATCGGGTATGGTTCCTACGCAACCCCAGCGGCGGAAAGTAGGGGTGTTACCAGTATTTTGGACAAAAAGCGCTGTTCTGGTCGCCATGTCCAAATTTTGCTTTCCCCTTGGGTCGGATTGTGGCATACCCCATTCAATGGCTCTAGCGTTGAAGTCTCCCCCGACCAGCATGTGGCCCTCTGTGTTCGAGACAGCGTCCTCCAGGGCATCGAGTTTGGTTCGAAAAGATCGCATTGCCTCGTTAGGCGTCAGATAAACACTGAAATATGTTATCCCTGAACGCTGTTCTGGCCGCCATGTCCAGATTTTGCTTTCCCCTTGGGTCGGATTGTGGCATACCCCTTCAATGGCTCTAGCGTTGAAGTCTCCCCCGACCAGCATGTGGCCCTCTGTGTTCGAGACAGCGTCCTCCAGGGCATCGAGTTTGGTTCGAAAAGATCGCATTGCCTCGTTAGGCGTCAGATAAACACTGACTTATGTTATCCCTGAACACCGCACCCACACAAAACCACCCCCGCGTTCATGGCCCTGCACCTGAAGGCGGGCGCTGTCTCGAACCCAGATGGCCGAGGTACCAGATTTGTCAGGGTACCACGCTTGCGAGTCCTTGTTATGATGTTGCTCGCTCAGCAACAGGAGGTCAGCTTTCTTATCCCTCGCAAACTGCTCAAGTAGGTCCTGGGCGTTTGTGCTTCGGTGCAAATTGACCTGCAGGATTCGGATCATTTGAGTATCGATTTGGCTTTAGTTAGGGCCTCCTTGAAAACCCAGCATCTCCCTGTCCCCGGCTCATGTTTGAGGTCGCCGGGTGCTAGCTTAGCATCCTTGCAAAGAATGCATTTTGCCTCGTTCGTGCACTCCTTCCTTTTGTGCCCCGTTTCACCACATTTGTAGCACAGAGATCTCCTGTCGGGTCCCCTACAGCCATACGCGGTGTGTCCGTATTCGAAGCATCTGAAGCAGCGGATAGGGATCGCTCTTCTCCGTATCCTGCAGATCACCCAACCTATCTTAATTTTGCCCTTCGCCAGGATTTGCTGGGCGTCTTTATCAGCTAGTTCGACAATAGCCATGCGTTGCCCCCTTGTGTTTTCACGTGTCAATCTTGCCTTGACTTCACTTAAGCTGGGGAACTCCCTCCTAATGGCATCCTCTACTTCAGCTTTGTTCGTGACGCAGTCAAGGTCCCTGATTTCCAGGGTGGCCATTGGTTCGAGCGAGGCAACCGTTGTCGCATCTCCAAGAACCTTTTGAATCGCGTCACGGAATGCATCTTTGTTTGTGGCCTCTGGCCCGAATTCCACCAGCAAGCCACCGGTCCGGGTTGGTCGAACTGCTTTGATGGCAGGTTTGGTGTCGTCTGGCTTGACCGCTCCTTTAATTTCTCGGAGGACATCTGCGTAGGTTCGGCCCTTAGTTGGTTTATTAAGCAGTGCCTCTCGCAAGGGTTTGCGCCGCGGTTTGCTTTTTGTTTTCTGCGGTATGTCGGGGGGTTCTCTGTTCTTTTCGTGGTTGAGCTCTTTGTCTGTTTTTTCTAGGAGTAGCTTTTTGGCGGCTTTTTTCGCTGCCATGTTTCGCACCACATGAAACTCCTCGCCTGGAGTGTCAACTTCGTTTATGGTCTCGTCCCTTCCTTTTCTCACGGTCGCCTTCAATTGGGCTACCGGCCATTCTTTTGCTGCTGCTAGGACCCACTGATGCCTCGAGGGAGAGTGTGTCTTTTTGGTGCTTTTCGGTTGCAAGCCACCTCCACCTGTAGTGCGTTATTCGGCCAAAAAGCTCCTCCAGTTCAAGAATGCCATTCTTGGCACTCTTGCCTATGTTTTTCTGCACTTCGCAGGCAGCCCTCAGTTGTTTGACGATATTCCCCGCTTTCTGAGTAAGCCGCTCCTCTTCGGCGCGGTCAAGGGCGATTGTGTTATTTGGCGCCACCTCTTGGGAGAGGCCCCCGTTTCCTAGCCCTTTTGCTTCTATCGCTTGGGTCGCGTTTGAAGTGGCGTCGGCCAACGGGAAAACTTCTCCCTCCCCCAGTCTTACACTGGCCTCCGTTGGTGTCGCAGCTTGATCCGGATTGTGTACGTCTTGCACTGGGCGCTCCGGGGTGCGCATAGTCCTTCTACTGCGCCCAAAGGCCGCAATGATGCCAGTTTGCACAACGCACTCTGCCTTCCTTCGTTCGTTCGTCCGTCTGTGGTCTGTCTCCGATGATTTAACTTGTGATGTTGACTTTGACAGTGTTTTTGGGGTTTGCTGCCTCCCCCCGCAATCGGTGACTTGTTTTATCGGTGTTCTTGCCAACAGCGGTTTTCGCCTGAAAGGGTTCTCCGTGCTAGCGTCCTGTTTGCTTGTGGTTTCATTTGTTGGATGTTTTTGATCTGTTGATTTTATTTGCTCCATTTTATTGGGTCCCCCCTCGGAGCCGCTATCTCCGTTCGTGTGTGTAGTCGCCTTTTTGGTCCCATGGTTATCTTTGCAGAGCAGGGAGGCCATGCGAGGGTTGGCACAAGCCCTTATGGGGACAAGTGCTCAGAGCCAGACCAGCGCTAATCGGGAGTCCGTCTCAACCGAACCTACACCACCAACCCAATGGTGCGAACTTCGAACGTACTCCGAGGCCTGCCAAGGTATTAACGGGACGGAGACGGTATGATAGTTGAATTGGAGCCGTTCACACACGAGTTTCACCTCGGCGCTACTGTGCAAAGCAACTAGGTCCAAACCATCACATCCGCCAGCCCAAAGCGTCAATTCCAGTTCGTTGTCCAAAGCGTAGTCCAGATACAATAAGAGTCGTTACCTGTCATCCCAGGAGAGAACCTCACGGCACCCCCCATATCCTCGGGTCCGTGGGGGCGGCACTCCCCAAAGAATGCTAGCCTCCAAGAATGTTATTGTCGACCGGCTTTCTCCCTGCGGGAATTTCCTCGGGTCTCCCTGCGGAATTTTCTTTCCAGAGCCAATGAATACTAGTTCTGGTAACACCCACTTGCGTAACAGGCAACCACAGTATCAGCCACCTCAGAGCAACAACTTTTTCCGTTCTACAGGTCCTCCGAGGTTTACTTTCAAGGAGTTGCATAACGTTAATTACACAGAACCACATCACGCGGATAATAGAAATACCACATATTTTCAACCGGTCCCTAACGAAAGTTACAGACAGGACTTGGACGAATACTATTATTACGGACAACTTGACATAATTGACAATGTTCAGGAAGCTAAAGCTAGTAACGAACAGGACATAGCCTACCAGTCCCAATCAAACCCTCCTTAAGATACGAACACCTACGATGCGAATAAAATACAATCCGAGGCTAATTGCCATGAAATCGATGACAAAAATTTTCTGCTAAAAGCCTCAGTAACCCAACGGGATACATAGACATCAATTCGCATGGATCCAATCTCCCATATGTTAAAAATATCCTCTCCATTTGGGCGGGACCTGAAATTCCTAATCGACACAGGAGCCTCCACATCATTCATTAACGCCGAATTTGTTCATCCAAAGGACATCGAAATAACGAAACCGGTCATCATTAACACAGTCTTAAACCAACACTTGCTAAATAAGCAGGTTACTCTTCCAAACTTCTCTGAGTTTCGGCAACCAGGTGAAATAAAATTCCTAATTTTCAAATTTCACCAATACTTTGATGGTTTACTGGGTTTAAACACATTAACGAAACTGAAGGCTAAAGTTGATCTGAAAAATAAAACATTAAATACCGACCAGGCTAGAATACCTCTAAAATTCAAACCAAATATAATTTCTAATAAGTACAAAATCCCTTCCAAATCAAAATACATAGCGAAGCTTCCTGTTGACATTCGGGAAGGCGACGTATACATACCAAACACTGAAATTGCACCCGGCCTTCTAGTTTCGGAGGGAATATACAAGGCCAAAGACTGGTTTAGCCTTTTAGCTGTAAATAATCAGACCCAAGATGACAAACTACTCTTTCTGGAACAACCATTAAAAGTATTTGAATTTTACCCAGTAAAATTTGATGAAATTTTTAATTTCAATATCGATTGCACTCCTGAAGTGGCTTGCATTATGACACCCCAAGATGTTTCCCAATTAATTCGTGTTGGCCACCCAAACCAAGAGGAAAAGGACCTTCTCTTAAAAATATGTCGAAAATATGACGATATTTTCTTCCGAGAAGGACGGAAACTTAGTTTCACAAACAAAATAAAGCAGAATATTTCAACCACGGATGATATACCTATTTATACTAAGTCCTATCGGTATCCTTACGTTCATAGAGATGAAGTGAAGAGACAAATCACTGACATGCTCAACCAAGGAATCATCCAACCAAGCTATTCCCCGTGGAGCGCCCCAGTTTGGGTAGTCCCCAAAAAAAGGGATACAAGTGGGAAACAGAAATTGAGATTAGTCATCGATTATCGGAAACTGAACGAGAAAACGATGACTGATCGCTATCCACTACCAAATATAAATGACATACTTGACAAATTGGGCAAAAGTCTATACTTTTCTACCATAGACCTTGCCAGTGGATTTCATCAAATTGAAATGGACCCGAAAGATATCAAGAAAACAGCCTTTGCTGTGGATGGGGGCCATTATGAATATGTCGGGATGCCTTTTGGATTAAAGAACGCCCTATCAACATTCCAAAGGGTTATGGATAATATACTCCAAGACCTCCAAGGGAAAATATGTTTGGTATATTTGGACGACATTATTATATTCTCGACTTGTCTTCAAGAACACGGTGAAAATTTGAGAAAAGTATTCCAAAAATTACGTGGAGCGAATTTTAAGATACAACTCGATAAATCGGAGTTTCTTCATAAGGAAATTGCTTTTCTCGGCCTCATAGTCACAGCAGGGGGAGTAAAACCAAATCCTAACAAGGTACAGGCAATAAGAGATTTTCCAATCCCCCGAAACCAGAAAGAGATAAAATCGTTCCTTGGTTTAGTGGGATACTACCGGAAGTTCATTAAGGACTTTGCCAAACTGACTAAGCCACACACCGAGTGCCTAAAAAGAGGTCGTACTGTCCAGCTGACCGACAAATATATTAAGGCTTTCGAATTATGTAAAGACCTTCTTATGAATGATCCGATATTACAGTATCCGGATTTTAACAAACCCTTCATTCTAACCACGGACGCCAGTAATTATGCGATTGGTGCAGTGCTATCCCAGGGTACGATAGGTAGCAGCGATAAACATATTTGCTTTGCCAGTCGAACTCTGACCGACACTGAGATCAACTACTCCACAATAGAAAAGGAGTTGTCGGCAATCGTTTGGGCTGTAAAATATTTTAGACCCTAGCTATTCAGACGGGAATTCCAAAAAGCGACCGACCACAAACCACTAACTTACCTAATGAGTTTAAAAGAGCCTACTTCTAAATTGGTAAGATGGCGTTTCAGATTAGAAGAGTTCGATTATCAAATGGTTTATAAAAAGGGTAATCAAAACTTAACTGCGGATGCCTTAAGTAGGATTAAACTTCCAGGTACAACTTCCAATGAACAATTTGAGCTTAATGTCACCGGAACCTTTGAAAGAATTACCAACACATCACTGCAGAGCGAAAACGGTTCAACCTTACATTCCGCACAGGAAAATTTAAATGATGGGATTCCCATTTCCGAGCGACCGTTAAACGAATTCAGCCTTCAAATTATTTTCGAAAAGACCACTAGGACACCACAAACCTCCTTGGAAATGCCATTCAAAAATAGACAGAGATGTACTAAACGCATGCATGATTTTAACGAAAGCAATATTACAGAACTTTTCAAAAAATTTCTCGCCCCAAACAAAATTTACGCAATATACACCACCGACAAAATTTTCGGCATAATCCAATCCGTTTACTCAACATTTTTCTCTGCATCACGAATTTTTAAGTTAATCCAATGCATGGAAATGCTTAAAGAAATAACAGATGTAGACG
This sequence comes from Odontomyia ornata, assembly GCA_963969285.1. Lineage (NCBI taxonomy): Eukaryota > Metazoa > Arthropoda > Insecta > Diptera > Stratiomyidae > Odontomyia > Odontomyia ornata. Next base: position 78,525,540 of record OZ017742.1, read on the forward strand.
AGCAGGATAAACTAATAAATGATTACCACAGAAAAAGTTATCATAGGGGTATAAACGAATCAGTCCAACACCTCAAGAGGGATTATTACTTTCCTCATCTTAAAGATAAAGTGACAAAAATAATAAACTATCGCGAAACCTGTCAGATTCAAAAGTATGACAGGAATCCTCCCAAGTTTCTGAAAGCCCGCAAAAACCCCTGGATAGCTTGTACACGGACATCTACACCATCAACGGTAAATCTATCTTGACCATCATAGATCGTTTCTCAATATTCGCCGCCGCATATACACTAGATACAAAGAAAAGTATTAACATCTTAAAGTCACTTCGACACTTCATTAGCCTGCACGGCATCCCCAAAATATAAGTTGCAGATTAAGGCACTGAAATGATGGCCAGCATATTTAAGGACTTCTGCAAACAATACAATATCAAGGTCCACTACACGTCATACCAACAATCCAGCAGCAATGCTTACGTAGAAAGATGGCACTCTACTCTTACCGAGACGTACAGGATTATTTTAGAGAAACTAAAGAAACAAAATCTAGACTAAGACCACGAGGACATACAGGTACTAAACGAGGTCATTATTACCTACAATAACGCTATTCATTCCACTACAAAATTTACCCCTAACGAAATATTCTCAGACAGACCACATATATTCAATTGAAAATTTACCTTCAATACCGAACACGCCTACCTCAAAAAGTTAAATGAATTCAGATCGCAAATTTATCCAGAAATTAAAAATAAGGTTGATGAACTTGTAAAAAATAACTTAGGCAAACTAAATGAAACTAGGACAGTTCCACAAATTCTCAAAGAGAACGAAACTGTATTTCAGAAAGAATGTAGACAGAATAAAACCACTCCTAGGTTTAGTAAGCATAAGGTAAAGAAGGACCTGAAAGTTACATCAATTACTACTAGAAACAAACAAGTTGGGTAAACAGACCTACGCTCATGTCAGAAGGGTTTTGTATTCAATTTACAAAATGCAGTCACCCGATCGAATCCAGTCAAGAAACATTTCAAAGACGATTTAATTGCAGAAAATATGAAATACGAAGATCTTACTATTATTAACAAAGTTGAACGAATTTCGACTTCTAAGGTTTTTGGTATTGTTATACTCATAAATATCTCCCTTGATAATTATTTCAGATGTCCATCCGCGACGGAGGAAACACATTTTTCATGTGTTCCCCCCCTGTGCCCCCACTGAAGTAAAAACTGACAGTTTAACAACTGTTTTGAAAAGCTCCCATGAAAACTTTTATTTCATACTCATATCGGCTACGTTTGATGAATTTTTTTTTTCAGGGGCCAGTCTCCTGTACTGTTATCATCAATTCATGGCCAATTTTTCGAATCCTAGAATGGTTACAAAACCCTTTTGCTAGGAGATCTCTCCCACCTCCTTGACTTGTATCACTTATGAGCATTAATTGTAGGTACTCATCTTCAGTCATTCATCAAATTGAATCAAGTGTTCAAAACAATTGTTCAATCTTCGCATTTAAAACAGCCACTATTTTGTTTTACGATTACTGATACCACTAGCTGAACCGATTCTCAAAGATATACATGACACCTATCATTCCTGAAATTTTCATGCAAATCCTAGCAAAACTGTAGTGTCTGAGTCGGAAAAAAGTGCATGTTGTTCCATAGCCATATGTTGCCATAGTAATAAATGCAGCGCATATTGTTCCATAGTAATACAGGAAAATTCAAACCGCTATAACATCGCTAAATATGATTCAATCTTCATGAAACTTTCAGGATAGATCAACCTTATAAACAAACATCTACGTATTGAATTTAAGGGTAGCGTTAAGATTTTATTCAAGAAAACATAAAATCGATAAATCATACTATTACTAACAAAGTTGAGTGAATTACGACTTCTCACGTATTTGTTGTTGTTGTACTCACCAAGGCCTACATTCCTGATTTTTTTCAGATTTTTCGGATCACAGGTGTCCAATCGCGAGGGGGGGGACACAAATTTTTCATGTATTTCCCCTCCCTGTGCGCCCCTCGAAGCAAATTTTGCCAAACTAAGACCTGTTTTGAAAAGTTCTCATCAAGACCTTTCATTTGATACCCATATCGGCTACCTTCAATGAAATTTTTTTTTCGGGGGGTCACTCTCCTATATGGGGAGACCCCCCTTAAATACCTTATAAAATTCTTTTGTAGTTGAACTTTGAAGAGATCACCACTTTACATCTACACACAAAATTTGATGTTTCTAGCTCAAGCAGTTTCCGAGAAAAACTGCTGTGACACACGGACGGACGGACGGACGGACGGACGGACGGACAGACGGACAGACTGGTCGCGAAACTAGTAGGGTTTTGTAAAATTATTTTACAAAACCTCAAAAACTACCAAAATCCAAGATTAAACGAAGACGTAAATTTCAGGGTAATATTGAGGACTCAAGTACAGAGAATACAAATACAAACGCTGGACAACAACCAGGGACTTCTACCGCTGCGACTTGGGATGAGTAGAAGTATTATCACATACCAAAACCTAATTCATATCGTAAAACTTAAGAACTACGAGGAAGCTATTGGCAACATTATAGACTCAATCAATTAATTCGAAAAAACACCAGAAGCAACAGACACACTAACGGTTACGAAATTAAAAACAAAGTAGCTAGCACACAAACTACAAACACTGATGCCCAGATTTCGACTGAAAAGAGGACTAATTAACGGACTTGGCTCAATAATAAAGGGTATTACTGGTAACATGGACGCCGATGACGCGGTACAGATAGACAAGGATATCGAAAAGCTAATGTTGAATCAATCGAACTTGGAAACCATGATCGTTAGACAAAATAAATTGAACAAACTCATGATGGAGTGATTTGATAATATTACGAATCACACCCATAACCAAACAGATATTATTAACAAATATCTAGTGCAGTGAAAAAATGAAATTAAGAGGGAACACGATTCTATGATCCATATCCAATATCTAAATAAAATTAATTACAATATCGACCTATTGAACAATCATCTCTCTGACATAGCTGAAGCTATAATACTTGCCCGACTGAACATAAGTTCAAAACAAATTTTAAGCCCGACAGAAATAACGGAAATATCCTGAATCCTCCAAAGCCAATCAGTAGAAATCGAATCAGATGAAAATATTTATGAACTTCTTAATCTTCAAGCTTACAACAATAATCCGAATATAATATTTAACATACAAATTCCGCTCCTATCTAACGTCACCTACCCATTTTTTCACATCATACCTCTTCCTCGGCAGAAGGCACAGATTATTACAAATCCCTATGTCATCCTAGAAACCCAAAGTGTTCAATTTTTTGAGATAACATGCCCAAAAATCGAGGGAATATATTACTGCAAGAAAGAAACTAATCAGCAAGAGTCGAGAAATTTTAGGTGCATAGCAAACATCATGAACGGCATGCCAGCATCCTGCCAATACGAGATCGCTTCAGGAGTACCAGAAATATTACAAATCGAACCAAATTATATCCTCGCAGTCAACATTCCCGAAACCAAGCTGGAAACAACTTGTGGAATCTCAAACAGAACAATCACTGGAACTGCACTTATACACTTCGAAAAATGCGAAATTTCAATAAATGAAATCACATACAACAGTGGAAGCAGTATCATCTGGGACAACTTAGACATCTTCCCTATAACATCAATTGGGATTAATACCACCGACACTCTAAAAGATATCCAACTCCATCCACTAAATAGATACACATTCCCGGACGAAAGTTACTTCCAACTATTAGAAATTCCCAGCTACGTTTGGAACTGCATTTTCCCAGTTTCCGGGATCCTGCTAAGTGCCATCATAATCATCAGGGCATACTTATACTGCAAAAGGAAAAATCATGACCAGCATCGAGACCCGGGTCCTGCTCCAGCTGAACACAAGTTCATCTAGCTGTCGCTCTCTAAGGGGGGAGGAGTTACATCGTCAATATCAACATTTGCGACCAAAGGCAATCACCTATAAACGTGCTGCACAATCATCAATATCATAACACCATTAGTTTCATGCAACCAAAGGCAATCACCTGTAAAACGTGCTGCACAATCATCATTAATAATTTTCGTTGTAAATCTAGAAACTAGCTCAACATTTTGCAAGTTCCGAAATAAGAATATTTTTCATGTTATAAATACGAGTATGAATGTATTGTAATTAGTTCGTTATCATTTATTAATAAAGGTAGATTTATGCTCAGGAATTCTGTTTTTTTTTAACTTGGAGTAATTAAGCATACGTAATTCGCGCGTTGGACCTGGAGAACCCCTGACGATGTTACATTGCTGACGACAAGTGACGCGGGGCACCGAACTTGTCCAGTTTCTACCAAATTTCGTTGTAAATTCATCTCCTTCATTGAAGTCCTTATCAGAAGCTTCACTAGCAGTGTCACTGTGCTCACCATTCATTTCGAGATGGTCTTCAGACTCTGATGCATCTTCTGCTGGAATGAACTCTACATCAGATTCGTCCAAGATATCTTCTGGATCACTGGCATCACATTCACCCAGGATCCGGAGAATATCATCATCTGATAGTTGTTGACGGGCCATTTTCACAATTTCAAATATTCAACGTCTATTTTTTTTTTTGTTTTTTGTGGTAAGGAGGTGAAGGCATTTACGCCCGCCGAGTCTGGCAGTGTGGGACTCCCATGGAGGATACCCTTGGACTACCCACTAAACACCTCCCCTGTCTATCTGAGAACCTAGCCTGGAACCGTTTGACACATTACTTCGGGCCAGGTCTCGTTTTGTTACGCCGTGGGGCGCCTTCAAGCTGGGGAGTCCCTTTCCTAGCGGGAGGGGAGAGGGGAAGAGGAATTGCCAGAAGAGCGATCCCCCAGTCCCAGCGCCTCCGGCTGCTGTGAGTCCCTTTTATATTTCAGGACTGCCCGAGCATAATGTGCCACCTGGTTCCATTTGTCAACCGATTCGAGCATCACCGCAACTATATTATCGGGGGTGAGCTCTCCCATCTCCCTGTAGAGTTCCCTTCGCAGCCTGACCCATTTTGTACACGCAAAAAATGTGTGACAGGCATTGTCCTCCTCTCCTGGGCAAAACCGACAATCGGGAGACCGTGACTTACCGATCTTGTGCAGGTAAGACTGAAAACACCCGTGCCCGCTCAAAAGCTGGGTCAGATAGAAGTCAGTCTCACCATGCCTTCGATTTAGCCACGGTCTCACGTCCGGGATGAGGCGCGCAGTCCACCTTCCCTTCGTGCAATTCACCCAAGACTGCTGCCAATCGTTGAGCGAGCGTTGTCTCTCCTCGCGGACAACCATCTCCCTCGCATCCTCGTTTCGGCGCAGGTAGATAGCGCGGCGCTCTCTAGCAAGGAGGGCGACAGGTATCACGCCTGCAATCACTCTCACCGCCGAGTCGGAGACTGTTGGATACGAAGATGCAATTCTCAGTGCTCCTCTTCTCTGTACCTGTGCCAATCGTTTTCGGTATACCTCCTTGCTGAGAGCGTCGCCGCATACCTCTGCTCCGTACAGTAGCACTGACCCTACAGCACTCATCAAGAGGCGTCTTCTTGATGGGCTGGGTCCCCCTACGTTGGCCATAAGTCGACTCAGGGCCGATATTCCCGAAGCAGCCTTCTCAGCCGTTGCCCTGATTTGCTCAGAGAAACTCATCTTCGAGTCGATCAGTAGCCCCAGGTACTTCACCGCTGGCTTCGATTCGATTTGTATACCTCCAATACTGATCATCCTTACTCTAGGGATTCTCTTTTTTGTCAAGATGACCACTTCGGTTTTCTCCAGTGTTAAACTGAGCCCGCGAGCAGTCATCCAGTCCCTCACTCGGCGCATTTGCATACCTAGCCTAAGTTGCGCCTGTTCAACGGTGCGTCCAGCGACCAGAGCCGCAACATCATCCGCATAGCCGACCAAGCGCGACTCATCTGGCATCTCAAGTCTCAGTAGCCCGTCGTAAGACGCGTTCCACAGATCCGGACCAAGGATAGATCCCTGGGCAACACCCGATGTAATTTCCATCCTTCGTTGGCCCTGTGTCGTGTCGTAGAGCAGGCTTCGGTCCTTTAGGTAGTTCCTCAAAAGCCGCATTAGATATTCTGGAACTTGAAAAGAGTTTTCCAGCGTATCCAGAATATCCACCCATCTAGCGGAGTTGAAGGCGTTCCTGACGTCGAGTGTCACCAACAGGACGATCCGCCGCTTGGTGCAACTATATGCCTCTGCCTTTTGGACCACGTTCACCACCTCTGCAATCGCATCAATGGTAGAACGTCCTGCTCTTAAGCCGTACTGCCGAGGAGATAGGTCCCCAGCAGCACGAATCGCGTCAGTGAGTCTTCCCTTGATGAGTTTCTCTAGCACTTTCCCAGCCATGTCTAGCATGCATAACGGGCGGTATGCAGACGGCGATTCGGGATTTCCCTTCCCCTTGCTGATCAGCACGAGCCTCGCCACCTTCCATCGTACCGGGAAAACCCCGTCCCGTAGGCAAGCGTTGAATGTGCTGAGCAGCAAGTCAGGACAATGGTGATAGACGAGCCGCAACACCTCAGCTGGAACACCATCTGGACCTGGAGCCTTCCTCGCTTTCACGGAGAGGACTGCCTCCTCCAGTTCCAGCAGTGTGAAGAGTGGACACTCTACTGCTGTTTCACCATGGACAGCGTCAATACGGACGGGATGGGCGGGGAAGAGTCCCCGCACTATCGCGTCCATCTTTTCCGCGTCATGTATACAAGGCTTCCGTAGGGCACCAAGTTTCCCCATGACCAGCTTGTAGCCAAGGCCCCACGGATCCTTGTTCACATTGTCCACTAGATCTTGCCAGCAGCGAGCCTTGCTACTGTTGATCAGTTTGCGAAGGCATTTCCTGGCTGACTTATATGCTGCCACCTGGTTACATGCCTCGTCACGGTTCCGCGCCCGTTGAGCCTCACGCCGAAGCTTGTGACACTCCCTCCGCTTTTCAGCGATTTCAGTAGACCACCAGTACATTGGGGGCTTGCCGTGCCGGGGTCTTCGGCGGGGCATAGAAGCACAGCAAGCAGTCGTGATTATGCTCATGGTAGAGTTCACCACGTCTTGAGCTGCCAGTTCTTCCGTCCCCTCCAGAGCTCCCTGCAGCGGCTCACCTGCTGTGAGAGCCTTGACGAACCTCTCGACGTCCATTCTTCCGATGTTCCATCCAAGGCCGAGAGCACAGACGTCGGGAGACAACATCACTGATCTCAAGCAGAATGCACTGATGATCACTGGCTGAGTAGTCCTCTAATACTTTCCAGTTGTGTATCCTCCGTACTAAGGACTCCGAGGCGAATGTCACGGTATGGTTCCCTCACAGCCAATACGGCGGAAAGTCGGCGTATTTCCGAAGTTTAGTACGACGAGGGCCGTCCTGGCCGCCATTTCCAGGATTCGTTTTCCCCGCGGATCCGTCCGAGGCATGCCCCATTCGATTGCTTTAGCATTGAAGTCGCCCCCAACGAGCACTTTACCCTCTGCGTTCGAGACAGCGCCCTCCAGAGCATTAAGCTTGGCTTGGAAAGATGATATCGGCTCGTTAGGCGTTAGGTAGACACTAAAGAAGGTGATCCCTGAGCACCGAACCCACACGAAACCATCCCCCCGTCTACAACTCTCCGCTTGAAAATCACTGTTCCGAACCCAGATAGCGGCAGTACCAGTTTCATCAGAGTGCCATAATGCAGCACTTTTATTATGGTGTTGCTCACTCAGCAACAAGAAGTCGGCTTTCATGTCCCTCGCAAACTGCTCAAGCAGATTTTGGGCGGTTGAACTGCGGTGTAGGTTTAGCTGCAGGATGCGGGTCATCAAAGCTCTGATTTTGCCTTGGCTAGGGCTTCCTGGAACACCCGGCATTTTCCTGATCCCAAGACGTGTCCAAAATCAGGTTTTGGATCAGCATCTTTGCAAAGAATACAGTGTGCCTCCTTCGTACACTCTTTTCTTTTATGTCCCATTTCACCGCATTTGTAACATAGGGAACTCCTATCGGGTCCTTTGCATACTTGTGTGGTGTGACCATAACCAAGGCATTTGAAACATTGAAGAGGCGTTGCTCTTCGCCGTATCCTACAGACAACCCACCCAATTCGTACTTTGCCCTTGTTCAGGAATTGTTCGGCGTCCTTTTCGGTCAAGTCAACTATGGCCATGCGTTGTCCCCTGTTGTTTTCTGGTGTCAGTCTTGCTTTGATCCTTCCCACGCTAGGGAACTCCCTTTTGATGGCCTCTTCTACCTCGGCCAGATCCGTCACGCAGTCTTTGTCTCGTAGTTCGATCGTTGCCATTGGCTCGAGCGGGGCTATAGTTGCGCTTTTGCCGAGGACTTTCTTTACTGCGTCACAGAATTCTTCTTTATTGCCGGCCTCTGCTCCGAATTCGACCAGTATGTGGCCCGACCGCGTTGGTCGTACTACTTTAATGGTAGTATTGGTGTCTTCGGGCCTTACGTTTCCCCTGATGTCCCGCAGCACCTCCGCATTGGATCGGCCATCTTGGGGCTTTACAAGCAGTGCCTGCTGCCGGGGTCTTCGTCGGGGCTTCTGCCTCTCCTGTTTTGCATCAGGTCCTTTTTCTGATTGGGCGTCCGTGCGAGTTTTATTTTCTGGCTTTTTTTGAAGGAGTTTCTTTGCGGCTTTCTTCGTTCCTTTTGTAAGCACTGTCTGGAACCCCTGATCTGGTGCTCCACGCCCGTCAAGTGCCTCTTCCTTCCTTCTTTTATCCCGATCTCCTTCGATTGGGCTAGACGCCATTCTTTTATTGACTTTTAACTATGGAGCTATCTGCATGTCGCCTTTAGATTTCGCCCCAAGCGCCTCTTTAGCCTTCTGTTCATCTTCGGCCCTTAACCAGCTCCGCCGATAGTGCCCTATGCGATCTAGGAGCTCCTCTAGTTCAAGGAGCCCTTCCTTTTCTACTTTGCTAATTTTTGGGGAGTCGCATGCAGCTTGTATTCTTTTCAGAACATCTCCCGCTTTTCGAAGTAGTCTTTCCTCTTCGTATCGCTGGGCCGCAATTGTTCCTTGCAACCATCCTTGGGAGAGGTTTTCTTGTTCCGTTTCCGAGTGCAGTACTTCCGCCACATTTTCAACGGTGGCGGTACAATCACGCGGTGTCTGGTCACTCTTTGCTTTTAGTAGCGTAATCTCCTCGTTTGCTTCCGGATTTTTCGTTGCAATGTCGGGATTTGTGACCCTTGCATCGGTCGCTTTAGTAACGATCGCAGCCGTGACAATGGAATTTTCGGTGCTCTTTATGTTATCTTCCACTGCTCGAACACCTGAAGCATCTTGCTGAGTCTCCCGCTTCTCCTTAACAGGACGCTCGGGCGTTCGCATAATTTTTTTGCTGCGCCCAAACGCCGCAGGAATCTCAGTCTGCACCAGACTGTCTGCTGTTCTCCGTTTTTCGTCTACCGTCACTGTCGTCGTGTTAGTCTTCGTTTTTTTCGTGTTTAGTACAGCTCTCGATGTACTGTTGACAACGTGGCTGCAACCGCTGGTTGCGTCGTCGTTATTATTTTTGGTTTCATTTGTTGGATGTTTTTGATCTATTATAAGAGTAATGTACAACAAAAAAAAATTTGACTACGCGGACACCACTTGGAACTGAAGAAACAGTTATTTGGAAACGGCACTTTGCCTCATATCAACTGCACGCGCATAGATAAAAGAAGTAAGTATGCATACAATTTTTTATTTTGTTTGAATTTGCTAAAAAGAACAGTTTCTTACACTATAAAAACAAGAAATGAGCCAATCAGTTTTATTAACGTAGTATACCAAGCGGGGTCCCGCTGTCTCCAAGTGCGATTTTATTTTTTTATATTTTTTAAAAATAACGAATCATAATTATTACAATGAAATATTTATCCTACCCGTGTCCGTGGTTCAATTGGGTGTTATATTTACGGAAGAATCACATAAACATAACCTCTGGGGTCTTCCGAGGACCCCCCTGGTATGTTAAGGGTTAAAACTGTTTGGAAAATTTTTTAAAGCCAAAACTTACAAGAAATCGCCACTTCTGACCTTTCCACAAAGTTTCATGGCTGTAGCCTCCACAATTTCGGAGAAAAACTGGTGTGAAATACAGACGGACGGACACAGGTCGTGATTTCAATAGAGTTTTATACCTTAGTATAAAACCCTTAAAATGAAAACTTAATGGTTTGATGTTGCTTTGTAGTCAAAATTGTCTTGTTAAAAATTACTATGCAATTAGTTTTCGAAGTATATTTAATAGCAAGAATCAACTTGAAAATTTTGACGAAATTCCAGAAATCTGTTGGTCAAAAGAAAATTTATTTTTCCGATAAACAATGCTAATAGAGATTTTTCAAAAGAATGCAAGCAAAACTTAAATTACTCTCATGTTCATTATTTATCAATGACTCATCTGCGCAAAAATACTTAAGTTTCGAGTTTGCAAGTGGTTAGTAATTAGTCTGCAAGTTTGTGTATCTATTCTTTCGTTGCTTACATTTTTAAGTCCATCTTTTTACTTATAATCAAATATTGTTTATGTAAAAATAAAAAAAAAAAATGATAAATTACAATTTAAATTAAGCTTATAAATAAAATAAAACACATGCTTCTCTTCCAAATTCTATAATAAACATAATGCGTCCAAAGGACTCGTCTTACATCTCCTACTACATTGTAGGACTAAAATTTCAAGGAACTTTCTAATTCTTCCTTCACATCGTTACCATCAGCATTATCATTCCAATAGATTGTTATCTTGGAAGATGCTGAGTGATTTCATGTCTTGTTATTTCACTAATGAGCGTAGGTTGGAGTAGGCCACCATAAGAAAAGGGAAAAGTCATTTAATTCATGCCACGAAATTACAACAAACGCCTCTGATAGTATAAAGACCACCCAAAAAATAGTTTTCAATTCATATATGTAGTTGTATGGTGTCTTCAGACAACGTGCGCTGTACCCACACTCATGCCTATAAAGTGCATTGTATATGCATCTGAAAGACAACGTCTTCAGGGCTGCATATGTAATCTGTATCTATTTTGGAAATCTACAAAACTTCTGGTTTTAGGTTGGATGCAGAATGAATTAAGAAATTCGACATTTAGTGCATTTAATATTCTAGATGATGACGAAAATTGTCATGTATCTATATTTCAAACTTTTAATATTATGATATTGTTTTAAAGAATATTTAGTTTCAATAAAACAATTTTTTTTAAATAGCATATTGCATAAAATCCAAACTCACTGCAAAGTAAAAAGGTATATTTCTACATATTTATGAATACAACCGCGCCACTAATCACTTCCTACATATTTTCATTTAATCTAGGGTATACTAGTAGTTTATCACGCTCAACATCCAGACCCAACACGCCTTCATCCCGTTTGCTTTCATTAAGAAATAATTCGCTAGACACAAGTGATGTTATCGCCAGACTATGTTCTACAACTATCAACTCCCTATTGAAGGAGTACGAAGTACGTGCACACATCTGTGCGCTATAAATGTTTACCGGTATGATAAAGGCAGGTGTTACGAATAGTCCTTTCACTAGTTCGAATGCTACATGAAAGTTAACATACGCACAACCCAGGTGGGAGTTGTCTACATCGAAAATAGGAACAAAGTCTTGATTATTTGTTTACACCTTTCACAGCGAACCTAAAAATACATACGAGTACAATACAAGGGTGGTCTCGGATAAAGGGTTGATCCAAGCTTAAGCAGGACATACGTTCACATTACATTATGATGATGTTTACAAAATTCCTGCCCTATCAATAATATTTATCTTTTTATGGAGCTGCTGCTGATGATGATGATGATGATAAACGAAACTATTTAATGGATACCGAAATGTGGTCGGTGGGGAAGGAGGAAATTGTTGATCCCATAAGGAAGAATTAGTTAAATCGAAAAAATCTCTTAGAGCATTTTCGATTCATTAAAATTCACTTGTTCTTGAGCATTTGTATGCAATGGTCCATGATGTCTCCCTTTGAGCCATCAATCATTTTCAAGATGTCATGCGGTTGGGTAGTTTACATCATAGATGAGCTAGACATGTTAATTACATGATTATTGAATTGCTTGGCGCACCCTTTGAAAGCGATAAACTATGGCGGAGACAACATATTGTCGTTTCAGTCTGAAGGACATTATATGGTTTGGTGTGTTAAAGTTTAGTAGATAATGTGTGGAGGAGTAAGGTTGCAATTAAACTACTCAGAGTTATTGAACTAAAAATAACGCGAAGGAAAAAATATAATAAGATAAGGAAACGAGGAAGTAGCGATAAATTTCATAAAACAAACGATTCTTAATATAGGATGCTCTTTGCATTAAAAGGCACGATACTAAAGATTTTAATCCACTAAAAATACCTTAAATATCAAAGGACGTAGACAGTGCTTAAACCCGTTTCGGCCCCTTATTTCGGGATGCTTTTTTTGTATTTACTAAAGTATAAAATAATCACTTCAACTTTTCTACATGTTCTTATCAATATCGCCAGATACAAAAAAGTAGGGTAGACTGGGTATGGTTGAAACCATAGTACATCCACATAGTATCCACACCTTCCACTTACCCTGTGTTGCACACTTTCTGAATTTTCCCAGGAGCGTGTCAGTTGAGCCGAGGAGGAGTCTTAGAAAGCGACAGCGGACTGTACCTATCAGTTCGACAAGTCCGGACAGTCTCAGTCTACTCCTAGGTGTCAACTGGCTAGCTAGCTAGTTCGGAGAGGAGTTTCGGTCGCGAGTCTTATGCGAGCAGTGCGAGTTGCTACACTCAGCGATCGGATTAAATGCCCGATTTAAAACACGCCGAACATCATATAATGACTCTACTTCATATAGTATTACGTAGCTTCTTCTTCTTTGTAGCACTACAGCCCCTTTCGGGCCTTCGCTTAGAGATAGTTAGAGTATCTCATTTTCATGACCGTATTGATTTGTTCGGAAGTTGGTTTGGTCAGTACCTTATTGACTGCGAATAATTACAACTAAAAATTTAAGTTAAATTACGATTAAGTAAGAGTTCTAATGAAACTCGCCAAATAAAATAAGTCTTATTCCTTCATTGAAAATGATTTAATCACTTCAGGTTGGCTGAATTCAGTATTAAAAGTATTTCTATTCCAAATGGCTTGACTTAATACGTTTCACTTTTGGAGCTTATCTTAATCTAAGTATTATTCTAGTACTTGATAAGTATTTGCAAAATTATTTATCTTCTCGTTTATATCCCTTTAGAACACTTACTATAATGTACTTAACGAAAAATTAGGAGTTTGTATGTGTTTATTGTTCTATATTCGCAAAATTTATATTATCTAATTATTACTCATTCTTTCCAAGGGAACATGAAAGTCTTAAAAAGTATCGTGTTGTTGTCTTTAACGAACTCTTACTTGAGTCTTCTCTTAGACAAAAATTACACCATCCCAAAACATAACATATCATTCACATATTAATTATCTCATTTTATTTAAATGTTCCTTCATTCTTTCGTCTTCACGCGCTTCTTACGTGGTGTGACAATTAAGTAATGAGACTGATTCCATGAAAACCGTATATTTAAAAACTATTCTACAACTCGGCCATCTCCTTGAAAATAGTCCCCTTGAGCAGCTATACAACGATTCCAGTGCGTTTTTCATGCTTCGTAACATTTTTGGAACGCTTCAACTGGGATGTCCACGAGTACCCTCGTCACGGCCGCCTGGATGTCCGTAATCGACTTAAAATGGGTTCTTTTGACAACCAATTTTGTTCTCATCACCTGTAATAACTCGATCAAGCAGCGTGGGATCGTTTTCCACTTATTCTAAACGGTCTTCTGCAACGGTCATCGGATGCTGCTTTTGCTCCTCAGAAAGGTTCTTTGTAACTATCTTCTCGCCCAACTTTTTCATCCCGAAATCGTCAGTTAAAATTTGTCTGACTGTTTCACGGCTCATACCCAGTCCCGAGGCCAACATTCGAACTGTTAAACGCCGATCTTCACGGATAAAGGCGCGCACACGCTGCGCATTCACGTCAGTCCGAACCTCGACTGATCTTCCGCTCCATGCTTCGTCTGCCACGCTTTCACGCCCCTCCCTTAAACTTTTAATGCCATCGAAACACCTGGGCACGACTAAGAGCACTATCACCATGCACTTTTACAATTTCAGTGTACGTTTCCGAAGCCCAATGTGGCGCAAAATTTTATCGAGATGCGTTGCTCTTGATTTCGTTTCTCCATTTTCGTGACAAGCATCACCAACACACGTCTACTCAACATGGCACAACAAGCGAACTAAACAAGCTAGAGCAATGCTAAATAAAGCAATGAAGAGGGGAAGGGGAAGGGAATTTCAAGGTCGTAGTTTTACCACAAGCGCGGCAATAAAATTAGTCTCATTACTTAATTGTCCCCTTTTGTATATGAATGTGGTAGACCTTTTATCCGATGAAAAATACAATTCCACTTATGATATTCAATAAATTGTAGTTTATTTTACTTCCCTTCTCATTTAATTCTTTTTTCTTTCATAAAATTCCTAAATGGTTAAATTTTATAGTTTAATTTATCGGAGATACTTCATAGCAATTTAGGAAGGTTCAAATAACACTCGCTGATATTCAAATTTGATTTTATGCTACAAGAATTCAGTAACGTGGAAATTGATGTGGCTAGTAAAAGGATACTGTGAAGTAAATGAAACTACCGAATGGTTAAGAATATTTCCCTCACAACCAACTCAAATACTCCCCAAAAAATCTAAATTATTGTGTATTTTCGATAGGGTAATGGTAATTGCAAGAAAATATAACGTGGAATATTGAACGGATTTATTATGATGTTTAGCATTATGAATTATCATCATTTATATCATTATTATGTAATATTTTTTAATAAGTATTAAAAATTAGTTTTATTATCTGTTTTATTTGTTGTTATTTATTGTTATAGTTAGTATTATGTATTATTATTAGTACCGTAGATATTATTTATTATGATAGTTAGTATATGCCCCTTATACCGATGTTTTAGGTGCCCCTTATACCAATGTTTTAGCATTGCCTGGAGGCATACATAGGATTCGACGACGTGGGAAGTGCAGATCGCTCGAGCGTTGTGCGACGATGGAAGAGTGATGGAGAGAGTGGTAGGGAATTGGATCATAGTAGTCTTTGCGTATAGACGTCTTTTAAATCGCTCCTGTCAAAAGTTTTCAAAAATTAAATTAATTTTTAAAAACGTTAGTCCGAAGTTAATTTTTATTGGAAAAAATCTTATATTGTCGAAGTAATCGACTCAGGAAATTTCTATCGAATATTTTTACTTCGATTGGTGACGAAAAACAAATCTACAAAGAAAATTTCACCGCTGGTATGGAGGAGCCCGACGGCTTCCCACCGTTGGGGCAACCTGGGGAAACGACGAATACGAAACTGGTGACAATCACTAAAAGAAAACATAACGAAGAAAACTCCGTAGATGGAGGGTGCAAGCTGCAAATAATAGCGGATAATCAACAAATGGCCAAATTGCAGAAAGAAAATGATGAACTAAGGCAAGAGATACAGTCTCTCAAGGATCTTTTCAAGAAAGGGATGAAGCCTCAAAAGACGCAGCCACAAAATCAATGGCAACAGGTAACAAAGCCGAAGAAAAGTGCAAAGCAAGTAAATCCAGAGGAAGTTCTAACTGCTGGTGGCACCAACGAGAGCCAAAATTATTTTGCAGCGCTGGAGGGATTAACCGAAGATATGGAAATCGAAGAAAACATCAGAGGTAATTTTAATCAAGATAATGACGTTAATTTCATTCAATATTTAAAGAACAAAAATAAGGAGAAAAAACCAGCCCGCAGTTCTGCTGGTTCCTCTGAAAAAGCTTCCAACAAGACAGAAAAAGTTCCGCCAATCAACGTGTTTGGACAAACCGGGAAAGACATGGTTCGGCTATTGGCAGCCGAAAATAAACTGGCCAATTTCGAAATCAAAAGAGTTAATGCCGAAAAATTAACTATAAGGACGAAATCACTGGTTGATTTCAAGTCAGCCAAAATGCGCTGATTTCTGGGGAGATTCCACACTTCGCCTATACCCCAAAAAGTGAAAAGAATCAGACCTTCTTGTTGAAGGGTTTGGACAGCGGAGAGGATACGGTCGATCTTCTTCAGGTGCTCAAGGAGGCTTCACCAGATATTGATTTTGTTTCAGTCAAAGCCTTTGCGACAAGAAGGTCGACCATAGAAAGGAAGAATTTACCACTTTACCTGGTACAAATAGCAAATAAGAGCAGTCCAAGTGCCCTTCAACAAATAAGGTACTTAAATTTCAGAGTGGTGAGGTGGGAACGCCTCCAGAAAAGAGAAGTCAACCAGTGTTACCGGTGTCAAAGATTTGGACATTCGGCTGCCAATTGTGCCATGCACTATCGTTGCGTTAAATGCAAAGACGTTCATGCTCCCGGTGAGTGCAAATTGGCTCAGACGGAGCCTAAAGAAAAATTATACTGCGTTAACTGCGGTGTTTTTGGTCACCCAGCATCATATCGAGGATGCTTCCGATATCAAGATGCAAAAGTTAAATTTGCTCCAAAGCAAACACAAGTACACCGTAATATCATACCTTCCAACTTCGTCAAGCCCGGAGTATCATTTGCACTCGCCGCTAGAGGACCAGCAGAAAATGCTGGAAATAATGTAAATAATGTAAGTGGCAATAATGAGCTGCTTCTCAAAATTTACCAGCAACTTAATTCTTTATCGGAGAGAATCAACAAACAAGATTCAAAAATTAACTTTGCTTTTCAGCGTTTAGGTCTTTCAAATGCCTAATAATAACTTGTCATCCAGTCATATTCCCATGGATAGGCTTCGCCTCATATCGATCAACGTCAACTCTATCGTTGCTATACATCGACGTGATTATCTCCTTGAATTTGTTGTTAAGCAAAAGCCTGACATCATACTTCTCACTGAAACCCACCTCAATTCATGGCATTCCATGGAATTCAAAGATTTTGCATTCGTAAGAAACGATAGGGTAATAGGTGATGGGGGAGATGGCACCGGGATATTGGTTAGAAGACCCTATTGTTTCCAAAATATTGAAAAAGTCGAATTCAAAAACTTTGAATTTCTTGAAGTGTCCGTCATCAAAATTTCACTGCCAGGTGGGGATAACCTCTTCGTTATCTCTGCCTATGCAACTGGTCAAAATGTTCTCAAGTTCAAGGAGGAACTCAATTCCTTGTTTGAAATACTCGAATTGAACAGGCTGCATAGTTATTATATTTTTGCTGGTGACCTGAATGCCAAGCATACATCATGGCTAAACGCCACCAATAATCCAAGAGGTGTATTGCTTAAATCATGGATAACAGAGAACCAAATTGAATACAGGTGCAACCTATATGGGTCGGAGTTCCCAACATACCCTAGGACAAATTCATATTTGGACCTCTGCATTGCTGACGCAAGACTTGAATTCAGCTTTAATAGTCCTCAACGGAAACTGCAGGTGCTTCCTTACGATAGCGACCATAACGCAATCGTAATGGAAATCAATCATCAAAGGGATGATTTCTTCCTCATTCCAGTTCAACATGAAAACCACCGGTTGAATTTCAAAACAACAGACTGGGGAAAGTTTCAAAAGAAGTTTAATCGGGAGTACCAGAAACAATGTCCTCCTTCTGATGATGGCAACGCTTGCTCAATGGTTCCTAATAACAGAAATCTAACTGACGATGAAATAGATCTCTATTTGTCGAAGTTAGAGAAGCTGACGTTGGAAACGATTCAGAAAGTTGTTCCCAAGATTAAGCATAGAAACAATATGGAAGGATATAAAACACCAACCATCGCAAGGTTGAAAAGATTGAAAAGCCTTCTTCTCACCCGCGTCAACAATATTTATCGACGATTTTTGGACTACAACCATCCCTCGTTGGCTTTGTTGAAATTACACCTGAAGAATTTCCGGAACTTAATCCGTTCATACTTCAGGAGTGAGGTCAGCAATCAATGGGCGGAGAAACCGAAGGGTAGTAGCCCACAGGACCCAGATGGCGTTTTCGCGAAAGTGAATAGCTTATTCCGTAAGAAGTCTCGAGTGAAGGTATCGAATCTTGAAGTCACTAGTGATGAGATAAATCTTCTCGATAGAGCTGGTATCGAAATTGATAGTACGACTCCGGATAGAAATGGAAGCAGGATTATATGTGATGGATTGCAGAAACTTGCCCTGATTGGAACACATTTAGAATTCGTTCATCTGCCAAACCCAGAGAGAAGGAATGAAATATTTTCGGAGGTCGTTGAAGCAAAAGTTTCCGACTTCAAATCAAGCCTGAACTGCCAATCAATTCTTCATTTCGATGAAACATTCACATCTGACCTCATACCGAGCTAGAATCTTATTGATTATTTTGTCAGCTATGAAGACTTGTGTTTCATATTTCGCAGAATAAACAAAAAAAAAATCATGTGGTACTGACGGTACTCCAAATATAGTTCTCCGACATTTGCCTGAGGTCGCTATTAGGAATTATTGCATATTGTTCAACAACATGTTCAACAATTCATATTTCCGAAATGAGTGGAAAAAGGCTAAGGTATTTCCGATCTTGAAGAAAGGAAAAGAATCTTCATGCCCTAAAAGCTATCACCCAATCAGCTTGCTGCCTAACATCAGCAAGGTGTTTGAAGTGATACTCAACACAGCATTAAACGCCCACATTGAGAAATATGAGTTGATGCCGAATCGCCAATTCGGTTTTCGTGCCAGGCATTCGACCATACATGCAATAACGAAAGTAACCTCAGACATATGTTGGAAACCAAACAACAAAGAATGTGTCTCATTGATATGGAGAAAGCCTTCGATACGGTGTGGTTAGATGGACTAGTTTTCAAACTTCTTCAGGACAGGTTCCCCAGACACCTTGTCGCCATGATGTGTAATATGTTATACGGGAAATCATTTGTTGTAACCGATGGAAATCTGACAACATTGCGCGAATTCAAGGTCTTGAATGGTCTACAGCAGGGAACAGTTACTGCGCCCCTGCTTTTCTCAATCTTCATTCGCAAGCTATTGAACAGCTTTGATTTTAATGTCTCGCCAACGCGATCATTGGTAGCGTTTGCTGATGATCTGATCATCTATACGGCAGACCGAAAAGCTACAATAGTTCAGAGCAATCTTCAAAAAATGTTTAATGATGTGCAGCTCTACACCGACAATTGGCGAATGAAAATCAATGCGCAGAAATGCGAAACAATCTTGTTTCGGACAACGCTGCAGGGGGCTAGTCAAGACCTGAAACTTAATTGGAAGGATTTCCACATTATGGCTGGTGAGGGTAGTTCAGAACGGGTTCCACATAAATCCTGTGTTCGATACCTCGGTGTTCATCTCGATCAGTATCTATACTACACTGAACATGTCAAAATCATGCTCAGTAAGGCACTAAAAGTAGTCATGGCCCTTCGGCGACTCTTTCATTCCAGATACATTGATCAAAAAGTCAAAGTAATTTGTTACAAGACCCTGGTTAGGCCAGTTTTGACATACGGATGCCAGATCTGGTACAACCAGAGTGCTAGTACAATGGAAAGATTAAGAGTTTTCGAAAGGAAATGTCTTCGTGCATGTACTGGTTTGTACAGAAAGCCTGAGACGGATTGGAAGCACTATATATCGAATAGAAAAATTTATCAAACCGCTCAAGTGACAAGAGTCGATATCTTCATATTGAAACTTCTTCGGAATCATATCGCAAGATCTGTAACTGTGAGTGAAAACCCTTGGATTTCACAGCCGTTCCACCCTACAGACGGGTATATTGTGACTTGCCTCACTACTGGCTTCGTTCCTCCAGAAGCATTCGTGTATTTGGACATGAATCGATATGTTTTTGATTCTGACGGCGTCCCAATCATATATCACATATACCGACGGGCCACCGATAAGAAGATAAAATATCCTCTGAATCTGAGTTCACGAGACCAACAATTCCAATGGAGATACTCATTTGCTAGATTCGTTGAGGCTGGTCGAGCTGAGATGGAGCAATCTAGGTATTGGTGGCTGAATGACAATGTCTAAATTATTCGTGTTTATTTTCTGTTTTTGCGCTTTTTCTCGTTACTTAGTTTTTTAGATTCATCTCATTATTGCTACATCTAGTGTTGTTGTTTATTTGTATTATAGTGAAGGTATAGGTTTCAATATAAGGTAACGTTTTTTTTTTGTTTTTTTTTTTTTGATTGAACTTATTTAGAATTAGGGTGTAACATATTAGGTATAGGATATAAGTTCATTGTTGTGTTAGTAATATAAGTAATTTTTGAATAATGCTGGTTGGTTTTTTCTCCTTTTTCCAATTGAATCAAAAAATATGAAATAATCTTAATTAATTTAAATTTGCAAGTGTATTTTTTTCATTAAGTGTGTTTAACTGATAACGTATAAATTTAGAGAGCCATTCGGGCTATTAAGTTTTTTATAGTTTTATTGTTTGGAATTTGCTTTATGTTCTTTTAAAAATTTATAACGATTGGTATTAAATAAAGCGCTTTTGACTTTGACTTTGGAGAGAGTGGTAGGGAATGGAGGTATTTAAAAAATGTATTAATATTATCTGTATGAATTGTTGTTTATTAATATGGTTCGTACTATTACTTATCATTACTCATATTTACAGAAGAGTTCTGCTAGTTCACGAACCGTTTCAGCGGGCAGCATCTGGACGTTAGGCACACCAACGACTTCATAAAATTTGTCACTACCATTATATAAATTATTGCCTCCAAATAATACACTTTCGCCGGCAACCATTTTAACTGTTGGTTCGAGTTCTCTAACTAATTTAATCTCTGACATATGAGTGAGATGAAGTGTATTCATGTTTATTTGCATAACGCCTTGCACTCGTCCCGCTTTTCTATATTATTTAACACCATATAGTGTGGTGGCTTCCTTGTCATGTATTTAAATAAGACTGTATAAGTTTTAGTGGCGAAAATTTCGGAAAATTATCTCAAGTACTTCACACATTGCGAAAATCACCCGTCGATGTCAGTGGCGTAAGGAATAGAGATCTGTCACATAAACTTATCAGCTGATTGGGACATTTAAATATAGAGTGACAGATATCGGCGGAATATCGATAAGCGGGATCGAGGTTGTCACACCTTTGCGGTGAATGCCATCGGAAATGCTATTTCTTCATTCTTCGTCTTTCCGCGAGTGCGTTAACAAGATCACTTTATCAGGGATAGACCAATAGGATCTGTTGGAAGTGCAAATCCGTCTGGCTGGATGTAGGATGAAATGTATGTTTGCCACAATTGTGATTCCGAATGATCTCGAAACTAAATAAATAATTTTGTTTGAAATTATGTCAAGCTGTTTCTTAACCTATTTGAATAGCTGAAGAGCTACAGTTTTTTTAAAACTGAATTTTATTTTCTTACACTAGAAGTATTGAACTTTTGTTTTGTAGATGTTTTTAAAAATAAAGTTTTGAAATTTCACTGAAAGTGTTATGTTATTTGGAGTGCTGAAATCTTGTTTTTAATTGATGCTGTTGAATTTTGAAAAATATAATTGCAAGTAGTATAAAAACATTACATAAAACAAATCTTCAACATCTGATAAGTTGTACTTAATATAAAACTTTGACGGAAGATTAAAATTAATATAAGATTATAGACATTGTGAAGGACTTGAATATTAATGAATACATATTTGTGTTGTTCAATTGTGTCATTACCAGTCGTAAAATGTTATTAGGCGACGAATAAACATATTGGTTTATTTTATTATTTATTTTGCATGTGTTTCAATTGATCCCTGGCACTGTTTCAACTTACTCTGGCATAGGAACGGTTGAAACAAATTATTTTCTTTGTTAAATTTTATTTTACACATAAAATACAATAAAGTGATCTCAGCACTACCCATTAGTAGACAGATGTATGGTCTTTTACTTAATATATTGCCATTATCGCTCGCTTAACTGGTCCTGATGCAATGGGCGATAAACGCTAAAATGTTTCAACCATACCAAGTCTACCCTACTTGAAGTGTCCAAGAGATCGTAAGAAAAAAGGAGACGTAGTTACTTTATTAATGATTTTGGTTTATTCGGCGGAATACGTGTGCATTTCACCGTGGCTAAGAAGGTACTGCTGTTGCCGCATTCACACTTACACTGCGCTACTAAGTCTGGATGGCACGATCTCTGAATTACATTTAATTTAACAATACTCCTTTCCACCTTAGTTTTTGCACAGCGCTTTTCATGCAATAATTACTCAGATTACAGAATTCACAAAAAGTGAAAAAGACATTGATTTAATATTAAAATAAGATATTAAATTAGAATAGCATAAGAATATTAAATTAAGAAAAGGAAAACTTTTAAACGTTTTTCTTAAAAAAAAATAACAAATTGGGTAGATAGACTTACGCTCATGTCAGAAGGGCACAAATTTTTCATGTATTCCCCCTCCCTGTCCGTAACGCGAAGCGAAAAATGTCAGTTTATGAACAGTTTTGAAAAGTTCTCATTAAGACCTCTCATTTGATACCCATATCGGCTACCTGTGATGAAAAACCTTATAAAATTTTTTGTAGTTGGACTTTGAAGAGAGCAACACTTAACTCCTACCTACAAAATTTGATGTTTTTAGCTTAAGTCGTTTGCGATAAAAATTATTGTGACACACGGACGGACAGATGGACAGACAGGACACGATTTTATTAGGGTTTTGTAAAATAACAAGAGTTATCAGAAACAATTAGTTAACTTAAAGGAACTTAAGTCTCAGTTCACCATCGTAGCCCGCCTCCGTTGTTGTGGTAATGCCCATCCAATTTACAGGTCCGGCTTTGACTTCCAACATGTGAATACATTGACTCCGGAAACTGATAATTTGAGCCGTCTTGCAGTGGTAATCGTGAAAGGGCGTCTGCGTTGCCATGTTGATCACCTTTCGGATACATGAATTGGAAGCACACGTGGCGAGAGATATGTTACTCTGGAGTAACGGCTCCTTTCTTCAAAACTCCTAAGAGTGGCTTATGATCTGTAACAAAGAGAAAGTTAGAGCGACCAAAGATGTATTAATGGAATTTTAATGCTCCGAATAAGAAGGACAAGGCTTTTTTGTCAATTTGGACATATTTTCGCTCAGTTGGAGATAGCGTCCGTGACGCGAATGCAACTGGCCTTTCTGAGTCGTTGTCCATGAAATGAACAAGAACCGCTGATACCCCATACGCATCGCAGGAGAGCAGCAGCTGTTGATTACCAACGTAATGAGTCAAAATTGGACTTGTAGTGAGCCTCCTCTTGACCACATTCAATGCGTCGAAGTGAGCTTCAGCTCACATCTATCTTTCTTCAGAAGTTTATACAAGGGCTCAAATACTATAGCTCGGTCTTACAATGAATGATTTTTCTTAAGGGCGCTTGCAACTCTGTTTTGTTGCAAGGCACAGGGGCATTCAGAATAGTCAGAATCTTTTCTCTCAGTGGATAAATTCCTTGAGCATCTATTCTGCACCCCGAAAATTCAGCACTTTTCTTTATTTATAAGCCGTATTCATATAATACGTCAAAAACATTCGTCAAGCGTTGCGCATGTTCCTCTTTCGTTCAGCCTGCCACAACACTACTGTCGATTAGCACTGCTACTCTTTTGATGCCTTCCAACAAATTTTCGATTAACCTTTGAAAGATTCCAGGTGCAGCAGAGATGCCGAAAGGTAACCGTTTCACAGCAAAGATGCCTTTAATCGTATTTATTGCCAAGAGATACGAAGCTTGTTCGTCGACTACCAGCTGCGTGAAGGCTTGATCCAAATCCAATTTAGAGAAGATTATCCCACCTGAGGGTTTCAAAAATAAATCGTCGAGAGTAAGTAGTGGGTACCGGTCAGGCCTGAGAACTCGGTTTACGGTAGCTTTGTAGTCCCCGCGCAGCCAAAAATTTGCATCGCATTTTGGAACTACCACTATAGGCGCAACTCATTTCGAATATGGATCCCTTCCAAAATGCCAAAATCTACCAGACGTGGAATCTCTTCCATCACTCTATTTTGCGAAGCGTAAAGTACAGGACGGCTCCTTAAATATATTGAAGAAGCGGTGTGATCAAAATCTACGTTGATGGCAAGTCCTTTAAATTCTACTAAGCCTTGGTCTTCCTTTTGTAAGTGCTTGGTGTGTCAACTCAATTAACTCGGAAAAAACTGACTTTGCAGAAATTGCATTTATGCTTCCTACCGATAGACACAATGCTTTGAACCAGTAAGCCTTAGAAGCGAGTGATCTTTGCAGTTGCCCACTATGACTAATGGTAGGAGGGCTAGAAATTCACTTTGACAGTCCTCGTTGCCGAGAACACGAAGTTCTTGTTCATCGTAACTGTCCAGTCTCAATCCAGCAACCGGTTTCAACTTATACTGAGGACCCCATAATTTAAAAATGGTATCCGTCTACGTGACAGTGATAGCAGCGCCTGAATCCGCCTCCATTCGCAACTGCTTTTCATCAATGGTCACTGGAATTATCGCAGGAGAAACTGTTATCATTTACCTGTCGATATCTGCTTGCACGTAGAATAAGCCAAAATGGCAGAAGAGGGGTGATGCCGAACTGTTCGTTGAGTCCACATTTTCGTTGCGATATGCCGTAATTTGATGAGTCGCCGCTTTGGATTGACACTGAACAGATCCTTTCGTTTCAGATCTTGAAGCATCGCCCTTGTTTCGATTAAACTTCTTTGTGAATTTGCCGTCTTGTGAAAGTTGCCCAGATTGACACACTTTAGCAACGTGACCATATTTTTTGCATTCACCACGATATAAAGAGTCAGGACTCATCGTGAATTGTGGTACTTTGTGATCACTAGCGTACTTGAAACATAGATCGATGGAGCTTTTGCTCTATTTGAGCTATGTGGCCCATTTGATCTGCAGATGCACTCTTGCTCAATAGCTCCATTGAATTATCATTAGTGTTCATTTTTAGGGTTTTGCAAAATAATTTTACAAAACCCTACTATTTTCGCGACCAGTCTGTGCGTCTTTCCGTCCGTCCGTCCGTCCGTCCGTGTGTCACAGCAGTTTTTCTCGGAAACTACTTAAGCTAGAAACATCAAATTTTGTGTGTAGGTGTAAAGTGGTGATTTCTTCAAAATTCAACTACAAAAAAATTTTATAAGGTGTTTAAGGGGGGTCTCCCCATATAGTAGAGTGACCCCCCGAAAAAAAATTTCATTGAAGGTAGCCGATATGGGTATCAAATCAAAGGTCTTGATAAGAACTTTTCAAAATAGGTCTTAGTTTGGCAAAATTTGCTTCGAGGGGTGCACAGGGAGGGGAAATACACGAAAAATTTGTGTCCCCCCCTCGCGATGAAATGAAAACACACAAAATTAGATGTTTCTAGCTTAAGTAGTTTCCGAGAAAAACGGCTGTGACACACGGACGGACGGACGGATGGACAGACGGACAGACTGGTCGCGAAACTAGTAGGGTTTTGTAAAATTATTTTACAAAACCCTAAAAACCAGAGACCTTTTTGTTTCTACAGCTGCCACTGTTCGGGCTTAGAGAGTTCTTACCATAGCTATAATCTAGAAGTGCTCGCCATAGTCAAAACTTTAGATCGTTTTGGGGTCTACGTTTTGGGGTCTACGTTTTGGAAAGCATATACGGATTGTGACCAATTGCACCACCATTGCCCAGGTTAAGGCGAAAATTAAGCTGATAAATCAAATCACCAGATGAATGTTGCGATCAATGGAGTACGATATTGAGATTATAAACCGACCGGGAATATGACTCGCTCATGTCGACGCTCTTGGTCATGCGCCTGATTTACTTGCTGGCGAGTTGGAAGTTGTGGGACTAGTTTTTGCGGTCACTGCGAGAATCAAAGATTTGATTTATACCATGCAGCTTAAGGATAACCAGATACGACATATTATCGCTGTAATTAAAAATATCGAAGAGGACGTGCGCATAAAACAGATAAAATCCGAGCCTGAATTTAAAAATAATCGATTGAATCGAAAGACACGCTGATATCGGATTTTCCAATCCCCGAACGCTCCCTGGAAGTCGGCAACCGCGATGCTGTCTTGAGCCCTCGTCGTAGCACGTTGAAAGTTTTCCAGAGTCCCGAACCGCGTCCTTTTAAGGTGTCTCTTGATCTTGGGGAACAGAAAGAAGTCCGCTGTTGCCATATCCGGGCTGTAAGGAGGCTGTGGCAACGTTGCCCTCGACTGTTTGGCCAACTGCTCGGTGACGAGCAGGCAGGTGTGCGACGGAGCATTGTCGTGATGGAGGATCCACGAATCGGCAATCTCCGGACGGACTCGGCGAACCCGGACGGCTAGTCGACGGTGCACTTCTCTGTAGTACTGGCCGTTTACAGTTTGGCCAGGTGGCACAAACTCTTTGTGAACAATGCCTTTCACGTCAAAGAAAGCAATGAGCATCGACTTCACCTTCGATTTGCTCATGCGCGCTTTTTTCGGGTTGGTGACGCCGGTGTGTACCACTCCGACCTCTACCGCTTTGTCTCAGGATTGTTTTCGAAAACCCACGTCTCGTCTCTTGTGATAACGTGGTTAAAAAACTCTGGTTCGGTTGCTCCATCGTACGCTCCATTTTCACTCCGACGACGTAACTGAACACGCACTCCGCTCTCGCTCGATGCTATCTCTCCAAGCACTTGGAGGCAACTGCTGCAGCCCGGTCCCCTTTACCTAGACCCCCACCACCACTACAGCACCAGATACCGGTTAGCAGACGCTTTGACGGCGCGGAGCAGGCTCAGTTCGGTTACTTATTATAAAGACCCTGTATGATAACCTTTGATGCCTTTACTAAATATTTGGTAGTAGAAGCTGTGAAGAATGCTTCAACACAGTCGGTTCTCAACAAGTTAACCGAGTTTACAAGTTATTTTGGTCTCCCATTCAAAATCACTGACGATCGAGGAATACCGTATACTTTCCAGAAGCTCAATTTGTTTTGTGAGTTGCATAACATAAAACACATCAAAGTCGCGGTCCAAACACCATGAGCTAATGGACGGATAGAGTGGGCCAATAAAACAATTTTGTCCTATCTATCTACAACCACCGAATACCAAAACAGCTGGGACGAATTTTTACCATCGCTTCAGTGGGCTATAAACTCCCAAAAGAATTTGACAACTGGATTTAGTCCCAACGAGATCATTTTCGATTTTAAATTAAAAGACCTTACAGGAAATCAACTTATTTCCATTCTACAAGATTTCGTTGATCTCTCTGACGCTGATATGACCGATATTAAAACTAAACGTAAACGAGCTTTGAAAAATCTGACGAAAAAATAAGAACGGTGGAAAGTTCGTTTTGATAACAAGCTTACACCACCGAAACAGTATGCCGTCGATGACTTAGTACTCATCGAAAATGATGCCACAGTGTCTGGCAAAAGCCGTAAGTTAGAATCAAAGTTTTTGGGGCCTTATATAGTTTCTCGGGTCCTGGGAAAGATTCGTTGCCTAATCAAAAACATTGAAGGACTCCAAATTTCGACAAAGCCATTTTGCTCAGCGTTACTTCCGAAAAGCTTCAATCCTCCCGAACTTGAAGACAGTTTTGAGGATGATGAAATCGAGGACGATCCCGATGCAGGATTGGCCGAGCTGTCAGGCTAGATCATCCCGCCTAGAAAATGCCGTCCACACACACACATACTTGTTCATATGACCAAGGAGGCCTTTTTGTTTTATATTGGAGCCAGTTGTTGACTATCCGCCGATTGGAACGTTTGTTGTTGTGACAGCCGCCGCCAATGATAAGTACAAGTAATTGCCACGTGTGAATTTAACTTTAAAAATAAAGACGATTGTTATCTCTAAGTGTATGTTTTTGTTTCAACATATTTGTATATAGCCCATAGACGTGGTCCTACACTATCCTTAGTTTGGTTTTCACTACTGAAAATGAATATACGTGTAAGCTAAGTTTTGATATTCAGTAAAAGTTGACTGATTCAGTAATTATTTTACAATAGCCTTCTGGTAGAAAGACTCTCCTGCTGCTTTTAGTTACCTTCAAAAGTGTTTGACTTTCACAGTTTTTTTTTTTGTGGTAGGGAGGTGAAGGCACTTACGCCCGCCGAGCCTGGCAGTGTGGGACTCCCATGGAGGATACCCTTGGACTACCCACTCAACGCCTCCCCTGTCAATCTCAGAACCTAGCCTGGAACCGTTTGACACATTACTTCGGGCCAGGTCTCATTTTGTTACGCCGTGGGGCGCCTTCAAGCTGGGGAGTCCCTTTCCTAGCGGGAGGGGAGAGGGGAAGAGGAAATGCCAGAAACGCGATCCCCCAGCCCCAGCACCTCCAGCTGCTGCGAGTCCCTTTTATCTTTTAGGACTGCCCGAGCATAATGTGCCACCTGGTTCCATTTGTCAACTGATTCGAGCATCACCGCAACTATATTATCTGGGGTGAGCTCTCCCGTCTCCCTGTAGAGTTCCCTTCGCAGCTTGGCCCATTTGGTACACGCAAAAAATGTGTGACAGGCATTCTCCTCCTCTCCTGGGCAAAACCGACAATCAAGAGACCGTGACTTACCGATCTTGTGCAGGTAAGACTGAAAACACCCGTGCCCGCTCAAAAGCTGGGTCGGATAGAAGTCAGTCTCACCATGCCTTCGATTTAGCCACGGTCTCACATCCAGGATGAGGCGCGCAGTCCACCTTCCCTTCGTGCAATTCCTCCAAGACTGCTGCCAATCGTTGAGCGAGCGTTGTCTCTCCTCGCGGACAACCATCTCCCTGGCATCCTCGTTTCGGCACAGGTAAATAGCGCGGCGCTCTCTAGCAAGGAGGGCGACAGGTATCACGCCTGCAATCACTCTCACCGCCGAGTCGGAGACTGTTGGATACGAGGATACAGTTCTCAGTGCGCCTCTTCTCTGTACCTGTGCCAATCGTTTTCGTTATACCTCCTTGCTGAGAGCGTCGCCCCATACCTCTGTTCCGTACAGTAGCACTGACCCTACAGCACTCATCAAGAGGCGTCTTCTTGATGGGCTGGGTCCCCCTACGTTGGCCATAAGTTGACTCAGGGCCGGTATTCCCGAAGCAGCCTTCTCAGCCGTTGCCCTGATTTGCTCAGAGAAACTCATCTTCGAGTCGATCAGTAGCCCCAGGTACTTCACCGCTGGCTTGGATTCGATTTGTATATCTCCAATACTGATCATCCTTACTCTAGGGATTCTCTTTTTTGTCAAGATGACCACTTCGGTTTTCTCCAGTGCTAAACTGAGCCCGCGAGCAGTCATCCAGTCCCTCACTCGGCGCATTAGCATACCTAGCCTAAGTTGCGCTTGTTCAACGGTGCGTCCGGCGACCAGAGCCGCAACATCATCCGCATAGCCGACCAAGCGCGACTCATCTGGCATCTCAAGTCTCAGTAGCCCGTCGTAAGAGACGTTCAACAGGTCCGGACCAAGGATAGATCCCTGGGCAACACCCATGTAATTTCCATCCTTCGTTGGCCCTGTGTCGTTTCGTAGAGCAGGCTTCGGTCCTTTAGGTAGTTCCTCAAAAGCCGCATTAGATATTCTGGAACTTGAAAAGAGTTTTCCAGAATATCCACCCATCTAGCGGAGTTGAAGGCATTCCTGACGTCGAGTGTCACCAACAGGACGATCCGTCGCTTGGTGCGACTACATGCCTCTGCCATTTGGACCGCGTTCACCACCTCTGCAATCGCATCAATGGTAGAACGTCCTGCTCTTAAGCCGTACTGCCGAGGAGATAGGTCCCCAGCAGCACGAACCCCGTCAGTGAGTCTTCCCTTGATGAGCTTCTCTAGCACTTTCCCAGCCGTGTCTAGCATGCATAACGGGCGGTATGCAGACGGCGATTTGGGATTTCCCTTCCCCTTGCTGACCAGCACGAGCCTCGCCACCTTCCATCGTACCGGGAAAACCCCGTCCCGTAGGCAAGCGTTGAATGTGCTGAGCAGCAAGTCAGGACAATGGTGATAGACGAGCTGCAAAACCTCAGCTGGAACACCATCAGGACCTGGAGCCTTCCTCGCTTTCAGGGAGAGGACTGCCTCCTCCAGTTCCAGCTGTGTGAAGAGTGGGCACTCGACTGCTGTTTCACCATGGACAGCGTCAACACGGACGGGATGGGCGGGGAAGAGTCCCCGCACTATCGCGTCCATCTTTTCCGCGTCATGTATACAAGGCTTCCGTAGGGCACCAAGTTTCCCCATAACCAGCTTGTAGCCAAGGCCCCACGGATCCCTATTTACATCGTCCACGAGGTCTTGCCAGCATCGGGCCTTGCTTTTGTTAATAAGCCTGCGAAGATATTTCCTGGCGGACCTGTAATCCGCTAGCCTAGTGTCTGCCTCCTCCCGCGTTCGTGCCCGCTGGGCCTCTCGCCGAAGTTTGTGACACTCGCTTCTTTGTTCGGCGATCTCGTTTGATCACCAGTATACTGGAGGCTTACCGTGTCGGGGTCTCCGACGGGGCATGGAAGACTCGCAAGCAGCTATGATGGTACTCATAGTTGAGTTCACCAAGTCCTTGGCTGTAGGCCCACCACTCCCTGGCGGAGCTCCCAGCAACGGTGCGCCTGCCGTAAGCGCGTCAGCGACCCTCTCAACATCCATCCTCCCAGTCCCCCATTCGAGGATTGAAGTTTGGGCATATACACGCAGAGTGGCACTGTCGTGAATCTCAACCGCTATACACTAGTGATCACTAGCCGAGTAGTCCTCTAGTACTCGCCAATTGTGTACTCTAGGTACCAGGGACTCCGAAGCGAGTGTAACATCGGGTTTGGCTCCTACGCAACCCCAGTGGCGGAAAGTAGGGTTGTTACCAGTATTTAGGACAAAAAGCGCTGTTCTGGCCGTCATGTCCAAGATTTGCTTTCCCCTTGGGTCGGATTTTGGCATACCCCATTCAATGGCCCTAGCGTTGAAGTCTCCCCCGACCAGCATGTGGCCCTCTGTGTTCGAGACAGCGTCCTCCAGGGCATCGAGTTTGGGTCGAAAAGATCGCATTGCCTCGTTAGGCGTCAGATAAACACTGAAATATGTTATCCCTGAACACCGCACCCACACAAAACCATCCCCGCGTCCATGGCCCTGCACCTGAAGGCGGGCGCTGTCTCGAACCCAGATGGCCGAGGTACTAGATTTGTCAACCCTTGTTATGATGTTGCTCGCTCAGCAACAGGAGGTCAGCTTTCTTATCCCTCGCAAACTGCTCAAGTAGGTCCTGGGCGTTTGTGCTTCGATGCAAATTGACCTGCAGGATACGGATCATTTGAGTATCGATTTGGCTTTAGTTAGGGCCTCCTTGAAAACCCAGCATCTCCCTGTCCCCGGCTCATGTTTGAGGTCGCCGGGTGCTAGCTTAGCATCCTTGCAAAGAATGCATTTTGCCTCGTTCGTGCACTCCTTCCTTTTGTGCCCCGTTTCACCACATTTGTAGCACAGAGATCTGCTGTCGGGTCCCCTACAGCCATACGCGGTGTGTTCGTATTCGAAGCATCTGAAGCAACGGATAGGGACCGCTCTGTTCCGTATCCTGCAGATCACCCAACCTATCTTAATTTTGCCCTTCGCCAGGATTTGCTGGGCGTCTTTATCAGCTAGTTCGACAATAGCCATGCGTTGCCCCCTTGTGTTTTCACGTGTCAATCTTGCCTTGACTTCACTTAAGCTGGGGAACTCCCTCCTGATGGCATCCTCTACTTCAGCTTTGTCCGTGACGCAGTCGAGGTCCCTGATTTCCAGGGTGGCCATTGGTTCGAGCGAGGCAACCGTTGCCGCATCTCCAAGAACCTTTTGAACCGCGTCACGGAATGCATCTTTGTTTGTGGCCTCTGGCCCGAATTCCACCAGCAGGCCACCAGTCCGGGTTGGTCGAACTGCTTTGATGGCAGTTTTGGTGTCGTCTGGCTTGACCGCTCCTTTAATTTCACGGACATCTGCGTAGGTTCGGCCCTTAGTTGGTTTAATAAGCAGTGCCTCTCGCAAGGGTTTGCGCCGCGGTTTGCTTTTTGTTTTCTGCGGTATATCGGGGGGTTCCTTGTTCTTTTCGCGGTTGAGCTCTTTGTCTGTTTTTTCTAGGAGTAGCTTTTTGGCCGCTTTTTTTGCTGCCTTGTTTCGCACCACATGAAACTCCTCGCCTGGAGTGTCAATTTCGTTTATGGTCTCGTCCTTCCTCCTTTTCTCACGGTCGCCTTCAATTGGGCTGCTGCTAGGACCCACTGATGCCTCGAGGGAGAGCGTGTCTTTTTGGTGCTTTTCAGTTGCAAGCCACCTCCGCCTGTAGTGCGTTATGCGGCCAAAAAGCTCCTCCAGTTCAAGAATGCCATTCTTGACACTCTTGCCTATGTTTTTCTGCACTTCGCAGGCAGCCCTCAGTTGTTTGACGATAGTCCCCGCTTTCCGAGTAAGCCGCTTCTCTTCGGCGCGGTCAAGGGCGATTGTGTTATTTGGCGCCACCTCTTGGGAGAGGCCCCCGTTTCCTAGCCCTTTTGCTTCTATCGCTTGGGTCGCGTTTGAAGTGGCGTCGGCCAACGGCAAAACTTCTCCCTCCCCCAGTCTTACACTGGCCTCTGTTGGTGCCGCAGCTTGATTCGGATTGTGTACGTCTTGCACTGGACGCTCCGGGGTGCGCATAGTCCTTCTACTGCGCCCAAAGGCCGCAATGATGCCAGGTTGCACAACGCACTCTGCCTTCTTTCGTTCGTTAGTCCGTCTGTCGTCTGTGTCCCATGATTTAACCTGTGATGTTGACTTTGACAGTGTTTCTGGGGTTTGCTGCCTCCCTCCGCAATCGGTGACTTGTTTTATCGGTGTTCTTGCCAACAGCGGTTTTTGCCTGAAAGGGTTCTCCGTGCTAGCGTCCTTTTTGCTTGTAGTTATATCTGTTACAGAAGCCAAGTTCACCACTT
This sequence comes from Odontomyia ornata, assembly GCA_963969285.1. NCBI lineage: Eukaryota > Metazoa > Arthropoda > Insecta > Diptera > Stratiomyidae > Odontomyia > Odontomyia ornata. The sequence continues at coordinate 78,558,646 of OZ017742.1, forward strand.
CTATAACATTGCAGTCGCTGGATGACGACGGCCGGGAGCCTGCTCGCTCACAACCCTCTGCCGCCGGTACTGGGGATCCGACCCCCTGCACCGTAATTTGGTTCCCCTTGTGGACCTGCATGATTTGGTTTTCTGTCTGGGTTTCCGTTCCCATAGCATTTTACCTACTGCCAGGATATATGGATAATTGATGACGCCATATATTTCGTCATGTCACAGTGAAGATCATTGACACTCAGGTATTTGTCGTTGAGACTCTCCCTTCACTGCCGACCATTGTCCACGGCTGCTTATTGGTTATTCGCAGCGAACCTTTCGAGAAAGGTCTTCCCCTATCCGCAACCCTGGGGACACGTTTGGTTCCCCGGTCTGAGGGCACTATCGATAAATCGATAACCAAATGAGTCACACCTTAACGTCAAGTTTTTCGCCCAACTTAATTTGACGTTTCTTTGCTTCAGTGTTTGACAAATTCAACTATGGTGTACCTCTCCATATTGATTGAGCAGCGGATTAAGGTTGTTGAAGCTTTTTATGAAAATGGGCGCTCAAATTAAAATGCATTTCATGTAATTCGTGGTTTTTTGGTCAGCATAATCGACCAAATATGTCCACAATCGGGAGAATTGTGCGCGAACCTCAGCAAACCGGATCAGTAGGAAATGTAAAATCACCTGTGTATGGTCACCTAGTTCGTTCTGCAGAAAACATTGCTCTTGTTCGCGATAGTGTGGCAGAAGAGCCGTCAACCTCGGCTCGTCGTCGTGCCCAACAATTGAACATCTCATGAGCACCACTCATGCGAATTTTGAATAAAGATTTGAATTTATACGCATAGAAGGTTCAATTGACTCAAGAACTGAAGCTTACTGACCATTTCAAGCGTTGGCAATATTCGAATGGTTGATTGAACAGACAGAAGGGAATGGTGACTTTACAAAGAAAATTATTTTCAGTGACGAGACACACTTTCACCTCAGTGGATTCGTTGACAAGCAGAATTGTCATATTTCGGCAAATAAAAATCCACGAGTGATTGTTGAAAAGCCGATGTATCCACAAAGAGTGACTGTTTTGTGCGGTTAAGGGGCTGGCAGCGTCATTGGGCCGTACTTATTTGGAAATGAGGATGGCTAAGTAATTACCGTGAATGGTATTCGCTATTGCGAGATGATAACAGACTTCTTGTATCCAGAAATTGAGGTGACCCAGACAATATGGGGTTCCAACAGGATGGTGCCACTTGCCACATAGCTATCGAGACAATGGCTGTTTGGCACGAGAAATTCAATGGCCGTGTTATCTCACGTTGTGGCTATGTTAATTTACCGCCACGATCATGTGATTTGATACCGTTGGACTTCTTTCTCTGGGGATATTTAAAAGAAAAAGTGTACGTCAATAAGCCAAGAACAATTCAAGAGCTAAAGGATGAGATAATTCAGCACATTAATGACATTGAACCTCAATTATGCCTCAGAATCATAGACAATATGGATCATCGGATAGAAGTATGCCACCGCAGCCATGGCGAGCATTTGGGTAGTATTTTATTTTACACATAATTGTCATAGATCCTTTAAGTATATTAAAAAGTAATAACATGATTGTCTGAAAACGTTTTGTTTTATTTACAATTAACATCGTGCGTTTTGGTGGAACCACCCTTTATAATCTCGTGCGCATTTCTTTCCGCTAGTTTGTTAATTAATTGTGTTTCGCATCTTTATCGTGCAACGATGTTTTATTTGTGTGATCACTCCTTTCTTTTTCTACCATGAAAACTGTATGAAATTCAGAATGGTTCGTTATTATTTCGGGACTTACAACCTTAGCGTTGGTCGCTTCGGTAGCGGTCGCAGCAGTAGCCATCGAATTCTCGATGTTCTTTTATTTTCCCGCTCTACTCGGACATCTGGACTTCTAGAGTTTCTTGCTCTCTCTTTTTAGGACTTTCTGGCAGCCGCACCATTTTTACCTATCCCTAAGTGCCGCGAAAATCTCTTTCATGATAAGGCTGTCTGTTAATCTCCGTTTTTCATTCGTATTTATTGTCATTGCATTCATCCTCGTTTGTACCGTTCTGATATGCTGTGAACATCCTGACTTCTGCCGCCGGTTGCATCGTTGTTGTTGGTATGTTTAGTTACTTTTTGGATCTTGTATCTGTTTTCAAGGTTTTTAATCGAAATTGCTCAAGTTCGATTGAGTCCCTCCACGGAACCGCTCGGTCCGTTTGTATATGTAGTCGCCTTTTTGGTTCCTTGATTATCTTTGCAGAGCATGAAGGCCATGCGAGGGTTCCCACAAACCCTTATGTGTACAAGTGCTCAGAGTCAGACCAGCGCTATGCGGGAGCTCGTCTCAATACCCACACCACCAAGCCAACGGTGCGAGCTTAGAACATACTCCAAGGCCTGCCAAGGTTTTACCGAGACGAAGACGGCACTATAGTTTAATTAGAGCTGTTCACGCACATGTATCACCTTGGCAATACCGTGCAAATTGAGGGCAGCGCTCCCTAAAGAATGTTAGCCTCCAAGAGTATTCCTGTCGTCTGGCATTTACGCTGCGGGAATATCCTCGGGTACCTAAGGGTAGCACTCCCCAAAGAATGCTAGCCTTCAAGAGTATTTTTGTCGGCCGGCACTAGGCTTTGCGCGAGTTTCTACCCATAAAAAATTTTCATATGCCAATAATTATATGCTGCTCTATGTATGGCAGAAAGAGAGTAAAGAGTCACCTATTTATTCCCTTGTCTTTCACACTCCGCGCATATTTTCGATATTCTGGATTGTCAGTCTATGTGTTATATGTCCAGGGTACAAACCAAGGCGGCGTTAAAAATTTTAGCGTCACAAGGTTTATGAGAGATTACTGGTTATGCCTATTAACCGCAAATGTCACTCAAATGATCTGGCGTGGAGGTATGAACTAGGTTGGATACTATTTGGACAAATCTTATACATGGTGCAAAGATGGTTCTTCTTTTTCTGAGCACTATTCGAAAGTTTCTTTTATGTAGATATTAGCGTGTAAAAGTCAGATCTTAAAATCAATATATCCTAAAACATAAGGCTTTTAAGGCCTTGTTTACTATTCTTTCCGAGTTCTCATTGCTTTCGAAATGATTTAACCTGAAAGCCCGAAATATGTTAATGCATTGTTCCTACCAAAAGATATCAGTATACATAGAGTTTCACTAATAATCTTCGATAATAAATTGTAACCAGAGAGGTAAGTAGCTTCATGACTGCTATTGCTCGCTTCAAATACAGAAGTCAGCATAGCTAGTGGTATCGAATCTTTGGTTATTTACTGATTGGCCAAGACCCATAAATGGTGTGAAAGCAATCTTAATTGGAGATCTGCGCCTCACTGTAGAATACTAAGATGCAGAAGCCGTAGACTGAATGTCTGTCACTCTCTAAAAAATTGTACTTCCGTTGATCATGCTAGGAACAATATCATAGAAGTCTACACAGAGAAGCTGAGGAAGATATGTTGAGAAAGACCAGAAGAAATTCTGCAGAATAAGCAAGGTTTCCAGGATGTAGAAGGCAACTTTCAAGCTTATGAAGGGGTAACCTGCCATGGCAGAAAAAATGAATGGATGAAGCAAGTCCACCAGGCACAAAAAGCGTATAAAATTTAAATTTAGTAGTTGTTTATGCTTCTGGCCTTTAGTCTTACCTTGGTGACTACCTTTGAAGATTTGAACATTTGAAAAGTTCCCCAAAAATTCAAAACTTGAAGAACCGCATTAAACTCAATCATATCTGATCACTCAATCTTCTATTTAAAAACACAACAAAATTACCTGACACTAATCTCGAATAATTTTTTATTTTTCTCACCCATATCATTTGGCTTCCAAATCTTAATCATAACAAAAACGACTTCTTTTTCATTTTTCACCATTTGAAAAGATTAATCAGTGAAATTTATACACACCAACAACGATTAATCATTAAAATCAAAAGCGATACCGCACATGGCAAAGAGCCTGCAGCCATAAACAAAACTTCCAATCCGAAAAGAAAAGAGAATGTAATCGTGGCATTCTGTCTTTCGCCGCCTCGAGATGTTCCAGCAACTCCGCTAGGAAGAAGCAGAACGAGAAGAAAAAGAATTTTATTCTGTGAAGTCGTTAAGAATATTCATTTTGTTCGTGAAAACATTCCAACTGATAAATTATCGATACCGCATGCTTGACCAGGGTGTGAATGAAATATTACACAAGATCGAGAACAGAGACTCTAAGCGAAATCCAGATCAGCTACAAAGGTCCACCTTTGAAGGATTCAAGATCGCTTGGCAAAGGTAGATCTGCAAGCTTGTTTTAATTATTTTATTTTTCACTCTTGTACCATTCATGACCCATGTCATCTGCCTACACATTGTCTCGGTGGAAGTATTGAAGTGATATTGAGGCGTTTATAGTGGATTAACATGGATTAACTTTTAGCCAGCAGACTTGCGGGTGGCTCTTTATCAGACGTCGGTTCCAATAAGTCTGGAACGATACTCTCGAGAATTTTTTTAAGATCTTTAGATGCCAAATCCTCACGATGAATTTTAAAATTGGATTTAAAGTTTACTGTAACCACCGTGACTCTCAAAAAGCCCGAGCAATTTACCATCGACCCCAAATTATGTTTTGGTTTCACAGGGTTAAATTTTTGATCCAGCAGAGTTGTGTCGAAAAATATGCAATTAGAGCACGGCAGGGAACCAACAGCATTGAAAGCGCTAATTAGAAAAATTTAAGAAAGATAAATGATTGTTTTCATAAAAATTCCTTCGCTGCAATTAGACATTTTTGTACAACATAGTTCAGAGCAAGAATAAGACGACTCATTTCTAAGAACATGAACATATCAAGGTAATTTATTGCAAACTTTTAGTTCCCAGAATTTCAAGCAGTAATATTAATATTTTTTAAGGTTTTGTGCTAAAATGCAAAACCCTGTTGAAATCACGAGCTGCATCCGTCTGTCCGTCCGTTTGTTTATGTGTCACAGCAGTTTTTCTCCAAAACTACAGTAGCTACAGTCATCAAACTTTGTGAAAAGGTCAGAAGTTATAACTTCTTGAAAGTTTGGAGATGCAAACAAAATTTCAAAGAGTTTTAAAGGGGGTGACCCTTCGAAAATGTTTTTTCTCCATGGATAGTCAAATGGAGTGTCTAGGTCTTAAAACTACCTAATCAGTATTAACATAGGTACCCTTTCTCTGCGATTAGACACCTTTAGTCTGAAAAAATCTGAAAAAATTACGGAGCCAGGTCCTTGTGAGTACAACAACAGCAAATACCCTAGAAATCGAAATTAGGTCAACTTTACCAATCATAGTATAATCTATAATTTTTCTTGTGTAAAATCTTAGGGACTCCCTTTAAAACAAATTCAGATGAGCATTTATAAGATTGATCTATACTGTACGGTATCTTACCCCTTTTAATTGGACATGCACATGGCTATTGTAAAAAAGGCGCTTCCTATCCCTTTGGAGGCTCACTGTTGTGTTAAAGCAAACACTTTTACAAAAATTTTAAACTTGATTATTTAAAAATTAAAAAAAAGTATGTTATATTTGTCGAGTTTACAAAAGATTTAATTTTGTGCCTTTTTCATGCTCATAAGTTACTGGATTACCCACTAAACACCTCCTTTGTCAAGCTGAGAACCTGGCCTGGTACCGTTTGACACATTACTTCGGACCAATTCTCGTTTTGCTATGCCGTGAGGCACCTTCACGCTGAGGAATCTCTCCTCTAGCAGAAGGGGAGGGAGGGGGAGGAAGTGCCAGACAATCGATCCTTCAGCCCCGAGTGCTGTGAGTCCCTTTTACTTTTTAGGACTGCCCGAACGTAATATGCAACATGGTTCCATTTGTCAACTGTTCTAAGCATCACCACGACTATACTATCCGGGTTGAGCTCTTTCATCACTCTGTAGAGATTCTGTCACAGCTTATTCCATTTTTCGCACGCAAAACATACGTGGCAGGCATCATTTTCCTCGTGGCAGGCATCATTTTCCTCTCCTCTCAACATTCGGGGAACCATGACTTACCAATTTTGTACAGATAAGATTGAAAACACCCACGCCCACTCATAATCTGTGTCAGATAGAAGTCAGTCTCATCATGCCTTTGATTAGGCAATGGGCACAGATTTAGGATCAGGCACGTAGTCTACCTTCCCTTCGTGTAATTCACCCACTCGTATTTAGTTTATAAAAGATTTGACAACTGTCATCTTCTGAGCTCTTAGTCATTTTTCTTATTTATTTTCTCCTAGTTTTTGCATTTTTTAATACTTTTATCTTGCTTTTTGCATGCTGTGCTATTATTCAATTCATTTTGCTGTACTATTATTTTATATATTTTGTTATTGGACTTTTTTCCTGTTAAATAGAAGTGAATAAATAAATAAATAAATACTGCTGCAAATTGTTGAGTGAGCATCGCGTTTTCTCGTGGGGAACCGTCTCCTTCGTGTCCTTGCTTCGACGCAGATGAATAGCGTGAAGCTCCGTTGCAAGGAGGGCAACAGGTATCACGGTTGCAATGACTCTCAGCGCTGAATCAAAGACTGTTGGATATGAAGATGCAATCCTCAGTGCTCCTCTTCTCTGTACCTGTGCCAAGCGTTTTCGGTATACCTCGATACTGAGAGTGTCGCCCCATATTTGTACTCCGTACTGTAGCACTGACTCTACAGCACTTATCAAGAGGCGTCTTCTTGATGAGTTGGGTCAGCTTACTTTGGCCATGAGTTGACTCACCCTTCTCTCCCGTTGCCCTGAATAGCTCAGAGAAACTCATCTTTGAGTCCATCAGTAGCCCCAGCTACTTCGCCGCTGGCTTCAATTTGATTAGTATGTCTCCAATACCGATCATCTCTTTTTTGTCAAAATGACCACTTCGATCTCTCCAGTGCTGCACCGAACCCACGAGGAGCAATCCAGTCTCTCACTCAGCGCATGAGCATATCTAGCTTAAGTTCTACTTATTCAACGATACATCCAGTGGCTAGAGCCGCAGCATCAACTGCATGGCCGATGAAGCGCGATTCATCTGGACCGAGGATAGATGCTTCGGCAACATCTGATGTGACTTCCATCCTTTGTTGGCCCTGTGTCATGACGCTAAGTAGACTTCGGTCCTCCAGATAGTCCGCATTAGATATTCTGAAAGAAAGCGGGGAATATCGTCAAACAACTGAGGGCTGCCTGCGAAGTGCAGAAAAACATAGGCAAGAGTGTCAAGAATGGCATTCTTGAACTGGAGGAGCTTTTTGGCCGCATAACGCACTACAGGCGGAGGTGGCTTGCAGCCGAGAAGCACCAAAAAGACACGCTCTCCCTCGAGGCATCAGTGGGTCCTAGCAGCAGCAAAAGAATGGCCGGTAGCCCAATTGAAGGCGACTGTGAGAAAAGGAGGAAGGATGAGACCATAAACCAAGTTGACACTCCAGGCGAGGAGTTTCATGTGGTGCGAAACAAGGCAGCGAAAAAAGCGGCCGAAAAGCTACTCCTAGAAAAAAAAGACAAAGAGCTCAACCACGAAGAGAACAAGGAGCCCCCCGCTATACCGCAGAAAACAAAAAGCAAACCGCGGCACAAACCCTTGCGAGAGGCACTGCTTATGAAACCCACTAAGGGCCGAACCTACGCAGATGTCCTCCGTGAAATTTAAGGAGCGGTCAAGCCAGACGACACCAAAACTGCCATCAAAGCAGTTCGACCAACCCGGACCGGCGGCTTGCTGGTGGAATTCGGGCCAGAGGCCACAAACAAAGATGCATTCCGTGACGCGGTTCAAAAGGTTCTTGGAGATGCGGCAACGGTTGCCTCGCTCGAACCAATGGCCACCCTGGAAATCAGGGACCTCGACTGCGTCACGGACAAAGCTGAAGTAGAGGATGCCATTAGGAGGGAGTTCCCCAGCTTAAGTGAAGTCAAGGCAAGATTGACACGTGAAAACACAAAGGGGCAACGCATGGCTATTGTCGAACTAGCTGATAAAGACGCCCAGCAAATCCTGGCGAAGGGCAAAATTAAGATAGGTTGGGTGATCTGCAGGATACGGAGAAGAGCGATCCCTATCCGCTGCTTCAGATGCCTCGAATACGGACACACCGCGTATGGCTGTAGGGGACCCGACAGGAGATCTCTGTGCTACAAATGTGGTGAAACGGGGCACAAAAGGAAGGAGTGCACGAACGAGGCAAAATGCATTCTTTGCAAGGACGCTAAGCTAGCACCCGGCGACCTCAAACATGAGCCGGGGACAGGGAGATGCCGGGTTTTCAAGGAGGCCCTAACTAAAGCCAAATCGATACTCAAATGATCCGTACCCTGCAGGTCAATTTGCACCGAAGCACAAACGCCCAGGACCTACTTGAGCAGTTTGCGAGGGATAAGAAAGCTGACCTCCTGTTGCTGAGCGAGCAACATCATAACAAGGACTCGCAAGCGTGGTACCCTGACAAAACTGGTACCTCGGCCATCTGGGTTCGAGACAGTGCCCGCCTTCAGGTGCAGGGCCATGGACGCGGGGATGGTTTTGTGTGGGTGCGGTGTTCAGGGATAACATATTTCAGTGTTTATCTGACGCCTAACGAGGCAATGCGATCCTTTCGAACCAAACTCGATGCCCTGGAGGACGCTGTCTCGAACACAGAGGGCCACATGCTGGTCGGGGGAGACTTCAACGCTAGAGCCATCGAATGGGGTATGCCACAATCCGACCCAAGGGGAAAGCAAATATTGGACATGGCGGCCAGAACAGCGCTTTTTGTCCTAAATACTGGTAACACCCCTACTTTCCGCCGCTGGGGTTGCGTAGGAACCATACCCGATGTGACACTCGCTTCGGAGTCCCTGGTACCTAGAGTACACAACTGGCGAGTACTTGAGGACTCCTCGGCTAGTGATCACCAGTATATAGCTGTTGAGATTCACGACGGTGCCACTCTGCGTGCATATGCCCAAACTTCAATCCTCGGATGGAGGACTGGGAGGATGGACGTCGAGAAGTTCACTGACGCGCTTACGGCAGGCGCACCGTTGCTGGGAGCTCCGCCAGGGAGTGGAGGGCCTACAGCCAAGGACTTGGTGAACTCAACTATGAGTACCATCATAGCTGCTTGCGAGTCTTCCATGCCCCGCCGGAGACCCCGACATGGTAAGCCTCCAGTATACTGGTGGTCAAACGAGATCGCCGAACAAAGAAGCGAGTGTCACAAACTTCGGCGAGAGGCCCAGCGGGCGCGAACACGGGAGGAGGCAGACACTAGGCTAGCAGCATACAGGTCCGGCAGGAAATATCTTCGCAGGCTTATTAACAAGAGCAAGGCCCGATGCTGGCAAGACCTCGTGGACGATGTAAATAGGGATCCGTGGGGCCTTGGCTACAAGCTGGTCATGGGGAAACTTGGTGCCCTACGGAAGCCTTGTATACATGACGCGGAAAAGATGGACGCGATAGTGCGGGGACTCTTCCCCGCCCATCCCGTCCGTGTTGACGCTGTCCATGGTGAAACAGCAGTCGAGTGCCCACTCTTCACACAGCTGGAGCTGGAGGAGGCAGTCCTCTCCCTGAAGGCAAGGAAGGCTCCAGGTCCAGATGATGTTCCAGCTGAGGTTTTGCACTTCGTCTATCACCATTGTCCTGACTTGCTGCTCAGCACATTCAACGCTTGCCTACGGGACGGGGTTTTCCCGGTACGATGGAAGGTGGCGAGGCTCGTGCTGGTCAGCAAGGGGAAGGGAAATCCCGAATCGCCGTCTGCATACCGCCCGTTATGCATGCCAGACACGGCTGGGAAAGTGCTAGAGAAACTCATCAAGGGAAGACTCACTGACGCGATTCGTGCTGCTGGGGACCTATCTCCTCGGCAGTACGGCTTTAGAGCAGGACGTTCTACCATTGATGCGATTGCAGAGGTGGTGAACGCAGTCCAAAAGGCAGAGGCATATAGTCGCACCAAGCGACGGATCGTCCTGTTGGTGACACTCGACGTCAGGAATGCCTTCAACTCCGCTAGATGGGTGGATATTCTGGATACGCTGGAAAACTCTTTTCAAGTTCCAGAATATCTAATGCGGCTTTTGAGGAACTACCTAAAGGACCGAAGCCTGCTCTACGACACGACACAGGGCCAACGAAGGATGGCGGTTACATCGGGTGTTGCCTAGGGATCTATCCTTGGTCCGGACCTGTGGAACGTGTCTTACGACGGGCTACTGAGACTTGAGATGCCAGATGAGTCGCGCTTGGTCGGCTATGCGGATGATGTTGCGGCTCTGGTCGCCGGACGCACCGTTGAACAAGCGCAACTTAGGCTAGGTATGCTGATGCGCCGAGTGAGGGACTGGATGACTGCTCGCGGGCTCAGTTTAGCACTGGAGAAAACCGAAGTGGTCATCTTGACAAAAAAGAGAATCCCTAGAGTAAGGATGATCAGTATTGGAGATATACAGATCGAATCGAAGCCAGCGGTGAAGTACCTGGGGCTACTGATCGACTCGAAGATGAGTTTCTCTGAGCAAATCAGGGCAACGGCTGAGAAGGCTGCTTCGGGAATATCGGCCCTGAGTCGACTTATGGCCAACGTAGGGGGACCCAGCCCATCAAGAAGACGCCTCTTGATGAGTGCTGTAGGGTCAGTGCTACTGTACGGAGCAGAGGTATGGGGCGACGCTCTCAGCAAGGAGGTATACCGAAAACGATTGGCACAGGTACAGAGAAGAGGAGCACTGAGAATTGCATCTTCGTATCCAACAGTCTCCGACTCGGCGGTGAGAGTGATTGCAGGCATGATACCTGTCGCCCTCCTTGCTAGAGAGCGCCGCGCTATTTACCTGCGCCGAAACGAGGATGCGAGGGAGATGGTTGTCCGCGAGGAGAGACAACGCTCGCTCAACGATTGGCAGCAGTCTTGGAGGAATTGCACGAAGGGAAGGTGGACTGCGCGCCTCATCCCGGATGTGAGACCGTGGCTAAATCGAAAGCATGGTGAGACTGACTTCTATCTGACCCAGCTTTTGAGCGGGCACGGGTGTTTTCAGTCTTACCTGCACAAGATCGGCAAGTCACGGTCTCCCGATTGTCGGTTTTGCCCAGGAGAGGAGGACAATGCCTGTCACACATTTTTTGCGTGTACGAAATGGGCCAGGCTGCGAAGGGAACTCTACAGGGAGACGAGAGAGCTCACCCCGGATAATATAGTTGCGGTGATGCTCGAATCGGTTGACAAATGGAACCAGGTGGCACATTATGCTCGGGCAGTCCTAAAATATAAAAGGGACTCACAGCAGCCGGAGGCGCTGGGGCTGGGGGATCGCTCTTCTGGCAATTCCTCTTCCCCCCTCCCCTCCCGCTAGGAAAGGGACTCCCCAGCTTGAAGGCGCCCCACGGCGTAACAAAACGAGACCTGGCCCGAAGTAATGTGTCAAACGGTTCCAGGCTAGGTTCTCAGATTGACAGGGGAGGTGTTTAGTGGGTAGTCCAAAGGTATCCTCCATGGGGGTCCCACACTGCCAGACTCGGCGGGCATAAATGCCTTCACCTCCCTACCACAAAAAAAAAAAAAAAAAAAAAAAATTAGATATTCTGGAACTTGAAATGGGTTTTCCGTCATATCCAAAATATCCACCCATCTAGTGGAGTTGAACGCATTTCTAAGCTCGAGTGTCACCAACAGAACGATCTGTTGCTTGGTGCGACTATGTACCCTTGCCTTTCGGACCACGTTTACCACCTCTACAATCGCATCAATGGTGGAGCATCCTGCTGTAAAGCCATACTGCCGTGGGGATAGCTCCACAGCAATATGAATCGCGTCAGTGAGCCATCTCTTGATGAGTTTCTATAGCACTACCAGTCATGTCTAGCATGCATAACGGGCAGTTTGCAGACCATACTGCCGTTGGAATAGCTCCACAGCAATATGAATCGCGTCAGTGAGCCATCTCTTGATGAGTTTCTATAGCACTACCAGTCATGTCTAGCAAGCATAACGGGCAGTTTGCAGACGATGATCCAGAATTCCCTTTCACCTTGCTGATCTGTACGAGCCTCATCACCTTCTATCTTACTGAGATAACCTCGCCCCATAGGCAAGCGTTGAATGTGCTGAGCAGCAAGTCCTGATAATGGTGATAGACAAGCTGCAGCGTCTCATCTGGAACGCCATCTGGGCCGGGAGTCTTCCTTCCTTTCAATGATAGGACTGCCTCTTCCAGTTTCGGCTGTGTGAATAATGGGCACTCGATTGCTGTTTTCCCACTAGCAGCATCAACATGGACAAAATGAGCGCAGAAGAGTGCGCGTAGTGTCTTGTCCATCTTTTCCACTTCATGTAAGCAAGGCATCCGTAAGGCACAAAGCTTCCGTATAACTAGCTTCTAGCCAAGGTCCTACGAATTCTTGTTCACATTGTCCACTACACCTTGCCAGCAGTGAGCTTTGCTGTTGTTGATCAATTTGCGAAGGTATTTCCTGGCCAACTTACACCCTGCTATCCGGTTACATGCCTCATCACAGTTCCGTGACCGTTGAGCCTCATGCCGAAGCTTGTGACACTTCCTTTGCTTTTCACCAATTTTAATTGACCACGTATACACTGGGTGCTTATATGCTGGGGTTTTCATGGGCTTCAGAAGTGCTACAAGCAGTCGTGATGATGCTCATAGTTGAGCTCACCACTTCTTGAGCTGCCAGTTATTCCATTCCTTATGAATCTCGTTACAGTGGAGTACGTACTATGAGCACCTCGATGAACCTCTTGACGTCCATCTTTCCGATGTTCCACCCAATTGTAGAAGGTCGAGACCATAGATCTCGGGCGATAACAGCACAGATTTCAAGCAGAATCCAATGATTCTCACTAGCTGAAGAGTCCGCTAATACTCTCCAATTGTGTGTCCTTGTTACTTTAGACTCCAAGGTAAATACTACGTACTGTATGTTTCCTTTGCAGCTAATACGGTAGAAAGTCGGCACGAAACATGTGATTGCTTTCTCATTGAAGTCTCCCCCAACAAGCACGTTATTATTTGCCTTTGGGACCGCACCCTCCAAAGCATTAAGCTTGGCTTGGAAGGATGATATTGAATCTTTGAGCGTTAGTTACACACTAAAGAAGGCGGTCCCTGAGCTTAGAACTCATACGAAATCATTCCTCCGTCCACAGCCCATCGCCTAAAAATCACTGTTCCGAACCCAGGTGATGGCGGTACCTGTTTCACCAGGATACCATGATGTGGAACTTTTATAGTGCTGTTGCTCACACAGCAGCAAACAGTCGGATTTCATGCCCTTCGCAAACTGCTCAAGCTGGTTTTGGGCAATTGAACTGCAGGATCTGGATCATCGAAGTTCTGTTTTTGCCTTGCCTAGGGCTTTCGGGGAAACCCGATATTTTTCTGATCCCAAAATGTACCCAAGATCCAGTCTTGGATTAGCATCCTTGAAAAATATACAGTGTGCCTCTATTGTGCACTCTTTTCTTTGATGTCTTATTTCTCCGTATTTGTTCCATAGAGAATTCCTATCAGGTCCTTTGCATACTTATAGGATGTGACCACAGCCAAGGTATTTGAAACATTGAAGAGGTTCTGCTATTTGCCCTATCCTGCAGACGACCCACCCTAGTCTTACTTTGGCTTTATTCAGAAATTGTTCGGAATCCTTTTCGGTCAAGTCAATAATGGCCATACGTTGTCTCATATAGTTTTCTGGTATCAGCCACGCTTTGATTTTGCCCACGCTATGGAGCTCCATTTTGATGGCCTCTTCTCCCTTGGTCAGTTCCGTGACCCAATCAATATATCTTATCTTGGTCATTGTCATCAGCTCAAGCTAGGCAATAGTTGCGATTTGGCCGAGGATTTTCTTTAATTTGTCGCAGAATGCTTTTGATTGTCGGCGTCTCCTTCAAATTGAACTAGTCTGTGCCCCAAACGGGCTGGTTGTACTGCTTTAATATTAGTGCTGGTGTATTTGAGACCCATATTCTCCGATCCTCCGATCTAGAACCCCTGATCTTGCTTTCCATGTCCATCAAGCACCTCTTCCCTTCAGTTGGGCTAGACGCCATTTTTTGTTGCTGGTTGATGGTTTAGCTTTCCGCGCATGCCCTTTAGGCTCAGCCTTTCAGCGCTTCTTCAGATTTCTGATCTTTTTCCGACTTCTTGCCCTCTTCGGCCTTAAACCAGCTCCTCCAGTAATACCTGACGGATTGTATGCTGATCTTATTCTTTAAAGAACGTCTCCCACTTTTTGGAGTACCGTTTCTTCTTAGTGTCGCTGGATGGCACCTGTACTTTGTGGCCTCCTTTCATGGGACAGGTTATCAGCTTCTATTTTTGAATACAGTAGTTCAGCCACATTTTCGACGGTGGCGGTGAAATTGCACAACTGTGTTTCGTTTGTCTGGTCACTACTTTTTGCCGTGATAGCTTTTGCGGGCCTTCGGACTCTTTGTTATTATTTCCACGTTTATTACAACAGTAATTATCAAATTCTCGATATTCTTAATATTTTCTTCGACCGGGCGAACGTCTGGCGCGTCCGACAAAATTCTTCTTTTTAGGACAGTCTGGTATTTGCATCGTTTTTTGCGACACCCAAATACAGTAGGAATTTCCGGTTTGACAATTCAGTTCGTTATTCATCATTTTTGTCCGTCTTTACTGTCATTGTATTTGTCATCGTTTTTATCGTCATTGGTATCGTTATCATCATGGCTGTTCCGACGTCGTTGTTGGTATTTATAGTTTTCTTTTATTTTTGTCGATTTACTTTTTTAGTTGAGAATTCTACTACTTGGATCGACTTGTATAGTAATGTACCTCGTGTATCGATAGGTAGCTCTCTAATGACGTATCCCAGAACTCAATTGAATAGCAATGGGGATAGCCCACCTCCCTGCTTTAGTCCGGTATTTATGACAAAGGTTGGTTATTGAGGCGGACAGAGGAGGTTGTGACGTCATTTTTATTTAGATAAGACGGACGAATTTGCCTGGAATACCAAAACAAAGCGTTATTTAGTAAAGTATGCAACAATCAATACTGTCGTATGCTTGCCTAAACTCAATGCAGATTAAGTATACGTCTATGTTGAACTCCCAGCATTTCTCAAGTACCTGGTAGACTGTGAAAAATTGGTCGATCGTCAATCGACCTAGCCTAAAGCTACATGTTACTCCCCAATAACACTGTTAGCGTATGATCTAATTTTATTTTCTAAGATCTTTGAAAACGTTTTGTAAGCCGTACAAAATAGTGATACGCTTCTATGGTTTTCACACTGTAACTTATCACCTTTTTTGTAGATAGAGAAAATGATTGATTAGCTCCATCCATTCGGCATATGTTCATGTTGCCTAATGTGCTGGATGGCTTTCTGAACACAGTTGCCACCATATTTTACAAAGTCCGCTGAAATCTCAACGATATCCGGCGCTTTATTATTCTTTTGGATTTTGATGGTTTAACAAAGTTCATCCAGAGTTCGTGAAGCTCTCGCAAAATAGCTATAGAGTCGGATGTTCTGGAGCTTCGCAGAGGGTGAAAGAGGTTCTTGAAGTATGATGTCCATCTTTCCTCAGTCTTCTTTTCATTAGCGATAATGCCATCATGGTAGAAAATGAAAACCTTGACTCAGGCTTATCACTGCTGTGTATGCTTGACTTGTGTTGTTGTTCGCTACACTTACATCGATACTTCTCTTCCCTTCTTAATTCTAATGATTTTATTCGCTCTTTTTCTGAGACTTTGGCAGTGTTTCTCTCGTTACCCTGAGTTTCGTACGCAAGTATTGTTTGTACGCCTGATAATTTTATCTAACGTATTTTTTACAAACAATTCATTCCTTCTTCACCGGGCTTGATGGCCGATCGTCTGTTCTGTCATGTTCTTGATTGCTGTTTTCGCTTCCATCCATATTTCGTTGTTCATTTTCAGCGACGTGTATGATAGGATAGGACAGAGCTGGTTGTTGAATACCTGCATGAAATTTTTTGCCACAGACGCTGCTTAGAGGTTTTTGATGTCGAATTTTTGTAGAGGACTTTTCTTCGCTGAATACACTTTTGACATACGACATTAATAGGTTAATTTGTTCAAGTAATGATCCGAGTTACAATTGGCTCCTCGTTATGTATGAACGTCAAGCATGTCAAGTGTATTGCCACCCGGTGATCATCATCATCTCTGGCATGACAGCCCAAGCCGGGCTTGGCCTCCAGGCTTAATCTCCTTCAATTATCACAGTTCCACATCCGTGTCCGCCAGTTGTTTACCCTCAAAAAGGATCTCCTCTTAGCTTCTATCGTGTCTTCCCATAAAGTCCTCGGCCTTCTTGTTGTACGTCTGCCCTGTGCCCTACCGGTTAATGTTCTTTTAGGTAGGCGGTTTTCTTCCATTCTTTCTACCTGGCCTACCCATTGCAATTTACGTTAATTTGCTCAAGAGGAAATAGGTGGATCGTCAAACATTTCATATAACTTATTGTTGTAACGTAGTCACCACTTTGTTCTTTGTTTCACTGGGCGTTATGTTTTCTGGAGCCTTATACGTTTAAATGTATTCGCTGCTTTTTCGGATTCGCTTGTCAGGATCCATGATTCACTTCCATATAACAGCACAGGTTTGATTATTGTTTTGTAAATGTGGAGCATATTTTGCCTGCACACCACTCTAGATCTTAAAATGCGAAGTACGGAGTGATAGGCTTTATTTGTAACGTTTATGTTGCTTCCAATCTGCGCCTTTTTGGTGCCTCTTCTATTCAGGTTGGCTCCAAGTAATACAGAATTATCCAAACTTTTAAGGTTGTGGTCATTTAGGGTCTTATTTTGTTAAGCTGAAGTTATTTCCCTCGTTTGAGTCGAATTTAGTTTTAGGCTTTAGTTTCACTCTCTCGTAGGCCAATTTGGTTTGCTTCAGATTTTAGGCGCAGAAATGCTCCTTCAGCATCTAAAATTGAACGTGCCATAATATTGACATCATCAGCATATGCGATTAATTGTGTGGACTTGAAAATTATTGCATCCGTTTTCTAGTGCAATATTAAAGAGCATTGAGGCAAGTCCATCCCCTTGTTTTAAGCCTGATTCCATTATAAAGCTGCTCATTAGTTTACCGTTTACCTTGATCTTTGACTCTGTGCTTAGAATCGTGATCTTGACCATGCGGACTAATTTCGTTGCGATGCAAAAATCAAGCATTATCTTGTATAGAGTGGGTTTCAATTGACACTGACGTATGTTTGCTTGAACTCGATAAAGAGTTGGTGCACATCGATGTTATATTACCAGCACTTTCCGAGTACCTGCTTCACTGAGAATATTGGGTCTATTGTAGGCCGTCCACTTCGAAAGCCTCCTTGATGCTCTCCTTTAATACTTTCATAGTACGGCTTTAATTTTATTTCTAGGATCTTGAAGAGCTCTTTATAAGACGTGCATGGTAAAGCAATGCCTCTATAATTTTCAAACCTTAATTTGTCCACCTTTTTGTGAACTTTTCACCAGTTCCCTGATGACTGCTTCTCTGATCATATTTCGATCTATTCCAGGAGTCTTATTTTTCTGAGCTATCATACTGTTGCCTGTACTTTGTCTTTATTTAGAGTTGACACCAGGATCTCTTGTTCTGCTTCTGGAATGTTCACAGCTTCAGTCATAGTTTGGGTTGCCGTAAATAGCTTCTAGATATAGTGCAGCCATATGCTTTTAATTTCGCCTAGTTTGTCTATGACTGCACCTGTACACTTTTTCAAAGATTAATTTACCTCTTAGTTGTTTAATAGGGGAACACCTCGATCTGACTTTATGAGTATGTTGGGTCATGTATTCATTTATATGTTTTATCTTGGTGTTTTTGGTCAGGCATTTCTTTTCCCTGCACACTTTTTAGCTTGACGTTGAATGGTTTTATATTGTTATTTGAAGGTCAAAACTAGTCGCTTTATATTTTATATGCCTGGTACCTTTTTTGATCGCTTCCTTGCATTCTTCGTTGTACCAGTCGTTCCTACTTTTCTTTAGACTGTGTCCCAAGACCTCCTCGGCTGCTTCTGTTACTGCATCTTTAGCTGTCTTCCACATCATTTTCATGTTATCATTACTTCGTACTGCCTATGGGGATATATTGATTAAATTTTTTAGCACTGACATAAAGGGTGGTCCAACTATAATGCACAATGTTCATTGTGAGTCACACTTTAACGTCAAGTCTTCGTCCAACTTAATTTGACATTTCTTTGTTTCACTGTTTGAAAAATTCTATCATGGAGAGATACACAATTGAGAAGCGCGTTAAGGTTGTTGAAGCTTTTTACGAAAATGGGTGTTCAAATCAAAATGCATTTTGTGCACTTCGTGATTTTTTTGGTCAGCATAGTCGACCAAATGTGTCCACGTTCGGGAGAATTGTGCGCGAATTCCAGAAAATTGGATCTGGTCACCTGTACATGCTTCCAGTTTGTTCTGCGGAAAACATTGCTGTTGTTCGCGATAGGGTGGCAGAAGAGCCGTCAACCTCGACTCGTCGTCGTGCCCAACAATTGAACATCTCACGAACATCACTGATGCGAATTTTGAATAAAGGTTTGAATCTATACGCTTACAAGGTTCAATTGACTCAAGAGCCGAAGCCTACCGACCATTTCAAGTGTCAGCAATATGCCGAATGGTTGGTTCAACAGACAGAAGGGAATGACACACACTTTTACCTCAGTGGATTCGTTAACAAGCAGAATTGCCACATTTGGGCAAATGAAAATTCAAGAGTGATTGTTGAAAAGTCGATGCATCTACAAAGAGTGACAGTTTGGTGAGGTTTATGGGCTGGAGGTGTCATCGGGCCGTACTTCTTCGAAAATGAGGACGGACAAGCAGTCATTGTGAACGTGTTCGCTATTGCGCGATGATAACGGACTTCTTGTGGTGAGAAATTGAGGTTATAGACCTAGACGGTATGTGGTTCCAACAGGATGGTGCCACTTGCCACACAGCCAACGAAACAATGGCTCTTTTGCGCGAGAAATTCAATGGCCGTGTTATCTCACGTTGCGGCGATGTTAATTGGCCGCCACGATCATGTGATTTGACACCGATAGACTTCTTTCTCTGGGAATGTTTAAAAGAAAAAGTGTACGTCAAAAAGCCAAGAACAATTCAAGAGTTAAAGAATGAGATAATTCAGCACCTTTTTTTTTCGTGGTAGGGAGGTGAAGGCATTTACGCCCGCCGAGTCTGGCAGTGTGGGACTCCCATGGAGGATACCCTTGGACTACCCACTAAACACCTCCCCTGTCAATCTGAGAACCTAGCCTGGAACCGTTTGACACATTACTTCGGGCTAAGCCTCATTTCTCTACGCGTTTAGGCGCCACCGGGCTACAGGGATCCCTTTTCCAGCGGAAGGGGGGGAAGGGAGAGGGATTTCTAGAATAGAAACCCCTCCTCCCTGGACGCCTCCAGGCGCTCATATGTTTTCCTTTTTATCTTAAGGACTGCCCGAGCGTAATGTGCCACACAGTTCCATTTCTCAACGGATGTGAGCATCTCTCCAGTGAGTTCATCCGGAGAGAGATCTCCCATTTCTTCAATGAGGCCACCGCGCTGCCTTTCCCACCTCTTGCATACAAAAAATGTGTGGTAGGCATCATCGACCTCTTCAGCACAGAATATGCAGTCGGGAGACCGTGACTTACCAATCTTGTGCAGGTAAGACCGAAAGTATCCATGTCCACTCAGTAGCTGAGTTCGATGGAGCCATGGCCTCAGGTTACCAATAAGGCATGCGGTCCACCTACCTTTTGTATCGCTCACCCAGGACTGTTGCCAATCACTGAGTGAGCGTTCTCGTTCTTCGTGGGCGACAGCATCTCTGTCGCATTCGTTCCTCCGCAGGTAGATTCTGCGGCGCTCCTTGGCAAGGAGGGCAATGGGTATCACTCCTGCGATGACCAGCACTGCTGACTCCAAGACAGTCCGATATGCAGATGCAATCTCCAGCGCTCCCCGTCACTGCACCTGTGCCAAGCGCCTTCGATACAGCCCCTTGTTGAGAGCCTCACACCATATCTCCGATCCGTACAACAGCACAGATTGTACTGCACTCATCAGAAGTCTCCTTCTTGATGAGGTGGGACCCCCTATGTTGGCCATTAGCCGGCTGAGAGCCGAAACACTCGCTGCAGCCTTGTCAGCTATTGCCCTGATTTGCTCGGAGAAACGCATCTTCGAGTCGATCAAAATGCCCAGGTACTTCACTGCTAGTTTGGTCTCAATGAGTGCTTCCCCAATGTTGATCATCCTTACTCTAGGGATTTTCTTCTTTTTCAAGATGACTACTTCGGTTTTCTCCAAAGCTAGGCTGAACCCGTGAGCAGTCATCCAGTCCCTCACTCGGCGCATTAGCATACCCAGTCTGAGTTGCGTCCCGCAACTAGCGCCGCGACATCGTCTGCATAGCCGATAAAGCGCGACTCATCCGGCAGCTCGATTCTCAGTAGCCCGTCGTATGTGATGTTCCACAGGTCTGGGCCAAGGATGGAGCCTTGTGCAACACCCGATGTAACTTCCATCCTCCGCCGACCCTCCATCGTCTCATAGAGCAGGCTCCGGTCAGGCAGGCACCTTAACGACATTGAACCTCAATTATGTCTCAGAGCCATTGAAAACGTGGACCATCGGATAGAAGTATGCCGCCGTAGTCATGGCGAGCAGTTGGGCGATATTTTGTTTTACGTATAATTTCAATAGATTATTCTTTTATAATAAAAAATATTAACTTAATTGTCTGAAAACGTTTTGTTTTATTTAAAATTAACATTGTGCGTTTTGGTTGGAGCACCCTTCATATGTGGACGTTACTGAGCTATCATTTAGCTTATATATCTGTACCTTGGAGTAATTGACGCTCTTCGTTTGCGCTCTTGGAGATGCGGCATTGGAAATCGACCCTTATAAGGTAGTGTCTTAAATTACAGACAACGCCATGAAACGAGCGCATGTCGAGAATGCTGGTGGTAGTTCGTTTTTGTATGAGAACATGTTTGATCTGATTGAATGTGTGACCGTCTGTGGATGCCCACGTTTTATTATGAATCTCTCGATATGGAAAGAGTGTGGAGCTTACTGTAAAGCCTCTACCAGTAGCAAAGTTTACCAGCTGATATCCGTTGTTGCAGGTCTCTGCTTGAAGGCTGTGTACTCCAGTTGTTCCTCTATATCCCATTTTTGGGCCGATTTTTGAATTGAAGTCAACCAAAACAATTTTGATGTCGTTTGATGGCAATGCATCGACAATGCGTTCCAGGGTACGATAAAATTCGCCCTTGATTGCCTCTTCCTTGACTTCATTAGGCTTGTGGCAGTTGACCAGCCAGATATGAAAGAATTTGCTTTTGACACGAATCGCACAGAACCTTTCGTTAACGGGCTTGAAGACGATATAATTTGTTTAAATGTGCTGTCAACAATGAAAGCCGCTCTGATCTCATGACTTACTAGCAGTTTTCCGCTTCTAAACACGGTGCGCTTTTGCATGTCAAATATGTGCCATCTGTTTTCTTGCACTGCGAGAATGTTGATTGTATGGTTCTTTATTTCATCGAGAAGTGTGCACAGTGCACCTGTTCTGTTCGATGATGTAACATTCCAAGTTTCAAAAGAATAGAATAGAATAGTTGTTGAAAGTCGTTGCCAATCATCTAATCTGAGCCGAGACTGTTATTCTGGTTCAATGACATGTAAATACTAAGTGGAGCGTTATCAGTACTTTGACTTAGTCGATTTTGATTCACGAATGGTATTTCGTTTCCCACATACCCGCCGGCTAGCCGATTAGTGCACCATCTATCGCGTCTAATAGGGGATCAAAAACCCTACCCATCCGATGATACCTAGATCATTTTACATACTTAACGCATATACTGATTCCATAAATCGAGTTCGAAAAACTAAATGTTGGTTATTTTATATTCAAATTTGCCACCATTTCGTTTTCAGTTTGTTCGTAATTGCTCGAGTAATAGTGATAATATATCCATGTAAGAAATCATGTCTAAAAGCGTCATCAAAATTCTTACATATCTGTAGTGTCTAACGGTTGCAGTACTTGGGCATACTTTATGGCTTTTCTTCCAGTAAGCTTGGGCTGGCAGCCGGAGGTTTCGTTAGGACTATGTTTTGGCTGAAGATGAGATGGGCTACCCCTCTTGTTTGTTTGTTGAGTCAGAGTTTGGTTTTTGAGAGTTTTCCAGCATGGTGGGGTAGGAGGTTTTCGAAAAATGTCGAGGGATCTCTGACCGTCACACACTAAGCGAATTTTATGTGGATTTTCGTTTTTTTAATGTCGAATGTCGAATGTATTGTTCAGGAACGCACATGTCAAGGATCGAACAAGTGTTGAAGCTTTCAAAGAGGAGTTGGAAAGTCATCTTTTCAGTCAGCAAGTCGTGGTCTAGTAAGTTGTTTCAGCGTTGCGACCATAAATGACTGTGAGGCAGACATGCACAAAGCCATTGGTGTTTGGTTTTCATGGCGCACCTGAAACTGGTAAATATTTTATAATCATGAAGACCTATTTCCAGTATTTTTCCAGATTCCAGGGTCCAATTGCGGACACATAAGTCTCTGAATCCCTTGAAGCAAAAAGTGCCAGTTTAAAACATTTTCTGAAAAGTTCTTATTGAGACCTTTTATTTGATACCCATATTGGCTAGCATTGGTGCAATTTTTATTTTAAGAATTAGTCTCGTATATAGGCAGACCTCTTTTAACACCTTATAAAATTTTGTTGTAGCCAAACTTTGAAGAGGGCACCATTTTATACCTACGCAAAAAAATTCATGTTTCTAGCTTATGCGGTCTGTGAGAAAACTTGCTATGACGCACAAACGGATGGATGTCCAGGCAGACGGACAGACAGGCACTGATTTCTGGAGGGTAAAAAATACTTTGAATAATTCTTAAAAGTATATATGAACCATGGAGGCGTTACACGCTTACGTTCAAGTTCTCTTTTTCGTTTTACCATTTGCGACCTATTTTTGCTAATACATATACAGGGACTGCTAAATAAGTATTTGGACTGACCTCAGGAAATTTTTTAATGGAAAATATGCACCATTTTTCTTTAGAAATCTTCAAAGTAGTCCCCATTGGAGTCGATAACATGCTGATACCGGATTTAATTCCCCGAACGCTCCCTGGAAGTCGGCAACCTCGATGCTGTCTAGAGCCCTCATCGTAGCAAGTTGAACGTTTTCCAGAGTCCCGAGCCGCGTCCCCTTAAGGTGTTTCTTGATCTTGTGGAACAGAAAGAAGTCCTTGAAACCATAGAATTTTGTTTATTTTGCATATACCGATATTTCGGAAGTCAGTTGCTTCCTTCTTCAGTGCTAACTAATGCTTAAAATAATCAAACAGCAGTACTTATATCTACTTCAGTTAACAAAAAATCTAATATCTACCTAAACTAATTAATAACTAATTATCAATGGCTAATTGACAATAAGAAATTATGCCCTAATTGATCCGCTCGTTAATGATCTTATCTCATCTTGTTGTAACCATTTGAAGAGTGATGAATGCGCGTTGCTTTGATCTTGGTTCATCCTATTTAGTTCGGGTATTTTGAATATTTCAATGCTTTTGATGAAATCCAATTTTTGGAATTGCTTTACCTGTTTTACCACCTGGAAATTTTGTGGTGTAATTTTGTGTTTCGTTTCAACTATATGTCTTTCCTATGTTTTTTAATAGAATTATATCACACCGCTTTGTTCCCCTTTATTTAACGGGCCCTTGCCAGACTGGAGATGGTTTTCTAGTTGTAGTTTTCTGCTCGTCGGAATTAACTCAATTTGCGTTTCTTTTAGTAGTTGTTTGAGCGCTCCCGTAGCTGGAGTGTGTCTAATAGCTGCCCTTCTTATATTTTCATTCGATTTATTTTGTTTAAACAGAGTCGTCCAATTGTTGCGCTTAAATTGTCCTTCTTTTTTGTCGATGATGCTTTTGATGGTATTGAAACTGTGGCCATTGATGTTAGCTGTTCGTATGATGAATTGTTCTTCTTTCCGTTTTTCTTGCGTTGAAAGCGGTATGCTTAGCATTCGATTTACCATTGCATGGTATGGAGCCATCCTTTGAGCAAACGAGTGGGAGGATGTTGCCAGAATTGTCCTTTGTGTTTGTGTTGGCTTCCTGTGTATTCCAAAGCTGAATTCACTGTTCTTCGTATAAATACATAAATCCAAAAAAGTAAGCATATTGCTGTCCTCCGTCTCCATCGTGAAAACTATGTTTTTATGTATTGAATTAATGTCTTTAAGTGTTTCTTCAAGTTTGCTTTTTTGTACTACTGCCAGTAAATCGTCCACGTATCGAATCCAAAATCGTGGCAATAGGCCTAAGTCCTCCAGAGTCATTTCTATGTTACACATAAATACATCGCTGATGAGCGGTGAGAGGGGGTTACCCATTGCTACACCACAAGCTCCTTTAAAGTATCTGCCTCGAAACACAAAATAATTTTCGTTCATACATAATTCCGTAAGTTTCATTCGAGATCTTACTTCTTTTCTCCATGTCCAATCTAGTGGATTGTTGCTTAGAAGTCGCTGTTCCAATATAAGTAATGCTTCTCTCACCAGGACACTTGGAAATAATGCTTTGACATCAAATGATGTTAATACTTCGTCGTTTTCTATTCCTCCACAGTTTCGAAGCCGAGCCACCACTACTTGATTATTTTTGATGATCTTCGGGCCGATATTATTGTTTAGAATACTGTTGAGACGGTGTAACAGCCATTTTGCTAGTTTGTGTGACGGTGAATTCACAGCTGCAATTACTTCCCTCATCTCGTTTCCAGGTTTATGGAGTTTCGGCATACACCTTATTCGTGGAAGGCATGGGTTTGATATCTTCACCGATGGAGGAATTTCCATAACCTGTTCACATTTTTTTATCGCTTCGTTGATTCTTTTGATTGAGCAAGGCAGAGGATCTTTCCTCAGTTCCAAGAACTTTCCGTTATCTATGATTTTGTTTACTTCTTCGTCGTAGGTTTGTTGGTCATAAATGACCAAATTATTGCCTTTATCTGCTTGGATATAAACCACTGGTTTCTCGTTGAGCTGTTTTACTACGTCATAATGTCTGGATTTTGGTACACTTGCAATCTTCTGGATCATATTTCCTACTTGACGTCTCACGCTGTGCTTGGTTTCATTGGACTCGAATTTTATTGCTGTTTCCACATCTATAATGACGTCCTCTAGAACTCCTGAGTTGCTAGTTGTAGCAAAGTTAAGACCCATGTTGAGCAGTTCTAATTGTTCTTTGGAGAATACTTGGTTCGACTTGTTGACTACAAATTCCGGTATTATTTTTACTTTCAATGGTGTGTCCGGTCTCGGTGTCGCGCTTATCAGCTTGTTCAATTTATTTCGAAGAATATCTCGTTTTCGTTTTTTCACACATGCACGGGATCTGTTCACTTTTGCCAGGAGTTCACACATGTCGCCCTTCCTGCGGATCTCATTAGCTATTTTAAGATGCATGGCGTAGGTTTTTAAGGTTATGAAGTTGTGTTTACTATACAGGGATTTTATGCTGTTTTTTTATCAGAGCCCTTTCTAATTTATATTGTTGTTCTTTTGAATATAACAAAGTTTTGTTCAGTTTTATCATGTGGCTTTTAGGGGTGACTTTAAATTTTAGACATAGTTTTAAGAATCTTATGTCCTCGTTCATTGCTCCTTGTTGTTGTTTGAGTTTCAAGAACTTATTGTAATCCAATTGAAGCTTGGTGGCCATAACTAGTATCTAAGTTGTTTGAATCTCTTTGCTATGGTTGATTTAAATTAACTATAAACACTAGTTTTCCTTGAAACCATAGAATTTTGTTTATTTTGCATATACCGATATTTCGGAAGTCAGTTGCTTCCTTCTTCAGTACTAACTAATTCTTAAAATAATCAAACAACAGTACTTATACCTACTTTAGTTAACAAAAAATCTAATATCTACCTAAACTAATTAACAACTAATTATCAATGGCTAATTGACAAAAAGAAATTATGCCCTAATTGATCCGCTCGTTAATGATCCTATCTCATCTTGTTGTAACCATTTGAACTCAATTTGCGTTTTTTTTAGTAGCTGTTTGAGCGCTCCCATAGCTGGAGTGTGTCTGATAGCTGCTCTTCTTATATTCTCATTCGATTTATTTTGTTTAAATTGAGTCATCCAATTGTTGCGCTTAAATTGTCCTTCTTTTTTGTCGATGATGCTTTTGATGGCATTGAAACTCTGGCCATTGTTATAGCTCATTTATGACCAACAAACTTACGACGAAGAAGCAATATGCAATATAACAGCAATATACTTACTTTTTTGGATTTATGTATTTATACGAAGAACAGTGAATTCAGCTTTGGAATACACAGGAAGCCAATTCCGGCAACATCCTTCGACTCGTTTGCCCAAAGGATGGCTCCATACCATGCAATGGTAAATCGAATGCTAAGCATACCGCTTTCAACGCAAGAAAAACGGAAAGAAGAACAATTCATCATACGAACAGCTAACATCAATGGCCACAGTTTCAATACCATCAAAAGCATCATCGACAAAAAAGAAGGACAATTTAAGCGCAACAATTGGACGGCGCTGTTTAAACAAAATAAATCGAATGAAAATATAAGAAGGGCAGCTATCAGACACACTCCAGCTACGGGAGCGCTCAAACAACTACTAAAAGAAACGCAAATTGAGTTAATTCTGACGAGCAGAAAACTACAACTAGAAAACCATCTCAAGTCTGGCAAGGACCCGTTAAATAAAGAGGAACAAAGCGGTGTGTACAAAATTTCCTGCCCAGAATGTAACAAATGTTACATAGGACAAACGCGACGCCCAGTATTAACATGCTGCAAAAAACACATCGGTGAAGCAGATAATTCTATTAAAAAACATAGGAAAGACATATAGTTGAAACGAAACACAAAATTACAACACAAGATTTCCAGGTGGTAAAACAGGTAAAGCAATTCCAAAAATTGGATGTCATCGAAAGCATTGAAACATTCGAAATACCCGAACTAAATAGGATGAACCAGGATCAAGGAAACGCACATCCATCACTCTTCAAATGGTTACAACAAGATAAGATAAGATCATTAACGAGCGGATCAATTAGGGCATAATTTCTTTTTGTCAATTAGACATTGATAATTAGTTGTTAATTAGTTTAGGTAGATATTAGATTTTTTGTTAACTGAAGTAGATATAAGTACTGTTGTTTGATTATTTTAAGAATTAGTTAGCACTGAAGAAGGAAGCAACTGTCTTCCAAAATATCGGTATATGCAAAATAAACAAAATTCTATGGTTTCAAGGAAAACTAGTGTTTATAGTTAATTTAAATCAACCATGGCAAAAAGATTCAAATAACTTAGATACAAGAAAGAAGTCCGCTGGTGCCATATCCGGGCTGTAAGAACTCTGGTTCGGTTTGCAGTCGATCAAAGATTTCCGAAGCGACAGCAACATGACACTTCTTTTGCTCATCAGTCAGGTACTAGTTTCGGGCATATCCTCCTCATGCCCAGATCGTTCTTAATAATATTGTGAACGGTCATCTTATCAATTCCAACATCATATGAGATAGCCCGAATGCTCAGACGACGATCACTGTCCAACACATCACGCACTTTTTGCACATTTGTGTCCGTGTGGCTCGTTGATGGAGGACCGACGCGGTGTTTATCATGGACGTCATCGCGGCCCTCGCGGAAATTTCTGTGCCACTGAAACACTTGAGTTCTGGACAGAGCATCCTCACCGTAATCCTCTTGAATCATTTGAAGAGTTTCCGTGGCCGTTTTCTTGAGTTTGACACAAAATTTGATGCTAACACGTTGCTCAATCGTACGCTCCATTTTCACTCTGACGACGTAACTCGCTCCGTGCTATCTCTCCAAGCGCTTGGAGGCAACTGCTGCAGCCCGGTTCCCTTTACCTAGACCCCACCACCACAGCACCAGATACCGGTTAGCAGACGCTTTGACGGCGCGGGGCAGGCTCAGTCCGGTTACTTATTATACAGACCCTGTATACTTGTATTCCGCAAACATTGACGCACCTAAAAATAATCATACCAAAATGGGTTGTTAAAATTTTCAGAAGAAGATGTCTATTTTTGCGATATTAACATATGAAAGAATAGAGCCTGACGTGATATCTTTTCTAGAAATCCTTCATTCTTCCTCTCCCTCCGCTGGAAAAGGAATTCCTGCAGCAGAGTAGGAAAACGAGACCTAATCTAAAATATTGTGTCATGTCAAACCGTTCCACGTTTGGTGGATAGTCCAATGGACATAAATGCCTTCATCTCCCTACCACAAAAAAAAATTATATTACACTGAGCGAATCCTTTTGATCAAATATGACGCTACGAATTTTCGCGGACATTTCAGAAAGGAGGTGTTGAATCTAGATCTTAGTAATGCGAAAACAAAATGCAACATTTTCAAATGGAATATGAGCAAGATTGTGCGATTTTTTTACAATCAAGCATTTAGTTCATACATAACACTAACAAATGGGTTCCTGAAGTTGTTGATAAATGGCGTAATATAAGAGTCATCCCAAAAATACAAGTCCTTGGTGAGCAAACTCTTGCCTAACCAACTTGTTCAAGATTTAAGGAATATCAATCTTGTACTCCCAATAAGCCCCTACGAAAAGATAATATCAATTCATATAATTTTTCAGATCCCATAAAAAGCAGTAGCATTCAAGTGGGAAAGTAAACATACCTCCCATTAATCTAATTCAATCTAAAGTGTTTGTTCATCAGCTAGTTTCTTAACAAAACAAACATTCACCGCTTGATTTTGTTTACTCTGCCAACATACGAAACTAAGTCTCGAATAAGCTCCAATCATGTGTGAAGAAATTCCAAGATACAGATAATTAGATGCATCAAAGATCTGATTGAATATTTTTATCGTCTCCATTTACGTATGTGGGCACATGTGGTATATGGGCCTATGAATGCATGCGAGTATGGTTACTGTGCAAAGGTGCCATACATTAAATTTCTTTACGATTTACAAGTCGACGCGATGACAGACATTGGACGATATAAATTTATTCTGTATTCCATGTATGGAATGTATTTGCTGGATGTCAATAAATTTTATGTCTTTATGATGTGTGGTTGAACTAAAACCCTCCAATCAGTTCAAATTGATGCTTTATGATGTCCATTTCGTTTGTTTGGACGGAGAAAGAGTAAGAAAGTCAAATTCGTGCACACACAGCGAGCCTATAAAATTTTTATGAAGTCATTAATTTTCATTGTTTGATTTGGCCCACATAAACCCCGTAAAGATATTTGGGTGGTGCGTTGTCCAGCCTGATTAATAGGCATTTTTATTTGGTAGTTAGTATTTGAGATGCTAAACTGATGATTCAAGAAAATTTATGCACACATTCCTATCGTGAACGTAATCAGATTTAAATCCAATTAAGTGCTCCATCTGGAAGAAATTTAATTTGACTATTTAAATCTTCAAGGGCATCCGGTAATAATTCTTGAATTTAAGTCGCAACCTTAAAGGAACTTTAAGAACTTCCCTCCGGTTATGGTAGGAAAATGTATCTAGACGTAGAATATCCTGCTCTTCCTGCTCCACCTTCAACAAATCATTACTAACACGAACACCTCAGACTACTCTAAAGAATTTGTGGCCCATATTTTCCTCTCTATTTGATAAGAAACGAATGGTCAAGGTTCAAGTGCTACAGAGCAAGCCATCAGTTCCAAGTGTCAGACAAGCTTATCCTGTTCGGAGTTCTTGGAAGAAAGTAGCAAAAAGCAAGAAATCGGAGGTTTCTTAGAGTGTTTCTAAAAGTGATAAATTCCTTTCATTTATTTTCTGTGGTCTCCAATTTACACGCTCATAAGACAATTGAACAAAGTACGTTGTCCACAGAGCTGCTGAGATTGAAAGGCAGATGCTGTTACGAACGAGACTTTCCTTCACTTAATAAGGTAATTTGTTAGGGATTTGTGTGCTATTGTTGGATCAAGTTGGGTAAAAATATACGAATTTCATAAGATATTAGATGTGGTTATTTGTTTTGGTTTAACTGCATGTAAGTATTTTATTATTTTTTCTCGGATGGCGAGGGTGTGCATAAATAACTAAATTTCATTTTATTAAGTTTATGCGTATCAAGTCTTTTGCGATGAGTTTGAGCCTCTGTAAGTTAATTGAAAAAAGGAAGAGGTTCTTTAAAAAAACAATCTTTATTTGAAGCGAGCTGATTACAGACTGAACTTAAAATCTAACAATTGGATTATCTAAAACTGCTTATTAGCTAATCTTCACATGCATTTCCACGAAAGTGAACAATTCGCGAACGATTTGCTCATATTCTATTTTTCTGTGGGAAAGAGATAAATTCGCGTCAACTCTTCCCCCTTCAAATCCGATTCTCCCAACCGGTGTTAAAAATATGGTGAATCATTGAACTTGACTTTCTTTTGGGACCCATTTGGTTTAGGTAACCAAGTGGCTGTTTTTCTTCCAGATGTTTAAGATTTTCTCCCAAATGTTTTAAATTTTCTTTTCTTCTTCTTCTATTGGATTGCTGTTAGGTTGAATTTGGCTAAGGTTTATCATGTTGCGTATTTTCCAGGTGAGCGAAATCATAATGATTACTAGCGTGAAGGTTGTTATTGTTATTGTAATGAATCGGCCCTACGCCACTGCCGACTATTATTCAGTCGTTGACGTTGGATGAAAAGACATATGGCAGCAGACGTCACTACCACCCACATGACCATTAGTAGGCGACTAATACATACAAAATGCGCCAGCTTATGACTTCCCATCCTACGTCAGTTTTGTCTGGGAGTATCATTCCATTCGAGCTGAGAAAGTCGACGAGGTCGGTACGGTGCCAGTAACGTCATCTGGGTCAGCAATTTATTTCATTTTTTGCTTAATCAGTCGTGTTTTAACGTTTCCAACCTTTGCTAACACGGTTAAGAGAATAAGTGAAAGTGTAGTATAAGAAGTTTTGCACGTCATGTTGATAATCGGCGCTCAACTGGAAATCAACCGTTACATTTTGAAGCCGCGATTGGGGCTTACGTGGAGCGGTTAAGTAAAAGGAGTCGCTCGTGGTGTTGCAAATCAGGAGTAAAGAGGTAGGGAAGTTGTTCTCGAGTTTCCCATCTTTAATTTGGTTAATTTGAAGTGCCTCTGCCCTGGCTTTGAATGCGCCACCGCCTTCCGACGAAAGTTTAACAGCTTCAGTTGTCGGTATCTTTTCCCAGTTTAGTCGCATGTACAGTAAGTGCAACCCTATGTGACTATATTTTTAAATAACTGTATTTCCCAACAGGCGATTGCGGGGAAATGGTACAAGGAAGGAACGACCCATTTTTCGCTTTTGCGGTGTGGCGCTACTTCTTATTCAATGCAAACAAAAGTTTGCAGTCAGAGGAATGCAGCGACAACTGTTTAGAAGTTAACAAGTAAGTTTTAAGGTGAAGAATCGGTAGTGCACACGTCATTAATTCAACGGGATAGATGCCAGAGCAAGATATGATTTGCATACCATCTCGCCATTAGTTTCTTGCAACAAATTAAATCTAGTTTTGGAAAGTGTTTCCAAAAGTTAGGGTAAATTATAGCATCCCAGAGTCAGAATACCGATATAGCTTATTATCTCGTCTGTAAAGGATCAAGATTCAATTTACAGGATCATGAGGGATACACAGCACTCTACTTTACCGCAGTCACGAACAATACATCGCTGGCCATGTATCTTCTCCAATGTGCCTCACGTTTATTTGTGACACATAACCTTCTCCATCATTGCATTCGTCACAATCAACAGCATATGGCCAAATTGTTAATAGATGCGGGTAAAAATATGAACTTTCGCAATTTCGCCGGTTGTACGCCTCTTTTTCACGCCATCAAACATTTAAATGAGAGTATGATCGAATTTTTTAACTGAAAAACGGTGCTCGACTTTTTGGTCGTGATGATAATGTTGTTCAGAAACTTCATGTTGCCGTACAACATGCGGAAAGTGTCTAACAGTTTACAAAAGTCGCGCGTGTTTCAATTGCTCATGGTGGATCGATAAATGACCATAGTTATTGGTGTGAAACGCCTACAATATTGGCTATAATATTGGATAAATATAAAATTGCGGAGTTTTTAAATAAAGAAGGCATGGAAGTGAATAAAGGACGCAGTGAAAATATTGTGGATAATTTTTTTTTTGTTAGCACGTCGAACGACAAATTTGAATTTGTTGATATTACTTGTTAGTGCCGGTCTTAAAATAAATCCAGTGCCACGTAATTTATAACCACCACCGTGGAATAACATCGAATTGGATTCGGAGGATTGGCTTGCGTATACATGCAGTAATCCTTTCTCTCAACAACAGCTGTCAAATTTATCTATTAACATATCATTACCTGGCTTTTCATTCATTTATTATTATTATTATTATTTGATCAGCAGTACCTATAGTTGGCCAGGCTCACTAGCAATCATAATTAGACGTAGAAACTCCCCCCCATACGCTTGCGAGAGCAGCCTGTCGAATTTACATCAATAAAGACTACGTTTATAGAATTCTTGGGAACTATATGTCCAAAACAATTACAACATAGTTTATTTCCATCAAGGTCTCAAAGAAAGCAATCGGCCGCCCATTCTATTCCTTCAGAATTCATACAAGGAATTGGACAGAAGTTTTAGAAAAACTTTCAAAATTTATATGTAGTGCATCCCACGTTTTTTACTGAAATCGTTTGGAGATGCTTTCGTCCTTTCATTAGTAAAAATTCAAAAAGAAATTGAGCTATTTGTCAAGTATAAGTGAACTGCGTCCAATTCTTGAGTTACCTTTGTCAAAACTACCTGATATTATAAGAGATATAGATGAATCTAGTAATAAAGAACGTAGACTGGCATATCTTGAAAATGATGAAAGTTTGCAAACAAATATAAAATGTGAGCTCTTCTGTGAGCATACGTAATGTTAGGGCATGAATTTTATTTTCCTACTTTCGCAAAATAATGTGTCTCCGCCATTGCTTGTTGACTTCATTTCCGTAATATGCATGTAGGATATTTCAACATTCTCCGAATACCGATAAAAACTATTGACGTGTCAGAAAAGACATTGTTTTTTTTTTTAAATATTTGATAGTTGTTGCGCCATGTCCTTCCATACTGCTTCTGCATTTAAACTTTGGAAGTTTCAGACGGAACTGTAGGTCAAAAATATTGAGTAATTAAATAATACTGGAGTGGCCAGCCACGTGACCATGTGGTCGCAACAACCCCTGCGACCACTTTCCCTACTGCTATGCTCTTGTTTGCAACCTAACAGAGAGAGAGAGAAATTGCACAAGCAAACATGGCTCTTGCTCAATGAAAACAAATTTTCATACATTCCTAAAAATTTGTTTTCTATGTGAAAAATCTTCACAATTATGAGGAAAACATGCAAAATATTAACATATTAACTATTTATCTGTGAAAGGAAACATCTACAGATCCTTTTCGACCATTATTTTTACATGAAGGCACTACACATTTCATTTTGAAATTGTAAAGTAATTTCACAGTTTCACACTTAAAGTTATTTGGATCACAAAGCACAATAGAATGTTTATATACTTGGAATGAATTCAGATCGCGAACATTTTTCACAGTTTTAATATCGGATAAAATTCGCGACGAAACTTGCAATTTGCCATTTTGGCGTTCGATTTGGATCAGTCAACTTGATATACAGATCAAATTGAGTGAGCTTCTGGAACAAGAAAGTTAGCGGCAAGAGGCAGAGGAAGAGGAAATGACAGACAGATCCTTTGGAAGAGAGCAGAAACCGGTCGCATGTTCTCCCATGCATTTTATATGAGCTTAGCCCATCCAGTTCTTATTCATCTGAGCTACCGGTAAAAAATCCCATCACCTGCTCACTCAGCCGAGCTCGGTTGCATTCCGTAATGTAACACTTGGTCACTTTGAAGGTGCCCCACGGCGTAACAAAACGAGACCTGGCCCGAAGTAATGTGTCAAACGGTTCCAGGCTGGGTTCTCAGGTTGACAGGGGAAGTGTTTAGTGGGTAGTCCAGTAGCGCATGGAAGTCCCACACTCTGTGCATAAATAGCATTCACCTCCCTACCACAAAAAAAGTGATACTCGTACACCGTTGGGCTGCATTAAATCAGTGTTCCCATATTCTAAATTTTAATTGGCAGATTTAAACTTTTTCCAAGAAAAATTGACTGAAGTAAAGATAAGATTAAAAAGATTCTAAATAGTAATAAAAGTTAAAGCTCATGGAGAATATAATTAAAGGGGAACCTTTAAATTTAATATAAAGAGAAATTGATATAAAATTACATTTAATAATGATAATAAGAAAGAAAACTATTCTAAAAATTACGATTATGAATGTAAATAATTAAATGTTTTTTTAAATTTGCCATGAAATTTTGAATAGGAGAAAGGAAGGTTTTTGAGCAGTTTGCTTGTGTGACTGCTCGATTACTACAGGGCGCTAATTTTCTCGCGATCTCAAGGCAACGAGTCTTGCAGAAAAGGGGCTGAAGGATCTTCAGTTAGAGAATCGATGGTTTTCGGGGTCGGAACGCGGAGTGGGATGATTAAAGAAAACGATTAATGGACGCACAGAGTGACATGTACATTTACGTTTTACTGTAACAATGTAAACTTTGCACGTGGTTGAAACTGAGTACGGACGGGCAAAACATACGTATATATGCAACTATCGACGGACGTCTTTTGCGTGATATACCCTGACTTCTTTCCCCGATAGGTCGGTGAGGAGGTACCGATTGGGTCCTAGTCTAGCTTGGCATTATAATGCCCAGCGGCATCGCTTCGGCGGAAATCACGATGAAAAACCTTATCTCCTTCTTTCAAATCGGTAGGTCGAGACCTGAGGTTGTAGTGCGCCTCATTTGCACGTCCTGCGACCCTTATTTTCCGTCTGATTTGTTGGCGGAGTTCTTCTAAACACTCGTGGGGCCCTAGCACAACAACGGGATCTCCCAAACGCTTCAATTGCCATAGTAGCCTCATGTGCTGTCCGAAGGTTGCAAAGTAAGGGCAGACATCGGTGACGGAATGATAAGACGACCGCAGAGCGTAGCTGATGGCGTGGTGGTAGCTCCGACAATCATAACAGCGAAAATATTCATACAAAGACTTTGGCTGTCCAGGATCGAGTGGGATCAAAGGCTACCAGAATCATTACTAAATGACTGGATTATCTACAGAGAAGAATTAAAAGTTCTTTCTAATTTTTCTATAGCCCGATCGACTGGACATTGGAAATCGGATATGCATACTGAATTATAAGGGCTTTGCGATGCGTCAAATAAGGCGTATGCAGGGGTAATCATTTACGAACGATAGACGAGTAAGGTGAAGTACACATCAGTCTTATTGCATCAAAGACTAAGGTCGTGCCTGTTAAGCAAGTGTCTGTCCCACGCTTAGAGTTGTGTAGAGCGATATTACTCGCTAAACTTCTTTTAGATGTGTCGCGAGTGCTAGACATAGCCATAGAAAATATTCATGCGTGGAAAGACTCATCAGTTGTTCTCGGATGGTTAAGTAATCACCCCAGCAAGTGGATGACATTTATTGCGAATAGAGTTTCGAAAATACTTACCACCATGGACAATAGTCAATGGTCACATATCCGATATGAAATAAATCCAGCGGATTGCGCCTCCAGAGGTATGAAAGCACCGAAACTGATAGTACTAAGTCTATGGAAAGAAATAAAAAGAGATCAAGTATAGCAAAGGAGATTTTACGGTGTTGTAAGAAGAAAAAAAAACCGAGAAAATGTGTTTTGCAGCAAGCGTTAAAGAAGACAATAGCACAAAACTCATAGAACGATTCTCGTTACTTGCTCGAATGCTTAGAGTTGGATCCTATTGCAGAAGGCTTATTGATTTTAAACCAATAAAAGATGAACGTCCTAAAAGGTCAGAGCTTATCATGGTTGAAGAGATAAACTGTACGTTAGTAAAACTAATAGTTTTTTTCAAGGCAGGCCTTTTACTGAGGAAATGGAACACATCAAGTCTCACGGTTGCGTTTTAAAAAGAAATGCGTTACACACTTTATGTCCAATATTAGACGCTAATGGTTTACTGAGAGCATGCGGACGCATCCAAAGATCAGAACCGAATTATGAGCAGAAACATCCAATAATATTGCCAGATAAGGATAATCTCACTCGCTTAATAATATTGGATTACGTAACAAAACTATCCATGGAGGGCCAAAAATTATGTTGAATCATATCCGCCAAACATACTTTATATTGAGAGTAAGGATCCAGGTTAAAAAGATATATAGAGCATGCGTTACTTGCCGATGATACTGTCAGTGAACAGGACACAGCTAATGGAACAGATCTCAGAAGTCAGATTAAAGCCCAGCAAACATTTTAAATCAGCTGGCGTAGATTGTGCTGGACTAATTAATGTTTGGTTTTCTCCTGGTAGAGGTTACAAATCATACAAAGGGTATAAATGCCTTTTTGTATGTATGGCGACACACGCGGTGAATTTAGAGGCTGTATCTGATCTCTCAGCCAAGGGGTTTATTGCAACGTTTCAAAGGTTTACTTCACGTCGTGGACACTGCCAGAACATATATAGCGACAGTGGGACAAATTTTGTTGGGTCCAAAAAACAGTTGTTGGAGGTGTTAAAACTTGCCAATTCTAGATCGCCCGATGAAGTGGTGCAACTTTTGACACTCGAATCAACCAACTGGTAATTCAACCCTCCCCATGCGCCAAACTTTGGTGGTTTGTGGGAGGCAGGAGTGCGCAGTCTAAAAATGATCATTGGGGATAGTACGCTTACGTTTGAGGAGTTGACAACGGTTTCGAACGGATAGAAGCGTGTTTAAATTCGCGTCCTATTTCGGTTTTGAGTGATGATCCTGATGACCCTCTTACATTGACACTAGGCCATTTTTTGGTGGGTGAGCCATTGATAAATGTTTCTGATGAGAATTATTGTCGTCAACCTCGTAACATTTTAGATTGATGGAAATTACGTCAAAAAATGATTTGCAAGTTTTGGAAAAGATGGACAACAGAATATAAATGGAAAAGTAAAATTTCTGAACCTAATGTAAATTATGTTTTAGTTATTTGAAATCGGTAAAATATCCAGATGATATCGCGAGAGTCGTAACAATCAAATGTGAGAATGGAGTTTTGAAAAGGCCAGTTAGTAAAATTTGTGTGCTTACTAAATAACTATTGCATCAGGACTTGAATATTTCTTGTCACGATGGGCGGTTAGTGTTTAAGTTAATTAGTATAATGTTAAAATCTTTTAGTTATGGTTCTTACAATAGTACATTTATTTGAGTTTGTAAAATTGAAAAGCTATGATCATTTTGTGTATATGAAGGACAAGTCCTTGGTGGGCGGTTCTGTACGATGGAAGACTGTGTAGTGAGCTGCTCATGCATAACGCTTTAGCCATCACATACTAGATGGCGTTGTGCGTTTTTAAGAAGTCGCCAGCAACTTGTCACTCAAAAAATGATGAGGCTGAGCTATGATCAAATTATGAGAGTTTTTCTGGTAAAATAAATCAATTGTGGGCTTAAAAGTGGTTTAATTAAAGATTAAAGTTCCTTGTATTAGTTAGTGATTGAACGAAAAGAACGTTCATCTGGAAAGCCTGTCCTCTTCCGTTCTCATCACATGTCCTACCCATTGCAATTTGCGTAGCTTTACGCACGTGGATACAAGTGAGTTCACGTAAAAATTATACAGCTTGTTGTTGTAATGAAGTCTCTACTCTACTTTATACTTTATTGAGCCATATGTTCTCCTGACTGTTTTGCACCCGAATACGTCCTAGGACTTTTTGGAATTATTTGCAAGAGCCCCAGGTTTCACATCCATACAGCAGCACATGTCTTATTAGTGACTTGTACTCGTATATGCGAAATTAATTTTTGATGTAAACGTCTCTGGACTTCGGCATGAAAAATATTGAGAAGTAGGCTTTGTTTGCTGTGCTTATCCTTTTCCATACTTTGTCCTTTCTGTACTTTTTCTATCAAGATGAATTCCTAAGTATAGTGTAGTGTGCCATTGTATTAATACGTGTTGAAGTGCTTTTGGTTTAAGGAAACAAGCACAAGCTTTGAACTCCTTCCTGTTTGTTTCCTGCAACGAGGATTTTGATATTTAATACTTTTATTAATTTGTATAATGCAAACACAAGCGTAGAACGCCTTTTTGTTTGCATCTAACCTAACTAGATAACCCCATGCGAGCGTTTGCACGCTCTTAGCAAAGGGATATTCCCTACGCATTAAAACAACTAGCGTATCGAGAATGAAAGAGGGTTTTATTGAATTCGCTTCCACTAAAATACTATTTTAACCTAACTGTATAGAAAGAATTTAACATAATCTAATTGCTTACAAACTATACTTAATATTACATTGCTTATAAAAAGTGGCATTGCCAGATGTTAAATCTGCTAGAACGAAAAATGTACTAGAGTCGGCCATATTCAAATATTTACCGACTTTACATCATTGTTTGAATTAATAACGTATCCAATATGGAGATCACTACGCTATTCATACTTTCCAGGTTCTAGTCGCCAAAAGTCAAGCTTTATTGAACTTGTATGTCTTTCTTTGTTTAAGTTATTAATTAAGTTTTAATTGCATTGACCAGGTGGCCGACTTGTTCGCTTCTAGTCAAGTCAAGTCAAAAGCGCTTTATTTAATACCAATCGTTATAAATTTTTAAAAGAACATAAAGCAAATTCCAAACAATAAAACTATAAAAAACTTAATGGCCCGAATGGCTCTCTAAATTTATACGTTATCAGTTAAACACATTTAATGAAAAAAATACACTTGCAAATTTAAATTAATTAAGATTATTATATATTTTTTGATTCAATTGGGAAAAGGAGAAAAAACAAACCAGCATTATTCAAAAATTACTTATACTACTAACACAACAATGAGCTTATATCCTATACCTAATATGTTACACCCTAATTCTAAATAAGTTCAATCAAAAAAAAAAAAACAAAAAACGTTACCTTATACGAGTATTGAAACTTATACCTAATTTATAATACAAATAAACAACAATACTAGATGTAGCAATAATGAGATGAATCTAAAAAACTAAGTAACGAGAAAAAGCACAAAAACAGAAAGTAAACACGAATAATTGAGACATTGTCATTCAGCCACCAATACCTAGATTGCTCCATCTCAGCTCAACCAGCCTCAACGAATCTAGCAAATGAGTATCTCCATTGGAATTGTTGGTATCGTGAGCTCAGATTCGGAGGATATTTTATCTTCATATCGG
The DNA here is from genome assembly GCA_963969285.1 of Odontomyia ornata. Lineage (NCBI taxonomy): Eukaryota > Metazoa > Arthropoda > Insecta > Diptera > Stratiomyidae > Odontomyia > Odontomyia ornata. The sequence continues at coordinate 78,598,164 of OZ017742.1, forward strand.
TGGCCCGTCTATACATGTGATATATGATTGGGACGCCGTCAGAATCAAAAACATATCGATTCATGTCCAAATAAACGAATGCTTCTGGAGAAACGAAGCCAGTCGTGAGGCAAGTCACAATATACCCGTCTGTAGAGTGGAACGGCTGTGAAATCCAAGCGTTTTCTCTCACAGTTACAGATCTTGCGATATGATTCCGAAGAAGTTTCAATATGAAGATATCGACTCTTGTCACTTGAGCGGTTCGATAAATTTTTCTATTCGATATAAAGTGCTTCCAATCCGTCTCAGGCTTTCTGTACAAACCAGTACATGCACGAAGACAATTCCTTTCGAAAACGCTTAATCTTTCCATTGTACTAGCACTCTGGTTGTACCAGATCTGGCATCCGTATGTCAAAACTGGTCTAACCAGGGTCTTGTAACAAATAACTTTGACTTTTTGATCAATGTATCTGGAATGAAAGAGTCGCCGAAGGGCCATGACTACTTTAAGTGCCTTACTGAGCATGATTTTGACATGTTCAGTATAGTACAGATACTGATCGAGATGAACACCGAGGTATCGAACACAGGATTTATGTGGAACCCGTTCTGAACTACCCTCACCAGCCATGATGTGGAAATCCTTCCAATTACGTTTCAGGTCTTGACTGGCCCCCTGCAGCATTGTCCGAAACAAAATCGTTTCGCACTTCTGCGCATTGATTTTCATTCGCCAATTGTCGGTGTAGAGCTGCACATCATTAAACATTTTTTGAAGATTGCTCTGAACTTTTCGGTCTGCCGTATAGATGATCAGATCATCAGCAAACAATACCAATGATCGCGTTGGCGAGACATTAAAATCAAAGCTGTTCAATAGCTTGCGAATGAATATTGAGAAAAGCAGAGGCGCAGTAACTGTTCCCTGCTGTAGACCATTCAAGACCTTGAATTTGCGCATTGTTGTCAGATTTCCATCAGTTACAACAAATGATTTCCCGTATAACATATTGCACATCATGGCGACAAGGTGTCTGGGGAACCTGTCCTGAAGAAGTTTGAAAACTAGTCCATCTAACCACACCGTATCGAAGGCTTTCTCCATATCAATGAGACATGCTCCAACACATTCTTTGTTGTTTAGTTTCCAACAGATGTCTGAGGTTACTTTCGTTATTGCATGCATGGTCAAATGCCTCGTACGAAAACCAAATTGGCAATTCGGCATCAACTCATTTTCCTCAATGTGGGCGTTTAATGCTCTGTTGAGTATCACTTCAAACACCTTGCTGATGTTAGGCAGCAAGCTGATTGGGCGATAGCTTTTCGGGCATGAAGATTCTTTTCCTTTCTTCAAGATCGGAAATACCTAGCCTTTTTCCACTCATTTGGGAAATATGAATTGTTCAACATGTTGTTGAACAATATGCAATAATTCCTAATAGCAACCTCAGGCAAATGTCGGAGAACTATATTTGGAATACCGTCAGTACCACATGATTTTTTGTTGTTTATTCTGCGAAATATGAAACACAAGTCTTCATAGCTGACAAAATAATCAATAAGATTCAAGCTCGGTATGAGGTCAGATGTTAATGTTTCATCGAAATGAAGAATTGATTAGCCGTTCAGGCTTGATTTGAAGTCGGAAACTTTTGCTTCAACGACCTCCGAAAATATTTCATTCCTTCTCTCTGGGTTTGGCAGATGTGTTCCAATCAGGGCAAGTTTCTGCAATCCATCACATATAATCCTGTTTCTGTTCCAATCCGGAGTCGTACTATCAATTTCGATACCAGCTCTATCGAGAAGATTTATCTCATCACTAGCGACTTCAAGATTCGATACCTTCACTCGAGACTTCCTGCGGAATAAGCTATTCACTTTCGCGAAAATGCCATCCGGGTCCTGTGGGCTAATACCCCTCAGCTTTTCCGCCCATTGATTGCTGACTTCACTCCTGAAGTATGAACGGATTAAGTTCCGGACATTCTTCAGGTGTAATTTCAACAAAGCTAACGAGGGATGGTTGTAGTCCAAAAATCGTCGATAAATATTGTTGACGCGTGTGAGAAGAAGGCTTTTCAATCTTTTCAACCTTGCGATGGTTGGTGTTTCATATCCTTCCATATTGTTTCGATGTTTAATCTTGGGAACTACTTTCTCCATCGCTTCCAACGTCAGCTTCTCTAACTGCGACAAATAGAGATCTATTTCATCGTCAGTTAGATTTTTGTTATTAGGAACCATTGAGCAAGCGTTGCCATCATCAGAAGAGGGACATTGCTTCTGGTACTCCCGATCAAACTTCTTTTGAAACTTTCCCCAGTCTGTTTTTTTGAAATTCAACCGATGGTTTTCGTGTTGAACTGGAATGAGGAAGAAATCATACCCTTGATGATTGATTTCCATTACGATTGCGTTATGGTCGCTATCATAAGGAAGCACCTGTAGTTTCCGTTGAGGACTATTAAAGCTGAATTCAAGTCTTGCGTCAGCAATGCAGAGGTCCAAATATGAATTTGTCCTAGGGTATGTTGGGAGCTCCGACCCATATAGGTTGCACCTGTATTCAATTTGGTTCTCTGTTATCCATGATTTCAGGAATACACCTCTTGGATTATTGGTGGCGTTTAGCCATGATGTATGCTTGGCATTCAGGTCACCGGCAAAAATATAATAACTATGCAGCCTGTTCAATTCGAGTATTTCAAACAAGGAATTGAGTTCCTCCTTGATTTGAGAACATTTTGACCAGTTGCATAGGCAGAGATAACGAAGAGGTTATCTCCACCTGGCAGTGAAATTTTGATGACGGACACTTCAAGAAATTCAAAGTTTTGAATTCGACTTTTTCAATATTTTGGAAACAATAGGGTCTTCTAACCAATATCCCGGTGACACCTCCCCCATCACCTATTACCCTATCGTTTCTTACGAATGCAAAATCTTTGAATCCCATGGAATGCCATGAATTGAGGTGGGTTTCAGTGAGAAGTATGATGTCAGGCTTTTGCTTAACAACAAATTCAAGGAGATAATCACATCGATGTATAGCAACGATAGAGTTGATGTTGATAGATATGAGGCGAAGCCTACCCATGGGAATATGACTGGATGACAAGTTATTATTAGGCATTTGAAAGACCTAAACGCTGAAAAGCAATTTTTGTAGATTCTCTCCGATAAAGAATTAAGTTGCTGGTAAATTTTGAGAAGCAGCTCATTATTGCCACTTACATTATTTACATTATTTCCAGCATTTTCTGCTGGTCCTCTAGCGGCGAGTGCAAATGATACTCCGGGCTTGACGAAGTTGGAAGGTATGATATTACGGTGTACTTGTGTTTGCTTTGGAGCAAATTTAACTTTTGCATCTTGATATCGGGAGCATCCTCGATATAATGCTGGGTGACCAAAAACACCGCAGTTAACGCAGTATAATTTCTCTTTTGGCTCCGTCTGAGCCAATTTGCACTCACCGGGAGCATGAACGTCTTTGCATTTAACGCAACGATAGTGCATGGCACAATTGGCAGCCGAATGTCCAAATCTTTGACACCGGTAGCACTGGTTGACTTCTCTTTTCTGGAGGCGTTTCCACCTCACCACTCTGAAATTCAAGGACCTCATTTGTTGAAGGGCACTTGGACTGCTCTTATTTGCAATGTGTACCACGTAAAGTGGTAAATTCTTCCTTTCTATGGTCGACCTTCTTGTCGCAAAGGCTTTGACTGAAACAAAATGAATATCTGGTGCAGCCTCCTTGAGCACCTGAAGAAGATCGACCGTATCCTCTCCGCCGTCCAAATCCTTCAACAAGAAGGTCTGGTTTTTTGGGGTATAGGTGAAGTGTGGAACCTTCCCAGAAATCAGCGCATCTTTGGCTGACTTGAAATCAACCAGTGATTTCGTCCTTATAGTTAATTTTTCGGCATTAACTCTTTTGATTTCGGAACTGGCCAGTTTATTTTCGGCTGCAAATAGCCGAACCATATCTTTCCCGGTTTGTCCAAACACGTTGATTGGCGGAACTTTTTCTGTCTTGTTGGAAGCTTTTTCAGGGGGACCAGCAGAACTGCGGGCTGGTTTTTTCTCCTTATTTTTGTTCTTTAAATATTGAATAAAATTAACGTCATTATCTTGATTTAAATTACCTCCGATGTTTTCTTTGATTTCTATATCTTCGGTTAATCCCTCCAGCGCTGCAAAATAATTTTGGCTCTCGTTGGCGCCACCAGCACTTAGAACTTCCTCTGGATTTACTTGCTTTGTACTTTTCTTCGGCTTTGTTACCTGTTGCCATTGATTTTGTGGCTGCTTCTTTTGAGGCTTCATCCCTTTCTTGAAAAGATCCTTGAGAGACTGTATCTCTTGCCTTAGTTCATCATTTTCTTTCTGCAATTTGGCCATTTGTTGATTGTCCGCTTTTATTTGCAGCTTGCACCCTCCATCTACGGAGTTTTCTTCGTTATGTTTTCTTTTGGTGATTGTCGCCAGTTTCGTATTCGTCGTTTCCCCAACGGTGGGAAGCCGTCGGGCTCCTCCATACCAGCGGCGAAAATTTTTTTTGAATTTATTTTTCGTTACCAATCGAAGTAAAAATATTCGATAGAAATTTCCTTAGTCGATTACTTCGACAATATAAGATTTTTTTCCGATAAAAATTAACTTCGGACTAACGTTTTTTTAAAAAATTAATTTAATTTTTGAAAACTTTTGACAGGAGCGATTTAAAAGACGTCTATACGCAAAGACTACTACGATCCATCCTGTTCGCTTCTGATTCCAGCAGTATGTGCGCTCTCTTCGCATCCGAAATTGATCTGGAAATAATTGCACCGTTGTCAGCATACAATACAAGTTACGTGAGCTTGTAGAGTAGTAGGCTCATGACGTTCGCTGACATTTTCCTGACCACATGTTCTAGAGCAATATTGAAAATTTGGCTTGGAGATAAGCAGAAGTGCTTTTGGCGGGGTCGGAAAAAGGTTGTTAATTTTCAAATCGAAAAGGAAGAAAGTTTGGATTTGTACTGGAATGAAATTGAGTTTTTTGGTGTCGGAAGAAGAATGTGAAAAAGAGTTTACTTGATTGCGAAGTTTAGTGGCGGAAGTTTTGGTGTGGGTAAGTGAAAAAGAACCGAAAAACTGCATCGGAAATTAAGATTATTGCGAATTTACGAGTGAGGGAAAGGAATTTTGCTTTTCGGCCGCCGGGAATGAAGTTACTGCGTTTGGAATTTAAAAGGATACGGCAAAGCGAAAAGTGCGAATAATGCGCAATTGGTTACACATAGTGCCAAGTGTTTCAGAAGTAGGAAAAAACCCTTAAGAAAAAAACGAACCAACAGCGGATCTTTTAGGAGTGAAGAAAGAAAAAACGAAGGTGTAAATTTGCTTGTGACTTTAACCACCAACATTGTATCGAAAGTAGAAGCGAAAATCTGAAGTGGGAAGTAAATATCGCTTGATTTTAAATAATGCTATATTGAGAAGGCAAAGTGCCGGATCTTAGACTTCTTTTTTTGCCAAATTAACTTACACAGAAGAGATTTTTGGACAGCGGAGCATAGTGATATAAGTGGCCGTTGCGTGTTGTATTGACTCTGATTGTTTACCTTCAAGCTAATTTAACTTACAGTGGCCCCACACTCTTTTTTTGTCTTCGCCGAAAGAGTGAGTGCCAATTTGGATTTTTTCTATTTATGTTATATTTGATTCACATTATCAAGTTCATGTTTTCGTTGTTATCTTATATAAAAATTTTATTGACTGTTTGCTTTTACATAAAATTTTAAAGGGGTTTTTTTATTGAAATTAAAATTTGTGAATTTTCTTTGCAGAATTTAATTTTTAAACTAAATAAAACGGCTATGTCGAGTTAAGAGCATCATCTTTCATTTCTTAAGATGTCCTCTCCTCTCCCGTCCTTTTCCCTTTGTGTTAGTTAGTAGATGTAAGGTGGCTCAGCGTGAGCAGAGGGTATCCCGGAAATCTAACGACACGACTGAGCGCTAGCCGGCCTCAGTACGCCACCCCGGGCTTCACACTCCTCTGCTAATACTTAATGTCTGCAACTGCGGTGACTGCCGTGGTTGCAACTTATGGAGTACATTGAGAAGCTTTCATTCGAATCTCCGTTAACTTTCACCTGAGTCTAAGTACTTGGCATTGTAACCTTGGTCATGTGAATGAGTTTGGTTGAGATGCCAAAGTAAAGCATTATTTTATACAGGATATTTCTGTCACCACTGTCGTATACTTACTTGAAATCTACGAAGAGCTGGTGTACATTGGTGGTTTATTCTAACAACTTTTCATGTGCCTATTGTACTGAAAATATCTGGTCAATCGTAGATCTTTCACTATGAAAACCAACTACATAGGTGCTCCTCAATGATATATTTATAATAGGGCTTCAGTCTTCATTTAATGACTTTGGACGGCACTTTAGATGATGTGCATCATAGAGTGATTCCTCTATAATTTATAACGCAAAGCGTGTCTCGCTTTTTAGTAGGGGACATATAAAGCTTTTCCACCAATCATCTGATAGCTGCTCCTCTTACCGTATTTATGTATGAAATAGGTTCTAAAAAGGTGATTGGCGCTGTTTTGTCGATGCTCCGTCAATTCTAGTAACTTTTTTTTCAGATACTGTATTTCTTTGACTATTAGTGGCATTATCAGGATACCTTCTTCAGCCCTTAGAATACTCACAGTCACGATAGTTGTTGTGCATGTTACGAGGGGTTATTTCACCTGGTTTTAATATCGATAGGCCACCTTTGACCATTTCTCATATCGTTTGGATATCGTTGCTATTTTGTCCCAGTTGCGGGATCATTTTAAGTGTGTGTTCTAGTGGCGACATGTATGTAGACTTCATAGCATTGTTATTTAACTTAGGTATATAGTATTTTGTTATTAGAGGCCTTGAAAGTTTTTGATGCGATTGTATCTGTAATAAATTATTCTCAAATTATAATGAAACATACAAATAATTTATTACTTTCTTCTTTTTATTTGGTCTTGTTCTGGAATTAATTAGCAACTTGTGAAATACTTTATTAAAATCTCCATATAATAATATAAATATAATGGTAACATCAAATTGAAATAGTTCGGATAAATTCACAAAAACTGAAACGCATATCAATTCAAGCCATGATTATCCAACCGAATGATGTTTTAAAAAGTTGTTGTACAAATAACTTTCTAAGGTTAATAGTAATCAAACTTTAACTCGTGACTAAACTCTTCAAGGCGCTCTAATAGAACACTTAATTAACTCGTTCTTTTGCTGGTAGAAGATCCACGAGTCTTTATACATTTGCCTATATTCATTCACATAACATCTGATGACTCTAATCAAAAGAGTAGTTTTCGTTGTTTTATTTCTTGATTTAACGTTGGTACGCTATCACGTTCCAAACGCGAGCTTAATTGCTTCCCGTTTCACTCAGTTGTATTCATTTCATTGAAGTCTGCCAACAGAGGTCCTGTATCAAGGATAACATTTCAAATAGAAAATCTTTTCCTCAGAAGTATTAATTGCGAAACATTTTACATCTATATTCATGTCATGTACATTGAGGTCATTTCAAATGTATTAATATATCTCCATATGTGTCTAAGAAATTGTATGCCACCGTTCTACTTACATCACTCAACATGAAACTATATCAACTTCATAAAATCTTGAAACTTCAGATAACATATGGGCAAGTATATCAAATGTCCTCGGCTGGATCCAGCCCCAAGCATCCATAAAGTTTGCTAAACACTGAACCCCAGATCCATCACCAACAGCATGTTAAGTCTCGTATTGCTCTTTCGGCTCAATTTAGGCCAGACAACAAACTAAATGCTTCTTCAACTTTGCCATTTATTTAGATGAAATTGTCAATACTTCCATTCGGTCCATCTGAAGAAAGTGACAAGGCAACTTAAACTCACTCAATTTGTTTCTCTGGTTTCTCGAATTTCCGCGCAAGACCACCACTGCAGCAACAGCACTTCAATTGAGGAAACTTCTGACATGGATTTGATTTCGTAAATTGATAATTGAACAAATTGGCACGTGGTTGCCGAAGCAAACGCAACAAATAAATTTCCCAGAATTATTCAGGCAAAGGAGCATGGCATCAATAACTCTTTTCAAAATGTCCAGATGTCTTGTCAGAATCATTATTACATTCAATTATCATAAATCTCGAAACCCGGAGAAATGTGATACGACACGAGTGGTGTGTATGTGCTACATACGATTACACACTCACATATTGTGTGATGCTGCTCCGCCAGATTTGGTTTTGGATCGTCTTAATCCCAGGAAATATAGAGCTTTCCCAGCTTACATAGGATTTTGAATATTACGCGCGCTTTAGATTACACACAGGAATGCTGTGAAATTAATTTCCCTGTAAGCATGATAAGATAACAGTCTGTGATAAAGGATGCCGCTTCGGCTTTTTAAGTGAGCAAATTATTGTATGCATTGCTTATCTTTATAAATTTTAATATTTATTGTGTGATTTTTTTATTCAGTCTCTCAACAAAGGTCCCAAAAACTGTTGGAAACAAGTTACGTTGACAGAACTACGCTCATTTCAGAAGGATTTTGTTGACGTATTTCAGCCCTCAAGTTATTTGTTATTGGATCGATCTTCATAATTTTTTCACATATTATTTTAAGCTGCTTATATTCAGGTACTCGTTAATAAATTCAATCAAGTGATAATTGGATGTGCCTTAAATGTTGAAGTTCAGGCAAAAATATTATAATTTTATGCAATATTCTCATTTAAAACTGCTGCCATTTCGTTTTACGATTACGGATGTCACTCCTTGAACAAATTCTCAAATATATTCATTATGACTATAATTCTTGAAACTTTCATGCAAATTCTTAGAGTCTTAGCTGATTGGAAGCGCATATTGTCCCATAGCCATGGGTAGTTGCTGTTGCAATACACGAAAATTAAAGCCACGATAACTTTGTTAAATACTATTCATTCTTTCTGAAATTTTCAGTAATGATTAAGCTTATGAATTGACATTTTCGTGTTGAACTTCATTGAATTTAAGAGTGCCCCTACGATTTTATTCAAGAAAGTGTAAAATTGATATATCGTACTTCTTCTTCTCTGTAGCAGTACAGTGTAATGATTTAAAGTCTACGTGCGAACGCGGAACCGACCCCTCATCGGTTCTAGACGTTAAGTCAGAGTAGTGCCAACGGATGGTACCAACCGGTCAACCAATCCGTGCACCGTAACCCATTCACGCGGTGGCTGCTTGTCGGCCAGCTAGATCGGAGAGGATTTCGGTCGCGGGTCTCCGAATGGGTTACGCTCATTTACATATTTCAGCCACCTATACACGCCCGTTTTTAAACGCGTTACAAAATAAAACCATACGGAGAGGAAACCTATTCTACGTTACTCCGTATTTCTTCCTATGACCAGTCAAAAGAACAAAATCTAATTTTTATTTCGCGTTCCCGAATCTCCGACGTGGTACCGAAAAGTATACTACGTTAACTCAACCCGACGAAAGCTACGTTAAAGAAAAATCAAAAACAACTAAGGTACCGCGTCGGAAATTCGGGAACGCGAAATAAAAATTAGATTTTGTTCTTTTGACTGGTCATAGGAAGAAATACGGAGTAACGTAGAATAGGTTTCCTCTCCGTATAGGTGGATGAAATATGTAAATGAGCGTAACCCATTCGGAGACCCGCGACTGAAATCCTCTCCGATCTAGCTGGCCGACAAGCAGCCACCGCGTGAATGGGTTACGGTGCACGGATTGGTTGACCGGTTGGTACCATCCGTTGGCACTACTCTGACTTAACGTCTAGAACCGATGAGAGGTCGGTTCCGCGTTCACACGTAGACTTTAAATCATTACAAATGGCGCCCAACGTGGGGCCCGAATGGCGACTATGAGGGTGCGGTTCAATCGCTCGGACGCATTGGCTTGCGGAGAGTAAACGGCAGTCCGCTGATGCGTAATGCCATACTTCTCCATTAATTCTCGAAATCTAGACGAGGTGAACTGAACTCCGTTGTCGGAGACCAGCTTCTCCGGTACTCCAAATATATGGAAAACGCGATTTTCCAGAAAACTGACTATGGGGCCGGTGTGCAGGTTTCGAAGAGGTTCCACAATCGGAAATTTGGACAAGTGGTCCAGGACCACGACAGCTCCCGTGTATCCCGAAGTCGAGCGAGGGTACGGACCGATGAGATCTATATACAGGCGCTGGAACACCCGCTCCGGTAGTTCGAATTTTCCCATCGGGGGCCGAAGAACAGAATTGGGCGCTTTAGTGCATTTGCACAGCTTACAAGCGGCTACGTACTTTTTCACTTGCTGCGCCATCTTAGGCCAAAAGAAGTAAGTCTTCAGCCGCCGAAGCGTACGACCATAACCACCGTGTGCACTCAATGGGTGGTCATGAGCCCGCTTAATCAATTCGCATGTCAGTTCTTCGGGCACCCATAACTTCCACTGTTCCTCTTCTTGAATGGGGTCTCCGGAGGCGTGTCTCATGCGCTTATATATAAATCCCTCCGTTACCCGTAGTTCTGGCAGCTGTGGCAACTGGTTCTGAACCGTATTCATCAGCTGGGTATAACATGCTGACTTGAAGGCGGAATGGTCCAAGTCGATCCATAGGGGGCTGTCGTCCTCCTGGGCCAACTCGGCTCCTTCAGGGCGAACATCCTTGATAGTGTGTCCGGTACCACGTGCTGACTTCCCTTGCGGTGTCTTATCGTGAAGTCAAACGCCTGTAATTTCAAGGCCCATCTGGCCAAGCGGCCGTGGAGATCAGTTTGGCTCATCAGCCATTTCAGTGACGCATGATCAGTGACGATTTCAAAAGGATGTCCTTCTACATATGCTCGAAAACGTTTCACTGCCAGCTCAGCCGCCAGGCATTCCTGCTCCGAGACCGTGTAGTTCCGCTGGGCCTGGTTCAGCTTGTGGGACATGAAGGCTATAGGTCTCTCCTCGCCGTCTTGTGCAACCTGGACTAAGACTGCTCCCCCCCCCCCCATGTTGACTCGCGTCACAATGGATTGAGAACGGTTTGTCAAAGTCCGGGCTGTGCAGTACGGGGGCTGTAGTCAGACTCTTCTTTAGCTCTTCAAAGGCTCGCAAGCTGGGCTCTTCCCAGACGAACTTACGTCCTTTACGCAGCATGTCGGTTAAAGGAGTGGTAATGGGGGCATAGTCACGTACAAAACGCTGGTACTATCCGCATAAGCCTAGGAATCGGCGTAATTGCTTGGCGGTCTTGGGTAATGGAAAAACGTCAATCGCTTGAGTCTTGTCCGGATCGGTTTTGATATTGCCATGCCCAATGATGTGACCTAAATACTTCACCTCCGTCATCACGAACTGACTCTTCTGTATGTTGATGGTTAACCCTGCCCTCCGGATGTGTAGAGCCACCTCCTGAAGCAGGTCGATGTGTTCGTTAAAGGTCTCGGTTATAAGCAGCAGATCATCCAAGTACACGAAAACTTGGTGCCGTAAATGAGGTGGTATCACCTTATCCATAAGGCGCGTCATTGTTTGAGGGGCATTGCACAATCCGAATGGCATGGTCACGAATTGGTACAGGGGCCGACCTGGGACTGTGAAGGATGTTTTCTCCCTTGAGCCCGGGTCTAAAGGAATTTGCCAGAAGGCGTCCTTGAGGTCTAAGCTCGTGATGAAGTGGGCTTTAGGCAACCGACTCAAAATGCCTTCAATCAACTGTAGAGGGTATGCGTCCTTGACAGTGACAGCGTTCAAGCGTCTGGCATCTAAGCATAGCCGGACCTTGTTCGGCTTGACAACTAAGGTGACTGGGGAAGCCCACGCGCTCTGCGATTCTTCGATCACGCCTAATGCTAGCATTCGATCAACTTCGGCATATAACAACTTTTCCTTCGCCGGAGATATGGCAAAATGTCTCTGTTTTATGGGTTTAGCATCCCCCACATCTATAGTGTGTAACCAGTGCAGTCCGCCCGAGACCTTCGTTCTCATGCGATGGAAAAGCCGATATAGCCGAGTCAAGTCGCAGTTGCTGATTCACATCCAGTGTATGTCGTAATAAGTGAGTGGTTTGAGTTTGGTCAGAAACTGTGGTGACGGACTCCAGGGTCGCACCGGAAAACAGTGCCGGGGCCAAGTTAAATTTTCGAACGAAATCCACTCCTAGATAAAGATTCTGGGTTAATTGAGGTATGATGTAAAATTCCAGAGGTTTCGTTACTCCCTTAAAGGTAACATCCGTCGTAATTTTTCCCACTACAGAGTGACGAGTTCCGTCCGCCGTGCTTAACCAGGTGGTAAAATGGTGAATTTGGTCCGCGTGCATTGCCAGTACCTCCCCTGCGAAATTGGGTGATATGCAATTCACACTGGCTCCCGTATCGACTAAACCTGACACTCGTTTTTGCAGGAGGTGTACTGACGCATATGGTCGAACGTCATCCCTCAATAATTCGTCTAAGTGTATGTCCTTCAGCACCTTCCTCGAATGCCTGACTCTTCTCCAGAAGCTCCGCATCTGACGCGTGGCTCGCTTTCTTCGCGGTGGGACAGTTGTAGCCAACTCCTCATGGAAGATGCGCTGTCGAGTGGCCAAATAATTCCGCAGCCGGACGTGGAAAGGTTTGACATGCCAAGGAACTTTCGCCTCGCTATCATTTCCCTGCGCGTTGGCCTCGACGAAGGATGGCGTCGGTTGTGGAACTTCGGGAGAACTGTGTTTGGCGGTGCGAGTCAGCAGAATTGGAGTCATGTCGGGGGCTTAGTCATAGCTAGTGATGGGGTCAGCCTTGGTTCGTCCGGATTTTAGGAGTGCCAACGGGTGGTCGCGGCACTCCCTGGCAAGTTTTTTCGCAGTTTGCAATTTGCGCAATCAGGTGCGTACGTGTCGGCCTTTCGGCATCGGTAACAGAAAAGCGTCGGTTCCGCTGGACATGCATAGAACCGATGCCCCGTTTGTCGGCAGTTCCAACAGACCGTCGGGCTTGTAATTGCTTCAAGGGAGGGTTCATCAATCGTTGCTGGGTCTGCAAGCTCCTGTGGTGCTCCGCTCCTCGGTACTGATACTGGATCAGCAAGTAGGTAGTCCGCTGCCATCAACTCCGCGGTGTGATGATTTCGGGGATTTGGTCCCGTTATGCGAGGTTGTGGACGGAAGGTACCTCGCCACTCATCCAATTGTTCTTTCCTACGGGCATGGAGGCGCAATCCCTGTATGGTGTTTATGGGAAAATGCAGAAGGCTGTTCTGGAGCTCCCAACGCATATTCTCTCTGATAATTTCTACCAGTTCGTCCTCGGGCATGGTTGTTCGCAAGCGAGTGCTCAATCTCACTATACTTTTGTAGTACTGGTCGAACGGTTCGTGAGCGCCTTGTTTCCGTTTCTTTATCTGTTCCCTTAGTTCTCTCTCAGTGAAGCCATCATCAAATCGATTGCGGAAGGCTGCACTGAAAGAGTTCCAAGTGGGACGTGGCGTCGATTCCTTAAAACTCCAGTACCAGTCGGCAGTATCTCCGCTGAACAAAAGATGTGCATGCCGGAGGAAGGCCGAGAAATCACCTCCCAGGGTGCTGGATACTAACGCCTGAATCCGGAAAAGGAACCGGTCCGCTGATATCATATCGTTGAAACCCGTGAAGTTCAGGCGCCAACTCTCCATGATACGAGGCTTCGGATCTCGAAAAGGTGTCCATGCGTTCCCGGGGGAATCGCATCCTCGATTGACCTGTTGTAAGGGACTGCCTCGGGGACTGGAGGTACTAACGGAGGTGCGGTGCTGTGTCGTGGTCTATACTCGGGCGCTCTGGGATCCATTCCCGAGTTTCTTGGAAGTGGGGCCCATTGGTCAGATGGTCGAGAGTGGGGCATATTTGGAGATTTGAAGACTGCTTAAACCAAAAGCCGTATTTGGGCGCAAGTGTAATTATAAAAAGTATGAATTCGAAAGCAAGCAATTTTTATTGAAAACAAGGCAAGTGACAAAGCTTCTTCTAGTCCTCTCCTATTTTCATCGAATTGCCAATTATGAAATTATGTAGTATAAGTAATTGTAATCAGGTGAAATATCGGTAGATAGGATGATTTCCTTGCTAAAAGTAAGGTTTGTTTTCTTTCAAAATTATATTGCCAACTCAAGTGCACCGTACATTCACAAAGTAGCCACAGTTTACATTTGCCCTGTGCTGTCCACTTGCAGTAGTTTCCGAGGGGCCTACTGTCTTCTTTATAAAACGAACCAAAAATACGAGCTCTTTTGTGCATGGAAACATTCCAAGATGCATGACCAACGAGTTTTAAAGTTTGATAGGAAATTTCAGGAACAAAAAGTATTTGTATAGCGAAATCATTAAAAATAAATTTGTAATTGATTATACATAAAAACATGTCACCTTATACAGAGCTAACTTATTTTTGTTGAAATAAGCAAAATTATTAATTCCTTTGCACCTGGCACCGACGAATTCTTTCCTCGAATCTTATGTACACATTCGTGCCCATTTTCACGTCAGCAATTACCTCCTTTCTGGGTAATAGTTGACATTCACTGTTCGGTTTGCCTAGTTTCAATGTGGCTGCCACAGTGTAAGAAAAATAGACAGTGTTTTAACTTTGATACATGCCCGCCCATAGGTAAAAATCGTTTTGTCGTCGATCCACCAAATGCACATGAAAAAAGATTAAATTCGCTAGTACCCTCGAGGTCATTAGCACTAACAATTCGTCCCACGGTGCAGGCAGGACAGTTGATTTGTATGAAGATAATAGTTGAAAATTAGGATCATTCCATTTTTAGTTTAATTATTATTTTTCTCAAACTGGAGTGGCTACTATGTGAGTATGCTATGCTCAAGAGTGATGAGTATCCCCTTCGTTGTGGACGCGTGAACTTATAAACATTTACTTTAGCATGGAAGGTTCGAAACAATACATATTATATGAATGAAGCCCAAGAGGGGGTATGTTACATGATTCTGTCTGCATCTACGCGTCCGTCACCTGCGCTCCCTACTCGGATTTAATCATTTGAAAACTAACCTGCAACAGCCGGTTGCCGAGCGTGTATCCATTAAGAGGACGTATCGCCATTGCAGCTTCATCATACTTCATCATCGACACGAAACCGTATGCTTTTCTTTTGTTTTTTCTTGCACTCTTGTTTCCAACGCCGTTTTGAAAGGATTGAAACAGTTTTCCGGGATGCATCGACCGTGAAGCCAGTTCTGGGTACTGAACACGACCAGCTGTTAGCGATACAAAATCGAAATATTACACAAATCTCCGAAAATTAAAAGAAACTTCGTGGTTATTCCTACATGCGACCACCTCGTATTGGTGCACCGTTCGTCCTGTTTGATTCCTGCTGCGTGGCGGCCCTTCAATATAACCTCCATCTGCGTCGCGGCCACTTCGTATTTGTGCTCCTTGCCCGTTTTTTTTTTCTTTTACGAACTATTTATGGGGATGCGATTTTACAATTTATCCGCGACGCACGTTAAGTTTACCTAATTACCCTTACAAGTAGGTGTATGATGCAGGCATACGCGAGATTAGATTATAACCTTCTTCTGCGTCGCGGCCACTACTTCCACACTTAGTCCATGTGGCTGTCAAATTCTGTTGGCATCCGACGACAAAATAGACGTGGGATGAGCACTGGTCGCAACCAACGTAAAATGACAAGCCACCTAGCAGCGAAGTGTGTTGGTAGTGGGCACCAGCGACGTCGCATGATTCATTACAACAGCCCCTCTCGAGCCATTGCTTAGAGATTGTAAGAGTATCTCATTTTCATGACCGTATTGATATTTTTCGAAAGTTGATTTGGTCAGTATCATGCTCCCTTGTGCTTGCTCAACTATGATATGATCTGATTAAATCAGTACATATCACCACTAAGTGAACACTCTTAGTCTGTCCGAAAAATCCCCTGAACTAAATCACGTTGCTCCCAACGAGATTTGAACCTAGGACCTTCGGCCTATGCGTTCATTCTCCAACCACTAGACCACACAGACCTCAGATGAATAAGAACTGGATGGGCTAAGCTCATATAAAATGCATGAGAGAGCATGCGACCGGTTTCTGCTCTCTTCCAAATGATCTGTCTGTCATTCCCTCTAAGTCTGCCTCTTGCTGGTCACTTTCTTGTTCCATAAGCTGACTAGATGCGATCTGTCTGTCAACGCCAAATTGGCCAATTTGCAAGTTTCTTCGCGAATTTTATTCGATATTAAAACTGTGGAAAGTGTTCGCGATACAAATTATTTCCAAGTGTTTGAACATTCGATTGCGGTTTGTGATTCAAGTAACTTTAACGTGTGACATTGTGAAATTAATTTAGAATTTCAAAATGAAATGCGTAGTGCCTTCGTGTGAAAATCATAGTGGAAAAGGATCTGTAGGTGTTTCCTTTCACAAGTGAGTAGTTTATATATTAATGTTTTGTATTTTTTTCATACAATGCTGAAGGTTTTTCAAATAGAAAACAAATTTTTGGTATTGTATGAAAATTTATTTGCATTGAGCAGCAACCATGTTTGCTTGTGCAATTTGGCTCTCTCTAACGTTGTAAACAAGAGCTTAGCAGTAGGGAAAGTGGTCGCAGGGGTTGTTGCGACCATATTGTCACGTGGTTGTCCACTCTATTATTATTAAATTACTCAATGACACAGACACAGACGATATATCGTACTACGAGTATTAATAACGAAGTTCCGTGAATTTTGATTTTTGAAGTATTTGTTGTTGTGCGCACACTCATGATTTGTTACAAATTTCTTGGATGAAAGCTGTGCAATCGCGATGGGGGGGGGGGGGGGGGGGTTACGCGACAAAACCCAAAATCGTGACTAACAATGACTATCTTTACTTACGTGTAGTGTCAAGACAGCTAGGTTCAGGTTGTCATTGTTAGTCACCATTTTGGAATAAAATTCTATTGTAATTGAAGAAGTCATTGAAAGAAAGGCTTTCATTTGGTGATGCCAAAAATTCGGACCCAGATAGAGTTGTAAGGAGTCAGCATATAAGAATAAAATCAGACGACCTTTAAGACTGATTTTAGGGATCATAATTTAAACACTTCTACTGCAAAGTTTGGGTGTCCCCATCAAGAAAGGTTGGGTGTCCCCATCATGAAAGGTTGGGTGTCCCCATCATGAAATAAAAATGTGCTGACCCCAGGAATTGTACCCCATGAAGCCTCTAACCAAATGCGGGCAGTCTATCTATGTGAACGCAGTCAGAAAAGAAGCTGGTTTGGAGCACCTGACTTTTCGCCAGTTTGCACGATTAGATTATCCCAGAGACGTGTATGTTTTAGAGTCATACTTTCGCCTATGATATGATCCCTCTGAGGAAGCAAGGACTGCCTCTGTTTGTGTAAAAACAGAAAATTTATCCTGTCCTGGCATGTCGACAGCCATTTCGTTGCCTATAAAACTATAATCGCCGGACATCGAGGTTAGCTTGAGACAATCGTGGTTGACAACAGCGCTCTTATTGGGCTTGAGCAGATGAATTGCATAAATAAATCAGTAAAGCTTGACTGCATATACTAATTAGCATGATTTCCTACATTTTATAAGGATTTATGAGGATTTAGGTAGTATAGCTTCACTTCAATCATACAAGTTAATTTTAGAGCCACCAGTGGAGAAGAAAGAATTAAAATGCCTAATACGTAAGTGGGGCTTAACTGTGTATCAATTTTATATTTTTGGGATATACGAGGGTCATTCAATAAGTCCTTCTCAAAAGTAGGAAGGGCATTTTTTGCGCTTTTTTTCAAAATAATTTTCTTTTGACTCTATACATTTTTCTAGGCGACTACAAATTTTTTAAATCGACCAAAAATTAGGATCTCAAATTTTCTTCAAAAGAGGCACTTTTTAGGGCTCTGACCTCTTTTTCTTTTCCTTGACTTTGAAAGAAAACGTTACTGGGGGCCAAATTTAATGAATACGGTGGTTGTGGTCATGATTAGAACTTCAATTCTATAACTTTGGCTCTCGTAACTGTGCAGATTTGCGCCCATACATTGTCGCGATGAAAGAGGATCTTTTTCCGTTTCAAATGAGGCCCTTTTTCTTGGTTTTTCCTCTCAGCTGTTCCGATAATTACGCATAATACTCTCTTCTTACTTTTTCTCCGTTTCTAAGTAATCGATATAAATGAGTCCGCTTGATATCCAAAAGCTCATCGCAATAAACTGACCGATTTCACCTTCCTTGCCTTCTTTAGAGTCCATTCGCCTTCAAAAATCCACTGTTTTGACTATATTTTAGTTTCTGAAGTATAGTGGTGTATCCATGTCTCATGCAAAGTCTTATGTTGATGCAAAAAATGCTAAAAATTGCAACGGAAAAGCGTAAAAAGGGTCTCAGAGTCAATCAAATGATGGCGCTTTTTCTCCACTGACAGCAAACGCGGTATTTTTCCTCACTCAATTTTTCACACGAAATTGAAACAACTGCACTTTCCAATATGCCTTTGCCCTTAATTATTTATGCACTTTGATTTCCCGGTCTTTTAAAATCATATTCTGGATTTTGTCAATCATTTCGGAGGTAGATACCACAAGACATCCGCAATGATACTAATTTTTTGAGAATGTTCGGTCAGATATGCCATGAAATTCATCCAACTTAACTTTGCTTTATTTTGGCGTTACTATGCCCAAAAAATAAGGTGACGTTTGAATTTAAATTGCGCGTGTCGAAGGATTTGGAGAATTCTTTTTTTTTGATTGGTAGTACTATCAGTCACATCTTTGTCAAATTTACATGTTAAAATATTCATTAGTGTTTGAGGTACCCGTCGTTTCCGGGATGGCCTTCAGTTCTGTCTTCGCTGCGGCTTAAATCTCCTCTACCGTATCAAAACGGTGTCTCCGGAGCGGTCTTTTGAGCTTGCTAAACAGCCAAAAGTCGCACGGCGTCAGATCAGGTGAATACGGTGGTTGCGGAACGATATGGGTTGAGTTTTTGGCGAAATGATCACGAATTACGAGTGCAGTATGGGATGGTGCATTATCGTGGTGAAACAACCAAGAATTGTCGTTCCACAATTACGACCTTTTTAAGCGAATAGCGTTACGCAAACGGCACATAACTTTCAATTAATATTTCTTGTTGACTGTTTGGTCCGGCGGAATGAGTTCACAATGCACAAGACCACGATAATCGAAGAAGAGAAGAGGTTGATGGTCGCCCACGACGCTCTTCGTCTTCGAACATTCACGGCCAGCTTGGAACTCACTATACCACTTGTAGACATTTTTTTAGACAAAGGCTCATCACCAAAGTCTTTTTGTACCATCCTCAACGTATCCGCAGCAGAAAATTGATTCCGCAAACAAAATTTAATGTAAATTCAACAAATTTCGACATCGCAAAAAACGAAAAACTCATTTTTAGCAGCTCACAAAACGACGCGTATCTCAAACACTAATGAATATTTTGACGTGTAGATTTGACATAGGTGTCACTGACAGTACGACCAATCTAAAAAAAAATAATTCTTCAAATCCTTCGACGCGCGTAGTTTAAATTCAAATGTCACATTATTTTTTGGACACACTTTTTAAATAGAAGAGTTTAATCACCGCTCAAAACTCACTTTTATCCATTGTAATAATCAAAAGAAATTTCTTATTTCATTTGACAACAAAAATGAAACTTCGGGATGGATGTGGCTGAAACTCTAGCATCCATAGATATAGAGAGTACTGGATCCGCAACCGGTCGCGAGAGCCGAAGCAATTAGTACCTGCGCCAAAGTTGTGTGAAGTTAAGGTTTGTAGTGATATGTTTTTGTTTTTGCACTTAATTTACTCCGAAACACGTTCACGTTTATAAAGTTTTTAATTTTGAAGATTGAGTGTACGAAATCGGCACTTTAGACGGCTTTTTTTCATTAAAAACCTACGAATTTTCCATCGGCTTTGACACATGAGTTGTCTCGCCTCTACGATTCTCACTAGCTTTGAAGTTCGAGTTTTCTGTGAGAAAACGTTTTTAGGGTTTTGTACTAAAATACAAAACCCTATTGCAAACATGACCTGTGTCCATCTGTCCGTCTGCCCGTCCGTCCGTCCTTCCGTCCGTCGGATTGTCACAGCACATTTTCTCCGAAACTATAGAGGCTATAGCCATGAAACTTTGTGAAAAGGTCAGAAGTGGTGACTGCTTGAAAGTTCAAGAGTGAAAAAAATTTTCAAAGGTGTTTAGGGGGGGTCTCCCCATATAGGGAGGTGACCCCTCAAAAAACAAAATTACACCATTGGTAGTCGAGTCGGGTGTCATTAGAAAGGTCTCAATGAAATCTTTTCAAAACAAGTCTTAAAATCACCTTATGAGTACCGACGGGGGCAGGGGAAGAGGAAATGTAAGAACTTTTCGCGTACCCCCCCTCGCGATTGGACACCTTCCATCCGAAAAATCTGAAAAAAATCATGAATGTAGGCCTTAATGAGTATAACAACAACAAATACATGAGAAGTCGAAATTCACTCAACTTTGTTAGTAATAGTGTGATTTATCGATTTTACGTTTTCTTGAATAAAATTTAAACAGTACCCTTAAATTCAATAAAATTTAGCGAACAGATGATTATTTATAAGATTGATCTTTTCTGAAAGTTTCATAAAGGTTGAATAGTATTTAACGAAGTTATAGTGATTTGAATTTTCCTGTATTACTGTGGAACAATATGCCCTGTATTACTATGGAAACATATGGCTATGGAGCCATATGCGCTTTTTATCGACTTAGACACTACAGCTTTGCTAGGATTTGCATGAAAATTTCAGGAATGATAGGTATCATGAAGATGAGAACATGCAATTGAAACAAGTCGAAGAGGCAGGAGAGAGCTCCTAGCAAAAGGGTTTTGTAACCATTCTAGGATTCGAAAAAATAGGCCATGAATCGATGATTACAGTACAGAGTGGCCCCTGAAAAAAAAATTTCATGAAAGGTAACCGATATGAGTATCAAGTGAAAGTTCTCTATGAGAGCTTTTCAAAACAGTTCTTAAACTGACCGTATTTTGCTTCAGTGGGAGCACAGGGGGGGGGAATACATAAAAAATGTGTTTCCTCCCTCGCGAATGGACACCCGTGATCTAAAAAATCTGAAAAAAATATCAAGGGAGATATTTATGGGTATAACACCAACAAATACCTCAGAAGTCAGAATTCTTTCATCTTTGTTAATCATAGTATGATCCTCGAATTTCACATTTTCTCCAATAAAATCGTCTTTGACATGTTTCTTGATTTTATTCGTTACTGGTTACTGCATTTTGTAAGTTGAGTACAAAACCCTTCTGACATGAGCATAGGTCTGTCTACCCAACTTTTTTGTGTTGTTTGTGTTGTACTCAAACTGTTCTACGAATGATAACGAAGGCGCGGTCGTGTGCACGTGAAACGAAATTTTGTCGGTGTGCGCGGGTGGCATTGGGGGAAGTGGTTCTTCTGAAGAGAGGAAAGGAAAACCTGTCTGGAAACTAAGGGGAAGAAGAACCAGAGGGAATCGTATAGTTTCGAGAGCGTTAGTTATTTATACCTTATTTGTGTGTTTAATTTGCTTCCCTTATGGACGAGTACACAGATTCTCGTTG
This sequence comes from Odontomyia ornata, assembly GCA_963969285.1. Classification (NCBI taxonomy): domain Eukaryota; kingdom Metazoa; phylum Arthropoda; class Insecta; order Diptera; family Stratiomyidae; genus Odontomyia; species Odontomyia ornata. Next base: position 78,619,834 of record OZ017742.1, read on the forward strand.
CTCGTCCATTTATTTATATGTCTTTGCTAACAACTGATTGGAGTACTGCCTACGTTTTCTGCCACGATTCTTTTTTCAACCCTGGCGTAGTTCATTTTAAACTTTTCTTTTATAGAGTGCTACGGGATGGATGCTGTTTTTTTTAACTGCGCCCCAGCACCGCGTTTATATCTGGCTGATATGTGCTCTCTAAGCCTTCTCGTTCAGTCATCCTTTTGTCTTTGTTCTTTAGATCTTTAGTGTCAAGTAGAATCTTGAATTTCTTAGTCATTGTTGCTGTTTTTAGTAAGTTAAGAGATGCCATATCTGCTGGTTCCCTCCATGAAGTTGCGATCTCTATTCGAATGTGTGGTCCCTTTTTTAGTTCAATGGTTATCTTTGCAAAGCAAGGAGGCCTTGCTAGGGTTGGCACCAGTCCTTATGGAGACAAGTGCTTAGAACCAGGCGAATTTCGAACGTACTCCGAGACCTACCAAGGGTTTACCGGGACGTAGACGGTATGATACTTAGGTTGGAGCCATTCAAGCGCAAGTTTCAACTCGTTGCTACCGTGCTATGCAACTATGTGCAAAATATCATATCAACCAGTCAAAATGTCTATTCCAATTCAATTTCCTATTCGTAGTCCAGAGATCGTTGCTAGGTTGTAGTCTGCGGAGGAGGCTTACGAAAACCTCCACTTTCTCGGGTACGTGAAGAGCGCACTACCCAAAGAATGCTAATTTCCACGAATACTCTTATCAACCAGCGCTCCTCTGTGAGTGTCAAAAAGGGGTGGCATGAATCGAACGCACTGGATTATGGACAGATGTACTCGTAAGACTGCAAAGAAATCTAGACGTGTTTGGTGCAGCTTAAAAAGAAAACACTCATCAAGAAAAGATTTTCGTCTCTCTAATGATGGAAGATGCAAAGTTGAAAGGTGTTCACTGTAGGGGATATGGGGAAATTTCAGAATAACATACGGGTGAATTTTCCTTGGACGGACGGATTCAATAGCATCAATTGAATGCTTGTAATGTAGGTTTCATACTTGCAAAGAATATTCGGGGATACTATGAGCTTGCGAAACTTAAAGATTTTCAAGTCAAAACGAAAGGGTTTAAGGGGTCTGAAAGTAAGCCCAGCCAGTGGTGAAATTTAAAAACGACCATTACAACGTGGAGTTTGAAATACAGTTTGACATCAAATACTACATTGAGATTTAGAAAACTTGAAATAAATATTATTTAAAGTCAAATAAAGAATGGGATGGCGAGATAAAATAAAATACTTTTTGTAAGAATATATGATTTGATGATATATAGCAAGTTAGAGCTACATCACTGTGCAAAAGGACAAAGATCATTTATCAGACGTCAAGATCATCAATTTCTCTGAAATTTTCAAGATTATCAGCATGGTATACAGTAGATAAGGGAAGGATAAAGAGAATGGAAAATTATTATTGAACGCCAAAAAAGTCCAAAATTGAGCATTGAGGGACACAGGCAGGAGTTCTTCATTATGATACAGGAACGATTGGAGATGTAAGATGAAAACCAGGTTATTAGTGAACCTGAACGATAAAATTTTTTAAACTTCAAAAGGGGGAGGCTATGTTCTAAAGAATCAAAATATTTATAGAAATCTATGTAAATATCATCAGCATGTTTTTGTTTATCTCGGGCATGGTGTAGTGTCAATGAATCGGAGTAGGTTGGTTAGAGTCAATCTTTAATTTTCCATGTGATTCATTGGCTAACAAAAGAAGAACTGAGGGATAAATTCTGTTGTACAACACACGCCCAAAGTTTTTTCTACTTTTTCTGTAATATAAAAAGTGTCATAAGCAAGACATATTGAACACCAACCAAAGGAAAGCACACCGCAAAGAAAATCACCTTGCCTATAAACCATATCTGGTCTTTAAGCGATCAAGAGATGTCTCGATATCCTCCTCAACTATAAAGCTTCAATTAGTGTTTTCATTTGCTTGTGATATTCACAATGGTTTAAGAGTTTTCAGGGAGAGGTTCAAACTCCACGTCAGCTGATAGACTGCGTTTTTCCTATAGGTTGCTTCAGTAGTTGCCCCCCTTTGGTTCTCTTCATGCAACTTAGCAAAGCTTTAGTGGAGCATGTCATTCAAACGTTCAATCATTCCATATATTTGAGAATGAAGGGATGTTAAAAATTGTTTTTTATACTCGCAGCCGCATAACACACATTTTTCCGAAAATTTGTGACTAAGTTTCGGCTTTAACGTGGTAACGATGTACAATGTAACTTGATCTTTAAAGGTACACTAGTTGTATCATGGCGTGGCTTAGTGGTTAGAGTACTAAGCCCGTAAGCCGAAGGTCTCTGCTTCAAGTCTCGTTGGCGTCAACGAGATGTAGTTCGAGTGGTTCTTCGGATGGACTATAAGTCTGTTCAGTTATGATACGTACTGGTTTAAAATCAGAACGTATCGCAGCTGGGTGGACGGACACACAGCCAAAGCGTGATAATGATCATATCACCTTGTGGAGTGCCCCGATACTTTCGATCATGACAATGAGATACTCTAACTATCTCTAAGCGAAGGCCCGAAAGGGGCTGTAGGGCTACAAAGAAGAAGAAGTTGTATCATGGTTCAAAATGGATTTCATTCAGGGCCACTTTCCGAAATAATTAACTTTAACTAGCTTTTACAAGTTTCTTATGTAAATTTGAGAGATTGTCTGATAATGTCCACGACAATTTTTCCCAATTGCATCTCCACGTTATAGATTTGCTTTTGTCTCCTCAGTTTCAGTCAATTGTATTTTTCCAGGTGATGAATTAATAAAAATGGGATGAAGCATGAACATTTGAATTCACTTCCCTTTCTAATGACAATAATCCTTGAAAAATACGAAAAGTCTGTCTTTGATGCATGGAAGCAGGTAGCGAGAGCTTCAATCCTTTTCTATGAATGCATGACATGAGTCAATTGACTTGCTCCTTGATAGAAGGTCACCAGAACAACAATGAATTTGGCAAATACAATGCTACCGAAATATTTCAGTACATAAGCTCAAAATATATTTTCTTATTTCTAAACTGCTTACCCTACGGTACCAGTTTATGTTCTCAAATTAACAAATGAATGGATCAGTGAATTGCCCAGAAAACTTTGTGCATCAAATAGTTCTATATTCAGGATATAAATAGCCTGTACCTATTTGACAAGGATGATGTTTAGTGGGTAGTCCAGATATGCATCTAGGAGTCCCACATTCAGAGAATAAAAAGTCTTCACCTCCCTACCACAACAAAAGTTCATACAGTCGTATTATCCAGTGGGTTGCTTGTTGGTGATACTTGACATCGGAAATGCTTTCAACTCTACTAGATTGACAGATACCCTGGAACCGAGTGCAAAGTCTGTGATTATGCAGATGAGGCAATGGTACATTTTAAATCAAAGTGTGGAGTAATGTTTAGCAGAAGAGGCGACAGTCTTGGATTTTACTGCCTAATAAGGAAAAGCTAGGGCACCTGGAGCAAGAGTAAGTAATCAGTTTTCCAAGAAAATTGAAGTTGCTATATAGGTCAAAGTACATAACGCCTAGTCAAAACTGTTTACAATCAATGGCTATATAAACTAGGATGGCTGTGAACTGCATCGGCATATTGAACTGGTGATGACAAGGAGGGTACGTATCAAATTTAATGCTATAGACCGCAGAAATATGTTTCTGCTTTGAAATGAGCAGTGACAGTGAAACTTTTGCTCACGAGGAGAGACAACACAAGCATGGGTTTTTTCTGACGACATCATGACTCAGTAGAGGCAAGCTGAGACATCCAGCAATTGAGCAAGCATAAATGTTTTTAGTCATACCAGCACAAGATTGGGAGGTCATTGTTTTCCCAAGAGAATAAGATGATGTCTTTAAGACATTCTTTTTATATAGAAGATAGAACAGGCTAGGTAATGACTTTTATAAAGAAGGAAATCAAAAAGATTTTTCTGGATTGTCATATTGGAGAGAAAGTTTAATCAACTGTCAATCAATCAAAAGCGCTTTATTCAATACTAATCGTTATAAATTTTAAAAGAATATAAAGCAAATTCCAAACAATAACAATAAAAAACTTAATGGCCCAAATGGCTCTCTAAACTTGTACGTTATCATTAAACACATTAAAAAAAAAAATATAGCAAATTCAAATCAATGAAGATTATTACATATTTTTTAAATTTAATTGGAAAAAGGAGAAAAAACCAACCAACACTATTCTAAAATTATTTATAATCTTAATTTAATCAACTGTCAAATGGAATCATTTGACACATTCATCAAGATTGATACGCCGAAATGTCAGGGATAGACAAACAAATCTCATAATGATAGTAAGGACAATGAAATTTTAATAGTGTAATCCTAGTAGACCTATGCTTATAAAGAAATGAGGCGAACAGATTAGGTAGCAGCATTCAAGGACAGAAAGATCTCAGCATAGGAATAGCTTAGCACAAAAGCAGAGATAAGAAAATGCATGGGAAAAGACTCAAATAAATCTGGAAATCTGTTACTTGCAACAAACAACTGATGCAAAGAAGTCAAAGGTAACTTCCAAATCTTTGACATGAGTCACGTTTGTGATACATTTGTTATTCATAAAAAATTGTAAAACGAAATGAATAGCTTCACAAAACAGGGTATATGTATTCATTTCCCCCAGTTGGCCTCAGAGGCATATATAACGGGCGGTATGCAAATGTTATAGTTATACCCACAAATATCTCCCTTGATAATTATTTCAGATTTTTTAAGATCACGGGTGTCCATTCGCGAGGGAGGAAACACATTTTTCATGAGAACTTTCAGTTGATACTCATATCGACTACCTTTGATGAAATTTTTTTTCAGGGGCCACTCCTCTCTACTGTAATCATCGATTCATGGCCTGTTTTTTAGAATCTTAGAATGGTTACAAAGCCCTTTTGCTAGGAGCTCTCTCCTGCCTTTCCGACTTGTTTCAATTGTATATACTCATCTTCATGATACCCATCATTTCTGAAATTTTCACGCAAATCCTAGCAAAGCTGTAGTTTCTAAGTTGGTAAAAAGCGCATATGGCTCCATAGCCATATGTTTCCATAGTAATACAGGGTAATGCAGGAAAATTCAAATCGCTATAACTTCGTTAAATATTATTCGATCTTTTTGAAACTTGCAGAGAAGGTCAATCTTATAAATAATCATTCATGCGCTAAATTTTATTGAATTTAAAGGTACCATCTAGATTTTATTTAAGAAAACATAAAATCAATAAATCATACTATTACTAACAAAGTTGAGTGAATTTCGACTTCTCGTGTATTTGTTGTTGTTGTACTCATTAAGGCCTACATCCATGATTTTTTTCAGATTTTTCGGATAGAAGGTGTCCAATCGCGAGGGGGGGGGGGGGGGGGTACGCGAAAAGTTCGTACATTTCCCCTTCCCCTGCCCCCCTCGGTACTTGTAAGGCAATTTTAAGACTTGTTTTGAAAAGATCTTGTTGAGACCTTTCCAATGACACCCTACTCGACTACCAATGGTGAAAAATTTTTTTGGGGGGTCACTTCCCTATATGGGGAGACCCCCCTTAAACCCCTTTGAAAATTTTTCCCACCATTGAACTTTCAAGAGGTCACCACTTCTGACCTTTCCACAAAGTTTCATGGCTGTAGCTTCTATACTTTCGGAGAAAAAGTGCTGTGACATACAGACGGACGGACGGACGGACGGACGGACGGACAGACGGACACAGGTCGTGATTGCAATAGGGTTTTGTATTTTAGTACAAAACCCTAAAAATCACTCAAAGTTAGGTCTGGTGAGCAGAGTAAGTGTTGAAACAATTCGAACTTCAAATCGTCCAATTTCACCATTGCGACCATGAATGTGTGGACTCGCGCATTGTCTTGATAAAACAGCACCTTCTTCCTCGTCAAGCGTGATCGCTTCTTCTTGAGTTCCATTTTCAATTGGTCCAGCAACAAAGCGTAATAGGGTTCGTTAACGGTTTTACCTTTTTGAAGGTAATCAACTTTTATTACTCCATGACTATCCCAAACAACAGTCGCCGTCACTTTTTCGCCAGTAAGAACGACCTTCGTCTTCTTCGGAGCTGGTTCTCCACCACAATTCACAGCATTGATTGTTGTTTAACCTCTGAAGTATGAAGATGGATCCAGGTTTTGTTGACAGTAATTAAATGGTGCAAAAACTTGGTAAGATTCTTTGGAACAGCTGAAGAGTCTCGCACGACATGTCCATCCGTACGCGCTTTTTGTCGATTGTCAACAAACGCGGCATACAACGCGCGGATAATTCTCTCATGCATAAATCTTCATGTAACCTCTTATGCACTCATTCAGTTGATATTTCACAAGCCTCAGCAATGTCCTTACTGGTTAATCGGTGATCTTCCATCATGGTTGGGTGTACTAAACTGACGATATTTTAAGTTGAAACAGTTTTTGGACGTCCAGAGCGCTCATCGTCAAAAATGCTTGTGTGACCCCGTTTGAACTCGGCCACCCAACGTTTCATGGTTGTAAATGAGGGCACCGTCTCACCATATACGTACTCTCACTTTTCTTTCACTTCCTAAGCTTTTTCCCCTTTCATGTAGAAGTACTTTATCAGCGCACGATATTAAATTTTTTTCATTGTTCTTCACCAACATCACCTGTCAACTTTGGAAGGGTACCATGTGTTTTGTACTGATCGGAATGACTTGAAATTTTTATGGCATACATGTGTAAAAGCTATCTATTGGTTGGCAAGAGGACTTGAATGAACCATGACCTTTTGTCGGTAAGCCTGAAAACTTTTGAAATGACCCTCGTAGCTGATTAGAAAAGTACTCGTAGAAGGAAAGCCACTAAAGCAAGGACAAGATTCCACCCTGCACCCCTGCATGTAAATCCTTCTAGTATAATACCTGTTTTGAAAAGCTTTCATCAGGACCTTTTTTGATGCCCATATTGGCTACCTTTGGTAAAAATGTTTTTTTTTTTATTTGTCACCCCCCATATAGGGAGACCACCCTTAAACACCTTAAAATATTTATTTGTACTACAAATTTTGAGAGGGCATCAGTTTTGACTTACGAACAAAACTTCATCACTCTAACATATGTTGTGTGGTTTTGCGAGAAAACTTTCTGTTACGTATGGATGGACAAATGGACAAATAGACAGGACGCCATTTCAGCAGGGTATTGGGGAAACTTTGTACAGTATCCCAAAAATGCGGGATTAACCAGGCGAATGTTAGATTTAGTGCAAGAAGAAAGAAACTCCTGACGGCAAAACGCACACAACACGTACACTAAAGTGCAAACAATAACTCAACGACTGCGAAAGTGAATATTGTGACCGAATCAATCAATATAAACAAAATCAACTGTCATCGCTGACAGCTGGAAGTAGTTGTCTTATCGACGCAATAATGCCAACGCCATGCCGGTACAATAGAAGGTGCCGAGGCTCATGCTGATCAGCAAGGGAAACGGAAATTCTGGATTGCCATTTGCATACCGCTCGTTATATATGCTAGAGACGTCTGGGAAAGTGCTAGAGAAACTCACCAAGGGAAGGCTCAATGATATGACACCTGCGGCTGAATACCAATCTGCTTAGTAGAACGGCTTTAGAGCAGGACGCTCCGCCATTCATGTGGTTGCAGAGGTGACGAGCACGTTCAAAAAGGCAGAGGCCCATTGCCACACCAAGCGACAGATCGTTCTGTTGGTGACACTCGACGTTAGGAATGCCTTGAGCCCTGCCCTTTTCAAGTTCCGCAATATTTGATGCGGCTACTCAGGGATCCATCTTTGGGGCAGACCTGTGTAATGTGCCTTACAATGGGCTACTGAAACTGAAGATGTCAGATGAGTCGCGCTTGATTGGCTATGTGGATAATGTTGCTGTTCTAGTCACTGAGCACACCGTTGAACAAGCGCAACTTAGGCTAGGTATGCTAATGCGCTGAGTGTGAGACTGGATGACAGCTCGTAAGCTCAGTCGAGCACTGAAGAAAACCGAAGTGGTCATCTTGACAAACAGGAGAATCCCTAGAGTAACAATGAGCGGTATAGGAGACATACTACTCGAATTGAAGCCAGGTAAGAAGTATCTGGGGCTACTGATCGACTCAAAGATGTGTTTCTATGAGCAAATCAGGGCAACTGCTAAAAAGGCTTCTTCGGGCATAATGACTCTGAATCGACTTATGGCCAACTTAGGGGGACTCAACGAATCCAGAAGACGCCTGTTGATAAGTGATGTGGAGTCAGTGCTACTGTACGGAGCAGATATATATGTAGACACTCTCAGTAAGGAGGCGTGCCAAAAACTCTTGGTAGAGGTACAGAGAAGAGGAGCACTGAGGATTGCCTCTTCGTATCTGACAGTCTCTGATTCGGAGGTGAGAGTTTTTTCAGGTGCATTACCTGTTGCCCTCCTTGCTATAGCCACGCTATTTACCTGCGTTAAAGCAAGGGCGCGAGAAAGACGGTTGTCCACGAGGAGAGACAGTGCTCATTCATCGAAGTAAAGGTGAACTGCTTTCCTTATTCCGGATGTGAGGCTGTGGCTCTGTTGAAGGCAGGATGAGACTACCTGACCAAGCTTTTGAGTGAACATAGGTGTACAAGAAGACCGTGAGTCTTCCGATTTTCAGTTTTGCCCAGGGGAGGAATACGGTGCCTGCATTTTTTGCATGCGAAAAATGGGACAAGCTGTGATGGGACCTTTATAGGGAGGTGAGAGAGCTCACTGCGGATAGTACAGTCATCGTGGTGCTTGAATTGATTGACAAATGGCAGTCCTAAAAGACGAACAGGACTCACAACAGCTGGGAATATTGGGGCTCGGGGATCGATTGTTTGGCAATTCCGCTACCTTCAGCTTGAAGGCACCTCACGGTGTAGGTGAAGCAGACATAGCCCAAAATAATGTGTCGGACGATTCTAGGTTGGGTTTTCAGGTTGACAGGGGAGATACTTAGTAGGCAATCCGGTCACTCACGAGAATGGGAGCCCCTCATTCATTACATTCACCTCACAACCAAAAAAAAAAAACGCCATGACGACTATTTGTTAAGCTGAACGCGATTTGTGAACAGCTGTACTGGAAAAGCCACTGTTGGAATGCGTATGTTACATTTCCACGAAGCTAGGTCAATTGCCTGGGAAAAAGAATGGAAGAAATGAAGATTACGGCAGAGACAAAGTAGAGGTTGTCGGAGGTGTTTGAGGCTTTTTAGCGCTTGGACCTCGATAAGAACGGATGGCCCAGAAAGAAAACATTTGTTAGCGACACGATCAGATTATAGCGTAGCATTAGTGAGGGGATTAGGAAAAAGCTGGTAGCATTAAGTACTGGTGGAAGGTAAAGTTGCTGGACTTAAGAAGAAAAGGAAGCAACTAATCAGGAGCGCTCCTTGGGACTACTAGCATGATGAGTAGGCTAATATTGTAAGCACATTTAAACTTTGGCATGGATATCGATGGAATGATATAAGAACAGTGGAATTGTTATTTGGAATTTCCTCAGCTTATCAGAGAAAATCATATTGAATTATCCGTTGAAAAGAAGAAGAAAATTGTGGTTGTTAATTTGAAGGTGTATACATCGGAATTTCGTTTGGAGTTATTTTTCAATCTGACATAGGTGTGTGAACTGGCTTCGATTGCGAGGAAGAGAACTTATGAGTTGGCTCTGCACTTAAAGGGTTCTGCATTTCAGTGCATAAAGGCTCAGGGTGAGTGAAGTTTTGAGGCTTTAACATATTAGTGGAGCATTGAATCTTCCTCGCACTTACCGGTCTTGGAAGAAGAGTATAGGTAGCTAACTTATTTTTAAAAGCGTCGCATTTTTGCCTTCTTTTCTCCTTGCTTGATTGCGGCACCGCAAATCAAGAAGGGGGTTGGGTTTTAGCGGGTCGCTCGATGACTCACGGGGCTTCATAGAGAGAGAGTGGTGTCCCATGCCCGTCTCCGATGAGCAATCTGGCAGCGGGAAGTCTGGCCAGAATAATCAGCCTTTAGCTGGGGAGCAATTACGTAGTTAACATTTTCGTGCAGAACCAATTCATGGCTAACAGAATTTTGCAAAGACCTGTAAGTTTCACGTCCTGTATCCCCGTCTGTCCGTTCAAGTTTCCTTAGAAACTATTGACGCTATAAAGCATAAAATTGGAATGAGGCCCTTAAACTTCTTAAATCATGTATAGTATACTCTTGTATTTACTTAAATTTGATTCAAATCGAGTCATAAGCAAGTGAGATTGAGCCACTCTAATTGTATGGAAACATAACAACAACATGTGGTGGTGGAAGCTATATATTTCAAGTTAGCCTATACACTACCGTTTTCTACGGATTCGCTTGAAAATTTCCAGAATAATAGTTTCAATATGTTCGATGGGTAAAGTATTCAGAAAATTTCTTTTAGATGGAACAAAATAGTGGCTTATGAGTTGTTTTGAACCCTAGGATGGTTACAAGGATCTTCTAGTAGGAGCACTATCCACCCTATTCGTCTTTTTCCAGATCAATTTGAGGATTTGACGAAATTATGTATGAGCCTGCTTGTTAATATGACTGCGCAACAATGAACTTGTTCCGGTTGCAAAATTAGTCCTATCCTATGTCTTCTCGTTTGCTGAATGCAAAAACGACTGTTAAAAGTAGTGATTAGCTCTAGCTTTAGACATGCAAGCTACTTTTTAGGGTTTTGTAAAATAATTTTACAAAACCCTTCTAAAATCGCGTCCTGTCTGTCCGTCTGTCCGTCTGTCTGTCTGTCCGTCCGTCCGTCCGTCCGTGTGTCACAGCAGTTTTTCTCGGAAACTACTTAAGCTAGAAGCATCAAATTTTGTATGTAGGTGTAAAGTGGTGATCTCTTCAAAGTTCAACTACAAAAAAAATTTTATAAGGTATTTAAGGGGGGTCTCTACATGTAGGGGAGTGACCCCCCGAAAAAAAAATTTCATTGAAGGTAGCCGATATGGGTATCAAATGAAAGGTCTTGATGAGGACTTTTCAAAACAGGTCTTAGTTTGGCAAAGTTTGCTTCGAGGGGCGCACGGGGAGGGGAAATACACGAAAAATTTGTGTCCCCCCCCTCGCGATTGGACACCTTCCATCCGAAAAATGTGAAAAAAATCAGGAATGTAGGCCTTGATGAGTACAACAATAACAAATACGTGAGAAGCCGCAATTCACTCAACTTTGTTAGTAATAGTATGATTTATCGATTTTATGTTTTCTTGAATAAAATCTTAACAGTACCCTTAAATTCAATCATGTCTATTTATAAGATTGATTAATCCTGCAAGTTTCATGAAGATTGCATCATATTTAGCGAAGTTGTAGCGGTCTGAATTTTCCTGTATTACTATGGAACAATATGCGCTGCATGTATTACTATGGCAACATATGGCTATGGAACAACATGCGCTTTTTACCGACTCAGACATTGTTAGGATTTGTATTGTTAGGATTTGCATGGAAATTTTAGGAATTATAGGTGCCATGAATAACTTTGAGAATCAGTTCAGCTAGTGGTAACCGTAATCGTAAAACAAAATAGTGGCTGTTTTAAATGCGAAGATTGGATAATGTTGAGTTATTTTTTCCCAACTTCAACGTTTAAGGTGCATGCTTTGAACACTTGATTCAATTTAACGAATGACTGAAGCTGAGTACCTACAATTAATACTCATAAGTGAAACAAGTCAAGGAGGCGGGAGGGAGCTTCTAACAAAAGGGCTTTGTAACGACTCTAGGATTCGAAAAAATTGGCTATTAATCGATGATAACAGTACAGGAGAGTGGCCCCTGAAAAAAAATTCATCAAACGTTGCCGATATGAGTATGAAATGAAAGTTTTCATGGGAGCTTTTCAAAACAGTTCTTAAACTGTCAGTTTTTGCTTCAGTGGGGCACAGGGGGGAAATACATGAAAAATGTGTTTCCTCCCTCGCGAATGGACATCTGAAATAATTATCATGGGAGATGTTTATGAGTAGAACAATAACAAAAACCTCAGAAGTCTAAATTCTTTCGACTTTGTTAATAATAGTATGATCTTCGAATTTCATAGTTTCTCCAATAAAATCGTCATAGACATGCTTCTTGACTTTATTCAATCTGGTGACTGCATTTTGAAAATTGAATACAAAACCCTTCTGACATGAGCGTAGGTCTGTTTACGAAACTTGTTATTATTTATAAATTCTGCTTTTTCAATCTACGGAAAATTTTATTTTCGAAATTGGCAACATTGCTAACTGTCAAAATACTAAGTGTAGTATTATTGCGGTAACGGTGAAATTTATAGTATTTCGTGCATATCATCTTGTTTTGGAGTGTTTTAAAGAAAAAAATCAACATGTGTAAATTTAGTTAATAATTTTTGTTACATTTGTGGCGAAATAACGTTTGCCTCACAAAAACGCAATTCGACGCCCCTTGTGAAGACTGCATATCAACATTATTTTGGTTGAAGATAGGAAACCAAACTAAGCCATATGTTGCAATTCGCATTGATTTATATTAAGAGAATGGCTGGGAAATAAAAAACGATCTATAGCTTTTGCTGTGCCTATGATTTGGCGGGAGCCGACTAACTCATAGACGATTGCTATTTTTGCTTGACTGCGTCTATAAAAGTAGGATTGTCAATGAAAAAATTAAAAACTGTTAAATACCAGAATCTTCCATCACCTACTCGATCTATTCCACATTCAGACAATTTACCAGTTCCTGTATCATCCCAGACTTATGAATTGGAAGCAGAAAATGAATACAGCGTAGAAGGAGAACTCAACGAGCCTTTAACACCATACTGATTTTAAAGAAGTAAAAGATGATCAACTGCATAAATTGAGTCAATCGGAGTTGAGGGATCTCATTAGAAATCTTGATTTCTCACAGGAGAAGGCAGAAATCGTAGGATCAAGGTTACGGTAATGGAATCTCCCGCAGAATGATGTCAGCATCACCAAGTACAAACAACGTCATAGGGATTTGATTCCTTTTTTGAAAAGAAAAATAACCATGTTTTTTGTTGTAATATTAATGGCCTGATGAAAAGTTTGAATATGAAGTATGATCCAACTGAATGGAGACCTTTCATAGACTCTTCCAAGCTTAGTTTGAAAGCGGTGTTGCTTCATAATGGCAACCGTCTACCTTCCATTCTTAATGGCCATGCGGTTCACATAAACGAGACTTATGCAAACATGGCAGACCTCCTAGATTCAATCAACTACCTGAAATATTAGTGGAAAATCTACGATGATTTAAAGGTGATTGCTACACTCTTAGGGATGCAATTAGGGTATACGAACTACGGTTGCTTTTTATGTATGTGGGATAGTAGGGATAGAAAATCATATTATATCCAAGCAGATTGGCCTGCAAGAAATCTTAGCCCTAGTGAGAAAACGTAATTGCCGAGCCACTCGTAGATCCAAAAATGTTCTCCTTCCTCCCTTATATATCAGGTTGGGCTTGACGAAGAATTTTGTGACAATCATGAACCGAGAAGGTCAGGCTTTTAAATACTTAAGAGACAAATTTCCTAAATTAAGTGATGCAAAGGCCAAGGAGAGCATCTTTGTTGGGAACAAAAGGGATAATAACTATCCTCAATTGGTTACCGAGCTTCTACAAAAATATCACCAACCCGGCTGCAGTATGTCCCTAAAAATCCATTTTGTCCGCTCCCTCTTGATTTTTTCTCACCTAATTGCGGAGATGTTAGTGATGAGCATAGAAAACGGTTCCATCAAGATATTTCTGTGATGGAACGAAGATATCAGGGCCGCTGGAATGAAGCAATGCTTGCAGATTACTGCTGGTTTAAATGTAGAGATGCTCCAGAGGTCACTTACAAGACGAAAGCTAAAAGATCACGATCAAAGGAATCAGTTGATTCTTTGTAGATCTAAACGCCTGGCAAGTGTTTTTTGAAGAATTTTGAATTTAAATATCATTAACGATAGTGCAATCACATTTTAAATATTGTTAGCATATGTAATTCATATTTACCAATTTCTTAGAAAAAATAGTTTTCATCATTTACACATAAAAAAATGTAGAGCTAATAAATTTTTTTTTCGTCATATTCGTTTTTCTTAACCCAAAATTAGTAAGAATTAACTCATGAAGTCCGCGTGGTCTAGTGGTTAGAGCACTAAGCCCGTAAGCCGAAGGTCTCTGGTTCGAGTTTCGTTGGCGTCAACGAGATTTAGTTCGAGTGATTCTTCGGACGGACTATAAGCCCGTTCAGTTATGATACGTGCTGGTTTAAAATCAGAACGTATCGCAGCTGGGTGTACGGAGACATGGCCAAAGCATGATAATGATCATATAACCTTGTGTAGTGCTGATACATTTGATCATGACAATGAGATAATCTAACTATCTCTAAGCGAAGGCCCGAAAGGGGCTGTAGAGCTACGAAAAAAAACTTATGAAGTAAAGGAAACGTTTACCTTTTTTTTGTTGCGCAGTGTATTCAGATGAAATTGATTGATCTACTGATTAGTTTACGAGACCGCTTGACAGAAGCCCTCTCCAGCTACTTCTTTTTTTTTTCTTTGGTTAATCATGCAGTATTTGTGGCTATTTCTTGTACCACATTAAATATAAGATGCTTTGCCTCCCCTACTTTTTCTCAGCATTTCTACGTTGTAGTTTTATAGGCGCCCAAATTCATACAGATATCATACGAGTACGCACATAAAATTCACAAGTTCTTGTTATATCATTACCCTTTGATTGTACAGTATATAAACGTCTTAATTCATGTATTTATGTGCAATTTTGTATGTTTTCTAATTATTGATATTAAACCGTTTTCTGTGAAATTTCAGCGTATTTGGTTATTTAAATTTTTTTCACACATTCAATTCATTGCATACGGATTTTCGGCATAAACTGTTTCATTGCGGGAAACAATGTAAGAAAATTTCGTTATGACCATAACCCTCTGCAACTGAACGCCCGTAACAGTCTCAGATTTCAACATTTAGTGGTAGAACACAGAGAAGCTCCTTCATGGAAAATTTACGGGCAGATTTGGAAGTTTTACTACTTACACTTGCAACTGTAAAGTGATACTTCCCTGTGTGTTTAAATAATTATCGTAGGAGATGCTCGTATAAATAACATTCCAATTTCACCCATTTTCCGTCTTGCACTCAGCATTTGGTTGGAGCCAAGAGTCCTTACGGCAAGACTTACACTTGAACAATTATTGAAACGATGATGATGGGTATGTGCACTAGATAATTTTGCAAAGGATGCTTTTGGAACATAAATTTGTGGGTGAACTATGAGCATGGAAAATAATGTTAGCTTATGGGTGGATGCATCTGAAAGCTTTCAAGTGCAAGTCCGTTGATCCATGTGTAATAAGTTTATGTGAACTTAATTGATAGTAAGAGGATGCTGTTTTATTGTTTTCATTTGACTGAACATGATATGCAAATCAAAAATAACAAAGAGACTTTTGTCTTTTATTTTGACAGATAAATTATCCTTACTAGAAACTCGACCTCCCTAAAACTAAAGATATAAGTAGCTTATGATACCACACCTCTAAAACAAATAAAACAACCGATAAAGTTCAAACGATATCTTATAGATTAATATCTTTAAATTTGAACTTAAATAGAAATGGAAGAAAATCTAAACCCTTGCGTCGTCTGCTGCAGTTGCACTAAAACAAACATCGCTGAATGCACTCAACGTAAATTTTATTAAATCTATTTTATTATTGCCGACACAGAAAAGACAAAATTATAGTGACTTTGATATCACTCCCGTCGAAACAGTACGACGGAAAAAGGTGTAAAAAGGCAGCTGAGAAAATCCTCTTCGGTGCGATAACGGACGTACTATTTGAGTATCTTTAGATCATGTACCGCTCACTGCTGCCAATCGGGTCGTGTGCGGATTAAGTCCGTCTCGACACGGGGATAATGAAAATATCTTTTCAGTTTCATTTTATGAATCGTCACGTCTTAAATGCATTTCATCACCGGTCACAGGAAGCACTTAAGAACCATTAAGTCACGGCAATTTGTCGAGTTTCCCGTTCAATTGTTGTATCTTTGAGAATCATTTGTTATCTATGCATGGAATGTGTTTGAATAAAGGTTTGAATTTGAACATTACTGAAATGATGGATTAAAGTTCACAGTCATGAGTTCTGAGAAATAATTTTTGAACGTGATGATTGGTGTGTGAACGCAGATTAAAATTTCTCTGAATGTTATCCATTAATTGTGTGATTAAGATTAAAAGATTTAATTAATATAAAATTGGACTGACGTCTCATATATAATAATAGGGAAGAAAATAGGCAAGTCTGATAGTGATCTAAACAAATCCAATTATTATTGAGCTTTGTAAGTGATATAGTATATAAGTTTGTCAATCAAAAAAACTTAAAAAAGAAGCCCGACTTAAAAGTGCCCCGAAAAGTCACTTACATGAAATTTATTTCACCCTTAATAGGGCATTTTGAAGTCGGTTGTTTTTTTTTCCTAACTGTGTTTTTATTTCACCCTTTTAAGAGCCTAATTCTTTTATTCAAATACTATTCAAATTTAGTTTCTTGGCTTGATTGTACAATGATCTCATATTGAACAATTGACTCCTATCTCCGACACTCCTATTTTTGTTATATTACCAGTATACCCTATGTATACAAGTATTAACTGGAAGCTTGATTTGATGTGTATCCTATATACATCATCAAGGCTCCTGAGGAGAGAGAGATCTTCCTGCACAACACTTACCTGCTTCTATAACCATCCGAACTAGAACAGCATAGGCACAAGTTTTAAAGAATTAATTTCATTTCACTCTTCATTTTTTAAACATTTAGATTACAATCAAATTGATTAATTACATCTTCACTTATTTTATTATTGAAAACCTCGATCAGCATTGAATGAAGCGCTTTTCACTTTTACCCTGACTTGTCGCGCTTCACATGTGAGCACCAGCCTGTAGAGGGAATCAACTTGGCATGCTAATGGATCGTGGTGGCCACACGGTGTGGAACGCCAAAAGGCCGATTGAGGATCGCCGCTCAAGCGAACACCTCACCCCTCACCATTTCGTTGAACACTGAACAGCACTTCTAACTACTCGAACGTTATTAATAATAAATGGGTAGCAGCACACTCCCTACTGGACTCGAACAAGACTGCTGGCCATAGCTTGCCCAAGAACTTTAAATATCGTTCTTTCGTGAGTCTTCAACATCAATTCTCTTGCAAAGTCCCGAGTAGGCGTACACGTACGCTCTCGTTCCATGAAAGCTTTTCATCCCTGCTCCGTCTCGCTTGCTCGGCTGGCGAATATGCGAAACTGGGGAAATTGAGCGAAGAAGTTCTTTTCGCTTAAGCTTTTGGATTTCTTACTATCTTTTGGGGCGAATTGGCGAAACTTGCGACATTGAACGAGAGAGCGTTTTAGCCTGAACTTTTAGCTTTCCCTTCAGCTTAAGTCTCTTGGAAGCACACCCAAAGCTTGTCGTCGACGATATGATAATTCGTGTGAAGCGCATTGCAGGTTAATCTTTTTTAGGGTTTTGTAAAATAATTTTACAAATCCCTACTAAAATCACCCCTGTCTGTCCGTCTGTCTGTCCGGCCGTCCGTCCGTGTGTCACAGCACTTTTTCTCGCAAACCGTAAAAGCTACAAACATAAAATTTTGTATATAGGTGTAAAATGATATCCTCTTCAAAGTTTCACTATGAAAAAAAATTTTACAAGGTGCTTAAGGGGGTCTCCTAAAAAAAACATCAAAGGTCGCCGATATGAGTATCAAATGAAAGGTCTTAATGAGAAATTTTCAAAACACGATTTAAACTGGTATTTTTTTCTACAGTGGGCGCACAGGAAGGGGAAATACACGAAAACTTTGTGTCCCCCCCTCACGATTGAACACCTGTGATCCGAATAATCTGACAAAAATAATGGTGGTAGATGTTCATGAGTACAACAACAACAAATACTTTTGAAGTCAAAATTCACTCAACTTTGTTAATCATAGTATGAGCATTGAATTTCACATTTTCCCCAATAAAATCATATGAATACCCTTGAATTCAATGAAAACCTAATACTCTGCAAGTTTGATGAAAACTCAATCATATTCACGGAAGCTATAGCCATTTGAAATTTCTCGAAGTACAACAAAAATAACACACGATTTTGGTATCTTACGGACTTTCCATTGAATCGGCACTGCAGCTTTGATTTGATCTTCTTGAAATTTTCAAATAAGATCAATAATATACATTTTTTTGGGAGTTCATGATTTGAATCATTTTTGTTAGCTTGCAACAAAATCACGACCGTTGGAAGTACAGATGCAATGGATTTTCTTATAAGCCTGCACATATCTTTGACAAGTTTCTTGCCTTTATTCGTTGCTGGTGATTGCATTTTGCACGTTGGGTACAAAACCCTTCTGACATGACCGTAGGTCTATTTACCCAAATTGTTTCATTTACTTTTACGCTTACTTATTTATTTTTACGCTTGATCATTGGACAACAAGTACATACTTCAACAACAATGAGCGTATTTGCTTGCTTGCCTAATTTCAATGGTGAAGCGCAAGTATATAGGCAGCATTTGCTCACACGCAACCTCTTCCATGATGAAGCGTAAGCATATATGTTGTATTTGTTCGCTCGTAACACTTTGCGGAAATTCAACCACCGTCAGTAGTGGATGCTTCTCATTCCCTTGAAATTCTAGCAGCACCACAGGTAGTTCTATCTCATCGTGTCGTGGACCCGCCGAAGCAAATATTTGTTTCATAGACATTGATGAATGACATCCGTAATTACGTCTAAAATGAATTTGGACTTTCAGTAAAAGTCACCAGCTGCTACAAACTGACAAAGGATAACATTGAGGGTGGGGTTATAGCTAGCTTCAAGCTAACTATACCTTTAAACTGCAGCATGATTGTTCATCCAGAATACTGGCCTCCTGGGACTTTTATCAAACCTTTTGAAGCAACCAGAAGAAGAAATTTTCGTCATGCGGTGAGCTCGATACCGAGGCTTTAGCAACTGTTCAACCTAAATCTTTTTTGAATACAATAGTAAATTACATATTGATATTCGAAACACTTCTCGAAGCTTCAATTTTTATTATTGAAATGTACATGTCATGCGAACCGAACTGGAGGCTATTGAAATTGCGTCTTCCATCTCCGGCGATGACTTCATCTACATAACGGAAATCTGGCTGATTGCTGACACTGTCAGTGATGAAATTTTTCCATTTTATGACATTTACCACACCCGTAGGGGTCGTTTGGCTTCAGGTAAAACAGACGGTTATGGTGTGCTTATCGCTATTCATTAATCTTTAAGTTGCAAACTCTGTTCTGAATTTACTGCTTCACCTCCACTAAAATGCATCACTCTCTTCATTAATATCTCTCAAACTATAAGTATCTTATTATTATGTATGGACATCCCATGAAATGCTCATTTCCGCATTTATAATCGTTCTTCTCTGAATTCTCTTCATATAAAGGGTGGTCCAACCATAATGTACGATGTTAATTGTGAGTCGCACCTTAACGTCAAGTTTTTTGCCCAACTCAATTTGACATTTCTTTGTTTTAGTGTTTGATAAATTCAACTATGGAGAGGTACACAATTGACCAGTGCGTTGAGGTTGTTGAAGCCTTTTACGAAAATGGGCCTTCAAATCAAAATGCAAAAAATGCACTTCGTGATTTTTTTTGGTCAGCGTAATCGACCAAATGTGTCCACGATCTGGAGAATTGGGCTCAAGTTTCAGCAAACTGGGTTTGTAGGAAATGTGAAATCACCTGTGCATGCTCGCCCAGTTCGTTCTGCGGTAAACGTTGCTGTTGTTCGCGATAGTGTGGCAGAAGAGCTGTCAACCTCGACTCGGCGTCGTGCCCAACAATTGAACATCTCACGAACATCACTGATGCGAATTTTGGATAAGGGTTTGAATTTACACCCTTACGAGGTTCAATTGACTCAAAAGCTTGAGCCTACTGACCATTTCAAGCGTCGGCAATACGCATTAGGGCAAATTAAAATCCATGAGTGGTTGTTGAAAGGCCGATGCATCCACAAAGAGTGACTGTTTGGTGCGGCTTATGGGCTGGCGGCGTCATCGGGCCGTACTTCTTTGAAAATGAGGACGGACAAGCAGTAACCGTGTATGGCGTTCGCTATTGTGAGATGAAAACTGACATCTTGTGGCCAGAATTTGAGGCTATGGACCTGGACAATATGTAGTTCCAACAGGATGGTGCCACTTGCCACACAGCCAATGGAACAATGGCTCTTTTGCGCGAGAAATGCAATGGTTGTGTTGTCTCACGTTGTGGTGATGTTGATTGGCCGCCAAGATCATGTGATTTGACACCGTTAGACTTCTTTTTCTGGGGATATTCAAAGGAAAAAGTGTACGTCAATAATTCAAGAACAATTCAAGAGCTGAAGGATGAGATAACTCAGCACATGAACAACAATGAACCTCAATTATGCCTCAGAGTCATTGAAAATGTGGACCATCGGATAGAAGTATGCCATCGTGGCCATGGTGAGCATTTGGAGGCTATTTTGTTTGATCCTTCTATTATAATAACAAATAACATCGTGCGTTTTGGTTGGACCACCCTATATCAACAGGATTCACCCTCTTCACACTATTTTAATTTGTAGTGACTTCAACATGCCTTGCCTATGTTGGGCCACAGGTTCTCACATTCTACAATGATCTCTCTATCCGAATTTCTCCAGAGAAATTCGCCTATTACAGAGAGTACCTTAGATATATATATATATATATATATATATATATATATATATATATATATATATATATATATATATATATATATATATGTGTGTGTATATATATATATAGATGTATTTATATATATATATATATATATATATATATATATATATATATATATATATATATATATATCTATATATACATATTTATATATGCATAAATAAATATATATATATATATATATATATATATATATATATATATATATATATATATATATATATATATATATATATATATATATAGATGTATTTATATATATATATAAATATATATATATATATATATATATATATATATATATATATATATATATATATATATATATATATATATATATATATATATAAATATATATATATATAAATATATATATATATATATATATATATATATATATATATATATATATATATATATATATATATATATAATATAGGGATTTTCAATAAGAGGTGTTACTTTGAATAGCCCGCTGTTTCGGTTGATGTCACCTTTGAAGCTGTCATTTTTAGACATTTGACAAGTAAAAACTACACCATTAATAATAATGGAACAATACACTCTTCAATAATGCAACGAAATAATTGAAATTCACTATAAAAATGGTGAAAATTTGGCAGAGATGGTTCGTAAAACTCGAACATTTTTGTGTCGTCGTGAAGCACCTTGGACCGCAATACAGAAATTGGTGAAAAAAGTCGAGCTGTTGGGACAACTTAGTGATGTGAAGAATAAAACCCGTGCACGTCACTCAAGAACAGCCGAGAATGTTGCTGCTGTAGCTAAAAGTGTTGAAGAGAACCCAGGTTTGTTCTTTTCTCGTCGTTCAACAAACGTCATTACACCGTATTTTGCATAAAGATTTGGGTCTTAAAGCTTATAAAGTTCAGTTAACACAAGAACTCAAGCCGGTCGATCATCAACAACGTCGTGTCTTTGCTGATTGCGTCCTTGAAATGCATGAAAATGATCCGGAATTCCATCAAAAAATTATATTGAGTGATGAGGCCCGTTTCCATCTCGTTCGCTTCGTCCGCAGGCAAAATTGTTGCATCTGGGGCTCGGAAACCTCAGGAGTTATTGTTGAAAAGCCTGTCTCTGCCCAACGTGTGACTGCGGAGTTAATGGACCTTACTTTTTTGAAAATAAGGCTGGAGCAACAGTTACGGTGAATGGATTGCGCTATCGAGAGATGATTTATGATTTTGTATGGCCGGCATTGGATGGTATTGATCTGGACAATGTTTGTTTTTAACAAGACGGCGCTATGTACCACACAAGCAGCGAAACCACTCATCTTTTATGGGAAGAGTTTCCGGACCATGTTATCTCTCGAAGATTGGCCACCGAGATCTTGTGATTTAACACCTTGCGACTTCTTTCTTTGGAGCCACGTGAAAGAAGATGGAATTCGTGAGGCTTTCGAGGACATAGGGCAGCCACTTTGCAATTTCGTTATGGAAAATTTCATGACAAGGATATGGTCCTGTAAGCGTGGTTGTGGTAGTCATTTGCCTGATGTTCCTTTTTACTATTAACGCCATACCTTATAACAAAATAAACATTTGATCATTTATATTATTAGAAAATGGTATTTTTCTTTCAATAACAAAATAAAATCTCTTATTGGAAAACCCTGTATATATACGGAAAGTCATAAACTATGGCACGGAACCCTGACGAGGCATGCAACTGGGTGGCAGCATATAAGTTGGTCAGAAAATGCCTTCGCAAATGGATAAGCAACAGCAAGGCTCACTGCTGGCACAATTTAGTGGAAAATGTGAAAAAGGATCCGTGGAGCCTTGGCTATATGCTAATTATGCAGAAGCTTGGTACCCTACCACAGAAACCTTGCATACATGATGCGGAGTAGATGGACGAGATAGAGCGGGCACGCTTCCCCGCCCATTCCGCACATGTTGACGCTGTCCATGGCCAAACAGCATTCGAGTGCCCACTCTTCACACAGCCAGAACTGGAAGAGGCAGTCCTTTCACTGAAAGCGAGGAAGGCTCCAGGCCCAGATAGTGTCCTAGCTTTTCTATTAACATTGCCCCAACTTGGTGCTGAGCATATTCAACGCTTGCCTACGGCACGGGGTTTTTCCGGTGCGATGGAAGATGGTGAGGCTCGTGCTGATCAGCAAAGGGAAGGAAAATTCCAGATCGCCATCTGCATATTGCCCGTTTTGTATGTTAGACACTGCTGGGAAGTCCTAGAGAAGCTTATCAAGGGAAGACTCACTGACGCGATTCGTGCTGCTGGGGACCTATCTCTACGGCAGTACGGCTTCAGAGTAGGGCGTTCTACCATTGATGCGATTATAGAGCTGTTAAGCGCGGTTCAAAAGGCAGAGGCATATAGTCGCACCAAGCGACGGATCATCCCATTGGTGACACTCGACGTTAGGAATGCCTTTAACTCCGCTAGACGGGTGGATATTCTGGATACGCTTAAAACACCTTTTCAAGTTCCAGAATATTGGATGTAGCTTCTCAGGGACTACCTGAAGGACCAAAGCTTGCTGAACGACACGACACAGGGCCAATGAAGAATGGACCTTACATCGGGTATTGACCAGGGATCTATCCTTTATTCAGACCCGTGGAACGTATCTTACGGCGGGCTACTGAGCCTAGAGATACCAGATGAGTCGCGCTTGATCGGCTATGTGGATGATTTTGTGGCGTTGAACAAGTGCAGCGTAGGCTAGGTATGGTGGTGCGCCAAGTGAGAGGCAGGATGACTACTCATGGCTTCAATCTAGCTATAGAGAAAACTGAAGTGGTCATCCTGACAAAAAATAGAGTTCCTAGATTAAAGAGGATCAGTATTGGAGACATACTAATCAAAGCAAAGCCAGGGGTGAAGTACGTGGGCATGCTGATCGACTCGAAGATGAGTTTTTCTGAGCAAATGAGGGCAACAGCAGAGAAGGCTGCTTCGGGAGCATCGGCTTTGCGTCAACTCATGGCCAACGTAGGGGACCCCGCCTCTTGATGAGTGCTGTAGGCTCAGTGCTACTGCAAGGAGCAGAAATATGGGGCGCCGCTCTCAGTAAGGAGGTCTACCGAACGCGCCTGGCACAGGTACAGAGAAGAGGAGCACTGAGGATTGCATCTTCATATCTGACAGTCTCTGATTCAGGGGTGAGAGCTATTGCATGCGTGATACCTGTTGCCCTCCTTGCTACAGAGCACTGCACTATTTGCCTGCATCAAAACGACGACGCGAAGACAATGGTTGTCCGTGAGGAACGACAGTGCTCACTCAACGATTGGCGAATCGCATCAAGGAAAGGTGAACTGCGCGCCTCATCCTCGATGTGAGATCGGGCCCAAATCGAAGGCATGGTGAGACTAACATTTGTCTGGCCCAGGTTTTGAGTGGGTATGGGTGTTTTCAGTCTTATCTGCACAAGATTAGTACGTCATGGTCTCCCGATTGTCGGTTTGCCCAGGAGAGGAAGACAATGCCTGTCACATATTGTTTGCGTGCTCAATATGGAACAGGCTACGAAGGGACCTCTACAGGGAAACGGGAGAGGAACTCCCTGATAATATAGCCACGGCGATGCTTGAATCGGTTGACAAATGGAACCAGGTTGTACATTATGCTCGAGCAGTCCTAAAAGATAAAAGGGACTAAAATAAATCCTTTGCGGCCACAAAATTTCACAGAAATCGAATCATTGTCAGTTGAGGTATAGCCCTTTTACTTATATAAAAACACAATGACAACAACAAGTGGTGGTGGATGATATGTGTTTCAAATAAACCCAGACACTACAATTTTCTACGGATTTTCGTGAAAATTTGTGTTCTAACATATATGGGATTATTCAGAAAACTTATTTCAGATGGAACAAAATGGAAATTGTTTTATGTTTGTGAAAATCAAATTATTGATTTGCGTCATCAGAAAAGGTGTTTTGAATGCTAGGATGG
This sequence comes from Odontomyia ornata, assembly GCA_963969285.1. Taxonomy (NCBI): domain Eukaryota; kingdom Metazoa; phylum Arthropoda; class Insecta; order Diptera; family Stratiomyidae; genus Odontomyia; species Odontomyia ornata. The sequence continues at coordinate 78,644,698 of OZ017742.1, forward strand.
TTAATCTTATCTAGCCGGTTGATTAAAACGATATTCAACTTCCCATTCTTATTCAAAAGAGAAATATGATATTATGAAGCACGATAAAATACAATTTTCCAATTATTTTGCTATTCTCAAGTTCGTGATTGAATTGCCACAATAAACTAATATATTATCCCACAACATATCGTCTTTCATATGCCTCTGTAAATCGATTTGTAGAGAAGAAAAATCGCTACTAACATCGGAAAATTGATCTTGACCTCAAATATTACCATTACTTGATTAACGTGTCCTTCAAATGTGACCTAATTGCAAGAAATTGTAATGATTTTTAAATATCGTCCGATGAGATTTCCCAAGGAAATCGGTTATTTCGACGTGAAGTCTGAGTCGTGCCAACGAATGGTACCCGGTCAGTCAACCAGTCCGTGCACTCGTAATCCATTTCGCGGTGGCTGCTTGTTGGCCAGCTAGTTCGGAGAGAATTTTGGTCGCAGGTCTTTTTAACGGATTACGCTCGATTACATTTAAACGTTTTAAACGCGTCTAAAATACAACCATAAGGAAAAGAAACCTATCTTTACTTTATTCCGTATTTGCCTTCAATGCAGTCAAACAACAACAAAAGAAACACTTGATCTAATTCCGCGTTCCCGAATTTTTTTTACCAAAGCGGTACCGAAAAAATATACGACTTTAATGTAAAATTCAAAATATCCTACTCTAATAAAAAAAAAACATCAAACAAACTATGGTACCGCGTACCGAAACCGAAACGGGAGAAGATTATGTTCAGAGGACTATGAGTGAACCTTACGGAAGGTCGTTTACGGCCCCACCCGGCTCGATGGCATACCTACCGTTGTTGTCATCTACCTGTGCAAAGGAAGAAATTAACTACTGGAAGGAAAGCTCGTGGTTTCTTAACAATTCATTATAATTTTATTCAGTGCATGAAAAAATAGTTTCTGCTTCTTGAACATACTTCTGGTCGAAATAAGACTTTTGATTTTTTTTTTATGTACTTTACAATGAAAACTAGTTCTCAGAAAAATCTTCTCATGTGAAATAAAGATTTGACATTAAATTACTACTTAGCCATGGAATATGAATGTTTAAAAAAAAAGGTTTTCGGGCTCAATCCCTTTTAATTTTACATTTTCATCTGGCATAACATTCCTCCAAAAATGCAACTATGAACACCAGCCTTTTTTTACTGTTTAAAATACTTTGTTCAGCAGTTCCTATCGATTTTTAACCTATTTCTTTACCGTCTCATCTCTGATATACATTTATCAATCACAACTACTCCTAGTCCTGAACTGTTCTAAATGTTTGTTATCCTAACCAGTCTGTGTAAGTACACATTCATCCCTTTTTAACAATTATCAATATAACCGTGTTACGTTTAGAGAAAATACGTTGACCTAGTTTCTAAAAATTACTAATTGTTTAAAAATTCATCAGCAGAAATTTTATAAAAAAAGAAAAAAAAACAGTGCACTGAAATACATAATCTGGATACTTTCAAAATTTGAAATTCTAGCTTAATTTCTTTGTAAAGCCGATTGGATTGAACTTGGTTTATGTAGGCCTATAACTTTTCATTGGTTATTAGTCCTGCATTCTTTTCAACATTGACTGACTGATGCGTTTCCTCAAAAGGAAATTAATTCTTCACACAAACTTAATAAACAATTGAACAATCATGGTTTATATATAATTCATTAACATTCAAAAGCTTCAAATAATTAAGAACTATAAAAAAATTTGCAAATGAATTATCATGTAAGGTAGGTGAACCAAATAAGGCCCACCTTAACTTTTTCATTATATAGTGGGTTTAAAATAACAATTCACTGGTAATTTGAAACACTTATATTTACTATATTTATTAAACTTTGCAATAAATCAAACAAAATTGCTTTAGAAACAAAAATCACACTTTTGTGAACACAAATAACTAAAATGTCACTTTGGCCTTATTGGGAACCCTGTGTCTTAATAAAGCCTTGATAAAAACAAATAAACATTCAACTTCTTAATGAATACAAAACGTTATCAATACTTACTATATATGAAATCTAATGAGATCCCATTAATTACTTTTGATCATTTTAGATCAGATTTAACGAGTTTCTCATCATGCAAAAGTACTATATTAATCAGCCTTTTTCATCTTTTTTTCAAACAATTCCCTGGACAGTAAAATATTTTATAAGCGGGTGTGAGTCCAACACACACATCATGATACCAAACGCCACAAGTAAGACATTGTCGCATATCATCAACTCGATCTTATTTAAGAGCTCGACAGTACCAAGAAGGTTTATTATCGTGATATTTTGGTTTAGATTCCGTAAGCTTATCTGCTGTCAAAGAAGCAGTCTTCACTAAGGTTCGCTTTCGCGTTGCAGCAACTGCAGGTTGTGCAGATGTACAGCCAGTAACTGACGCTGATTTTGGTGTTTTTGTGTTAATCTTTATCATGGATGAAGTAACAGGAACATCTTCTACTCTTTACGATGTTACAGTAATCTGTGATGTGGAATTCGTAGCACTGTCACCAAACAAATCTTTTGTTAAATTTTTGAGCTCTGTAATTCAGAGACTTCTTGCGTGGAGCAGTCGCTACAACTTCAAACTTAGGAGTTGGTAAAAATTCATGAATCTCACACGTGGTTGATTGATTGTCTATCTTTTATGGAGTTCCAGCATTCAGGCTGTTTTTTGAGAGCAAGGACAGTGGCGAATTCTGAGTATCTGTGCCTGACCCAGCTGAGTCTTCCACATTTACAGTTGAAATCTCTTGTTCCCCCGATTCATTAGATAAGACAGCAATATTCTCACTGTTTGTAGGATTTGGAAGTTCTGACAACGCAGAGGACGCAAACGCCTCTTCAGAAATACAAAAGCATCTGGGTTATATGGATATAACCCTGTAGCGTGAAACCCATTCGAGATATTGATAATAGTCATACATTTCGGCCATACTTGTGAGAGAAGGACGTTAAAGCTTGTCTTGTTAAGTGTTCGTTCGGGATGCTGGCTGACGTATTTAATGAACTCTTGTTCCCAATGATGCACAAAAGAACGATAAACAGATTTATCCATGGGCTGTAACTCGTGCGTGGTATTTGACGGAAGACAATATAAGGTAATGCCACATTTCTCAGCTTCCTCGACAATAGTAAAGTCCATGTGGCATTTTGCACCATCAAATATGAGGAGACATGGCCCTGATGTTCTGTATTTATGCAAATGATTAAGAAACTGTCTGAAAGTTTCTGTCATCATGCTACCTTTTGGCGTCATCTTCACCAGAGAGCCTGGAGGTAAATTTTCCTGGAATTCTGGCTTTAGTCTCTTGCCTTTGAACAATATCATTGGCGGAATAGCTGATCCTATAGCATTTCCGCAGCTTACCACAGTCACACTTTCAACATGCTCATTCGCTATTTGAAGAACTTTTTTTCTCCCTTTGGCTGTCAAAACTGCCTGCTGATGGTGCAAAGATATGCGACAATTTTTTTCATCGATGTTGTAAATGCTTTCAAGTTTATATTTAATTCCAAGTCTATCCAGCACACTTTTGTATTTTGAAAAGTGTCCGCTGACAATAACTTTATTTAATTTTTGAGCACGAGCTGGATTCATCATCTGTGCTTTACGACGTGCTAATTCAGGGTGTCCTTTGAAAAATAACCTCAACCATTTCTTCCCCGCGGCGTTTTTGGCATCGCTGAATGTATTTAGAATTTCCTTAATTTTACAAAATGAAAAAGCCTGTACGCGCAACACCTTTGATGTCAACGGCACTCCAACATCAGCCAAACGTATGATTCTTCTGACAAGTCGAGCTTCATGTTCTGTAGTAAATACAGCCGACCAACCTAGCTTTCGTGTAGGCGACCCACTGGCTAGATTGTTGCGTAGGGTTCTTCTTGGGATCTTGTATCTGGCTGCAGCAGCATATATAGATAATCTTCCTCTTTTTATCATTTTAACAGCGTTTTTCTTCTGTTGCAAAGTCCATTGAGCCCTTTTTTTCCTTGTCGTAGAAGTTGGTGATTTGTTTACCATGATGTTGCTGAAAACAAGGGTTTATTTCTTTACTGTGATATTTTTCTATCTGACATAAAACATTGTCCTAATAAGACCTGTACCTGTGCCGTTATAAGGCCTAAAATTTTTTTGTAGGCTTTATTAGGGCATGGCACATGGATAAACAAAACAACAATTATATGGAATACACCGAAATTACAGCTTTTTAACTCATGTGAGGAGATAACTGCACGTATAATTATCCTATAGACAAAACACAGCACACCGTGTACAAATAAAAATAAAAATACTTACTGTTTACTCTGCTAGAATTTTATAAAAACAAGCGTGCGCTCCGCGTCGTTGTTTGTTTTCGACTGCAGGCTCCAACACGCTTGCAGCACCGGTCATTTGCTGTGCTTGTGGGCGTTAATTTATGTACACGCAAATACCTACAAGCATTGGCAGCCGTTTGAAATCGTGATGTGGGAAATTTAAAAAATAAGCCTTATTAAGACATAGCCTTTATTTGGGTCACCCACCTTGATAAACAATGCTTGATGCAGGCAGTAGTTCTTAAACTGTCAAATATGATTATGATAATTATTAGCAGGAAGTTTTTTTATTTTCAATAATCTCAAAATTAAAAATAATTTTTAATTAGTTACTTGAATAGATATTAAAAATGAACAAATTATCAGGTTCCTTCTAAGCTATAAGTAGCTTTTCCATTTATCCAATGAAACTGAATTAGTCGTAAGAATTATTACTTTCTTCTAGACAGAACCTCCTAAAGTCAAAATCAAAAGCGCTTTATTTAATACCAATCGTTATAAATTTTTAAAAGAACATAAAGCAAATTCCAAACAATAAAACTATAAAAAACTTAATGGCCCGAATGGCTCTCTAAATTTATACGTTATCATTTAAACACATTTAATGAAAAAAATACACTAGCAAATTTAAATTAATTAAGATTATTAGATATTTTTTGATTAAATTGGAAAAAGGAGGAAAACCCAACCAGCATTATTCAAAAATTACTTATATCACTAACACAACAATGAGCTTATATCCTATACCTAATATGTTACCCCCTAATTCTAAATAAGTTCAATCAAAAAAAAAAAAAACAAAACGTTACCTTATATTGTAACCTATACCTAATTTATAATACAAATAAACAACAACACTAGATGTAGCAATAATGAGATGAATCAAAAAAACTAAGTAACGAGAAAAAGCAGAAAAACAGAAAATAAACACGAATAATTTAGACATTGTCATTCAGCCACCAATACCTAGATTGCTCCATCTCAGCTCGACCAGCCTCAACGAATCTAGCAAATGAGTATCTCCATTGGAATTGTTGGTCTCGTGAGCTCAGATTCGGAGGATATTTTATCTTCTTATCGGTGGCCCGTCGGTGTATGTGATATATGATTGGGACGCCGTCAGAATCTAAAACATATCGATTCATGTCCAAATACACGAATGCTTCTGGAGGAACGAAGCCAGTAGTGAGGCAAGTCACAATATACCCGTCTGTAGGGTGGAACGGCTATGAAATCCAAGGGTTTTCACTCACAGTTACAGATCTTGCGATATGATTCCGAAGAAGTTTCAATATGAAGATATCGACTCTTGTCACTTGAGCGGTTTGATAAATTTTTCTATTCGATATATAGGGCTTCCAATCCGTCTCAGGCTTTCTGTACAAACCAGTACATGCACGAAGACATTTCCTTTCGAAAACTCTTAATCTTTCCATTGTACTAGCACTCTGGTTGTACCAGATCTGGCATCCGTATGTCAAAACTGGCCTAACCAGGGTCTTGTAACAAATAACTTTGATTTTTTGATCAATGTATCTGGAATGAAAGAGTCGCTGAAGAGCCATGACTACTTTTAGTGCTTTACTGAGCATGATTTTGACATGTTCAGTATAGTACAGATACTGACCGAGATGAACACCGAGGTATCGAACACAGGATTTATGTGGAACTCGTTCTGAACTACCCTCACCAGCCATAATGTGGAAATCCTTCCAATTACGTTTCAGGTCTTGACTGGCCCCCTGCAGCGTTGTCCGAAACAAAATCGTTTCGCACTTATGCGCATTGATTTTCATTCGCCAATTGTCGGTGTAGAGCTGCACTTCATTAAACATTTTTTGAAAATTGCTCTGAACTATTGTAGCTTTTCGGTCTGCCGTATAGATGATCAGATCATCAGCAAACGCTACCAATGATCGCATTGGCGAGACATTAAAATCAAAGCTGTTCAATAGCTTGCGAATGAATATTGAGAAAAGCAGGGGCGCAGTAACTGTTTCCTGCTGTAGACCATTCAAGATCTTGAATTCGCGCATTGTTGTCAGATTTCCATCAGTTGCAACAAATGATTTCCCGTATAACTATTACACATCATGGCGACAAGGTGTCTGGGGAACCTGTCCTGAAGAAGTTTGAAAGCTAGTACATCTAACCACACCGTATCGAAGGCTTTCTCCATATCAATGAGACATGCTCCAACACATTCTTTGTTGTTTAGTTTCCAACAGATGTCTGAGGTTACTTTCGTTATTGCATGTATGGTCGAATGCCTGGCACGAAAACCAAATTGGCAATTCGTATTCGTATTGTTGAGTATCACTTCAAACACCTTGCTGATGTTAGGCAGCAAGCTGATTGGGCGATAGCTTTTCGGGCATGAAGATTCTTTTCCTTTCTTCAAGATCGGAAATACCTTAGCCTTTTTCCACTCATTCGGGGAATATGAATTGTTCAACATGTTGTTGGACAATATGCAATAATTCCTAATAGGAACCTCAGGCAAATGTCGGAGAACTATATTTGGAATACCGTGAGTACCATATGATTTTTTGTTGTTTATTCTGTGAAATATGAAACACAAGTCTTCATAGCTGACAAAATAATCAATAAGATTCAAGCTCGGTATGAGGTCAGATGTTAATGTTTCATCGAAATGAAGAATTGATTGGCCGTTCAGGCTTGATTCGAAGTCGGAAACTTTTGCTTCAACGACCTCGGAAAATATTTCATTCTCCCTCTGGGTTTAGCAGATGAACCAATTCAAAATGTGTTCAAATCAGGGCAAGTTTATGCAATCTATCACATATAATCCTGTTTCCATTTCTATCCGGAGTCGTACTATCAATTTCGATACCAGCTCTATCGAGAAGATTTATCTCATCACTAGCGACTTCAAGATTCGATACCTTCACTCGAGACTTCCTGCGGAATAAGCTATTCACTTTCGCAAAAACGCCATCTGGATCCTGTGGGCTAATACCCCTCAGTTTTTCCGCCCATTGATTGCTGACCTCACTCCTGAAGTATGAACGGATTAAGTTCCGGACATTCTTCAGGTGTAATTTCAACAAAGCCAACGAGGGATGGTTGTAGTCCAAAAATCGTCGATAAATATTGTTGACGCGTGTGAGAAGAAGGCTTTTCAATCTTTTCAACCTTGCGATGGTTGGTGTTTCATATCCTTCCATATTGTTTCGATGTTTAATCTTGGGAACTACTTTCTCAATCGTTTCCAACGTCAGCTTCTCTAACTTCGACAAATAGAGATTTATTTCATCGTCAGTTAGATTTCTGTTGTAAGGAACCATTGAGCAAGCGTTGCCATCATCAGAAGGAGGACATTGCTTCTGGTAATCCCGATTAAACTTCTTTTGAAACTTTTCCCAGTCTGTTTTTTTGAAATTCAACCGATGGTTTTCATGTTGAACTGGAATGAGGAAGAAATCATCCCTGTGATGATTGATTACCATTACGATTGCGTTATGGTCGCTATCGTAAGGAAGCACCTGCAGTTTCCGTTGAGGACTATTAAAGCTGAATTCAAGTCTTGCGTCAGCAATGCAGAGGTCCAAATATGGATTTGTCCTAGGGTATGTGGGGAACTCCGACCCATATAGGTTGCACCTGTATTCAATTTGGTTCTCTGTTATCCATGATTTCAGGAATACACCTCTTGGATTATTGGTGGCGTTTAGCCATGATGCATGCTTGGCATTCAGGTCACCAGCAAGAATATAATAGTCATGCAGCTTGTTCAATTCGAGTATTTCAAACAAGGAATTGAGTTCCTCCTTGAACTTGAGAACATTTTGACCAGTTGCATAGGTTGAGATAACGAAGAGGCTATCCCCACCGGACACTTCAAGAAATTCAAAGTTTTTGAATTCGACTTTTTCAATATTTCGGAAACAATAGGGTCTTCTAACCAATATCCCGGTGCCACCTCCCCCATCACCTATTACCCTATCGTTTCTTACGAGTGCAAAATCTTTGAATTCCATGGAATGACATGAATTGAGGTGGGTTTTAGTGAGAAGTATGATGTCAGGCTTTTGCTTAACAATAAATTCAAGGAGATAATCACGTCGATGTATGGCAACGAAAGAGTTGACGTTGATCGATATGAGGCGAAGCCTATCCATGGGAATATGAATGGATGACAAGTTATTATTAGGCATTTGAAAGCAAAGTTAATTTTTGAATCTTGTTTGTCGATTCTCTCCGATAAAGAATTAAGTTGCTGGTAAATTTTGAGAAGCAGCTCATTATTGCCACTTACATTATTTACATTATTTCCAGCATTTTCTGCTGGTCCTCTAGCGGCGAGTGCAAATGATACTCCGGGATGACGAAGTTGGAAGGTATGATATTACGGTGTACTTGTGTTTGCTTTGGAGCAAATTTATTTTTTGCATCTTGATATCGGGAGCATCCTCGATAAGATGCTGGGTGACCAAAAACACCGCAGTTAACGCAGTATAATTTTTCTTTAGGCTCCGTCTGAGCCAATTTGCACTCACCGGGAGCATGAACGTCTTTGCATTTAACGCAACGATAGTGCATGGCACAATTGGCAGCCGAATGTCCAAATCTTTGACACCAGTAACACTGGTTGACTTCTCTTTTCTGGAGGCGTTCCCACCTCACCACTCTGAAATTCAAGTACCTTATTTGTTGAAGTGCACTTGGACTGCTCTTATTTGCAATTTGTACCCGGTAAAGTGGTAAGTTCTTCCTTTCTATGGTCGACCTTCTTGTCGCAAAAGCTTTGACTGAAACAAAATCAATATCTGGTGCAGCGTCCTTGACCACCTGAAGAAAATCGACCGTATCCTCTCCGCTGTCCAAATCCTTCAACAAGAAGGTCTTCTTTTCACTTTTTGGGGTATAGGTGAAGTGTGGAACCTCCCCAGAAATCAGCGCATCTTTGGCTGACTTGAAATCAACCAGTGATTTCGTCATTATAGTTAATTTTTCGGCATTAACTCTTTTGATTTCGAAATTGGCCAGTTTATTTTTGGCTGCCAATAGCCGAACCATATCTTTCCCGGTCTGTCCGAACACGTTGATTGGCGGAACTTTTTCTGTCTTGTTGGAAGCTTTTTCAGAGGAACCAGCAGAACTACGGGCTGGTTTTTCTCCTTATTTTTGTTCTTTAAATATTGAATAAAATTAAAGTCATTATCTTGATTAAAATTACCTCCGATGTTTTCTTCAGTTTCCATATCTTCGGTTAATCCTTCCAGCGCTGCAAAATAGTTTTGGCTCTCGTTGGTGTCACCAGCACTAAGAACTTCTTCTGGAATTGTTTGCTTTGTACTTTTCTTCGGCTTTGTTACCTGTTGCCATTGATTTTGTGGCTGCGTCTTTTGAGGCTTCATCCCTTTCTTGAAGAGATCCTTGAGAGACTGTATCTCTTGCCTTAGTTCATCATTTTCTTTCTGCAATTTGGCCATTTGTTGATTGTCGGCTATTATTTGCAGCTTGCGCCCTCCATCTGCGGGGTTTTCTTCGTTATGTTTTCTTTTGGTGATTATCGCCAGTTTTGTATTCGTCGTTTCCCCAGGTTGCCCCAACGGTGGGAAGCCGTCGGGCTCCTCCATACCAGCGGCGAAATTTTCTTTGTAAATTTGTTTTTCGTTACCAATCGAAGTAAAAATATTCGATACAAATTTCCTGAGTCGATTACTTCGACAATATAAGATTTTTTCCGATAAAAATTAACTTCGGACCAACGTTTTCAAAAAATTAATTTAATTTTTGAAAACTTTTGACAGGAGCAATTTAAAAGACGGCTATATGCAAACACTACTACGATCCATCGACAGAACCTCCTAATTTTGACACGTCAGCGTTTACCAATATTTCTCGTATCGTTTAAAGTTAAATTTTTTTGCTGATGCAGGGGATAACGATAGACGTCGCCGCTAATTTTCTTATTTGACTATACGTACGATAGTTACCTATATATATATATATATATATATATATATATATATATATATATATATATATATATATATCTCTTTTTCTTTAACCTTAAGAAAAATTCTCAGCACAAAACTATTACAGACGCAACACGCACCTTATTGGGTTGCAGTGGACGCCCCCTCTTTGATCCATCGATTTAAGTTGAAATTTTAGGATGTTATATTTTCCTCCTCCGCACACAGCAATTTTCCTCAAATTTTTTGTTTCCTCTAGTTTTCTTGCAGTCGCTGCGTACAGCTGGATCCGCACGACACAAAGCATGCAAATCACACAAAATTGCAAGCAAGCAGACAAGCGAGCAATCAAACTTTTCTTTTAAGGGGAGCAAACAAACGGCAGTTCCGTCTGTAATGTGATTAAGTTAAAAGATCATACCACCCATCTATTGCAACTTCGAAATTAGGTGAAAATGGCCTTTAGATTCCTTCTTAGGCTCTACCAAAATGCGTTTGTACCTGTTCCAGATTACCAACAATTGATGTGGCTGCGTGCATGAAAAGTGAATTATTGTATATTCCTTGGGTAGGTACTGATCTTCATCTTTGTGACAATCAGCAGAATTCACGCTTTTCCGATCTTGTCAATGTAATTTTTCTTACGTCCAACGTCGATTTGCTTGCGGACGTGCACAGTCAAATGTTCGCTTGCATGATCCACTTTCCCGGTTGCTACTCACTTGCTTCGGTGGTTTCTACCCGAGTTTGGCTTGTTTCAAGACGATTTGTCGCCAAACAAAAACTTCTCGTGTAATTGTCGCAAATTGTGAACGCCACCACTTGTGAACAAATTTAGATATAGGGAACACGAGCGCTTATACGGTATTGCACACCAAATTGTTCGAACCGAAACCCCCAAAAAACTTTGTCTTTTCTTTTTTTTCTCTTTTGACATTTCCCTAAGCACTCTTCATTACCCAATTTCGTTGGGTGCGAGTTGACAAACAACAAGTGGATGTGCAAGGCCTTTGTGAGGTGAAACCCGGCACACAACATATTGATATGAGTGGATATTCTTTAAGAATCGGAATTAAGTCGATTCCCTCATAGGGAAATTACAAAATTCAACACAGGTGAAAAAATGATTTAATTCTACAAATTATTTATAGTGATTTGTTAACGAATACTTTCTTGGCGCAATGCAAATACAACCTCTAGAGTATTCTGTGAGAAATAAATTCGTTTTGTTCATAATGTCAAATTAAAGAGTCATCAAAATTTTTCGTTTCAGTCAAAGGAGGCATAAAAATGGAAAACTTCGGTTTCCCTCAATTTAAAATGCACGTTTATAAGATAAATACAAAATCACAGACCTTCTTCACCCTCCCATGAATAACAGAGATGCAGGATAAATTAGTGGAACTAATTTCAATCAATTATCTTGTTGGCTTTTACTATGATTTACAAGTATCTTAAATTGATAATTAAAAGTTGAATTGATTTTAAATTCAATAAATCTTAGAATCCGATGAACCCAACCATACACTTAGTCACGGGATTTGATTCACGTCAAATGGTCCAATTAGGATTTCAGTTTCTGCATCCGCTTAAGATATTGTGGTGGAACTACGTGAATAAAGATTTTATGTTTGTAGAATGCACCCGCATTTGAGAGCTATGAAATGTTGAAATTCTTAGATACTTTAAAGACTTTAATTTGAAATTAAATTTAAATGCTGTTGAAGATTCATTGGTTTGCCCGGATAGTAATAAATCATTCTTTATGCTTCTTATTTGAACTTTCAATTTGAACACAAAAGGTATTACATTCACAAGACTATCTTCTCTTGTATACATAACGTTTAATTACTAATTTTAAATTTTTTCTCTAAGCAAACATGATTTAGTACGTTACGAAATATTCAAATTTCAACTGGCCATTGATCTGCAGGATTTAAAATTAATTCTAAAGGAATTCAAAACACTTCCACCTTTAATTACTTTCCTTTCAACTCTTCGATCAATCTAATGTGGAATTAATGGGCAACAGTCAATTTCGTCGGTATTGCAGCATTATTTCATACTTTATAACCCACCAACATGTACAACAGCTGACAACTTGTTTGTAAACAACCGACATGAATGTAATGTGGAACATTTCCATAACATCAACGATTCCACATGACAGGTGTCTTAGCAAAGTGAGTACATTACATGCATACATGCTGTTCAAATTCAGCTGGATATTACTTCTAATATATTCTATCTGCTATACTTTTGATTTACTATAAACTGGTACAAATGTATGTAGATATGTCTGAAGCTATTCATGTTGTTTAGATTTTCGGTGATAACTTATCCCGCCGTGATAATTTATTTTAAGTATTATAGAGGAGCGTGATCTGAAATGATATTAAATCGATTATTAGTGTAACACAAGTACACATGATTTTCTAAAAATTTCGCAAAAATTACAAAAAGGACGAATATATAAATGTAGTTGGTTGGACGGGTTAACTTTAAGATAAAAAATCTTGAGGCATCAATTAGAATCTCCAACACAATGCAGTGCTACTGATAGCATATTTTTATCCTGTGATGTTTTGTTATATTCCTGAGGATTTTTTCAACATGTCAAGTTTTAATACTAGGCGAAATCGTGTTTTTGTAAACGTCACAGATTTTAAAAATTTAATTTTTCCGCATCCAAGTTTTTCGCACCTTAACTCGTAACAGATTATGGGTCGAAGCATGTAAACGTTTTACTATTCGTTGGATAAAATCGCGATTAAAAGTTAGACAATCACCGCAAATGAAGTTAGAACAACGATGTCGTCATCGCCAAATTATGGCAGTTCTTATTTCAAGTTGGAATGAATCGGCGCTAAGCCACTGGCGATTATTAGTCAGTCGTTAACGACGTCGATGAAATCGGAACGCACCCTCTAACCTCTCGCTGTTCCTGAGCCGCTTTTGGTCAGCTGAGAGGAAGGTGATCATGTGTGTGAAACTTGACGTTGGATGAGAAGCCAGATGGCAGCAGACGTCACTACCACACAGATGACCATTAGTAGGCGACTAATACATATGCAACTTATGACTTCCAAATCTCACGTCAGTTTTGTGTGGGAGTGAACGTTTGTGTGGGAGTGAAGGCACAGGCCAGATGGCAAGATGACCATGTGGATTTCAAAATGACAGTTTTTCTGATACGAATGTTTTCACTATATTGTCTAAAATAATTTGTCTTTTACACATTTCCGTTGTAAATTGTGTTTTAACAAGTATGAATTGTGTTGTATCGAGTAAAGTTGAAATTGAGAACATCAAAATCTGGTAATTACTAAGCAGTTTTCAATTGCACGATGGCGACAAAGTAGGAAGAGGGCGGAGGACCTAACCTCCAAGTGAGTAAAGTGTGAAAATCATTACAAATTCCTACAATCTGAACGGTGTGATAATGGCGGTCTTCGGGATGTCACTTGGTTCCATGGGAATTTGATGGTATCGTCATTCCGTGGAGGGCTGCGGTACAACTCTGGGGAAACCCAATTGGATAGCGGTGTGATATCTTGCGGGCGGTAGTCTCCACATGGTTGCCAATTTCCATTTGGCTTCTTTATCATGTGCAAGGGGCTGCTCTAGGTACTTTTTTGATGGACGACAAATTCCGTGTCTGATCAATCGTCGAATTCGGCTTTTGCAGTTGCCAGCTTGTCAGGGGAGAGTCTTCATGCCTTGGCATTGACTGGTGCTCCCTTGATGGTCCTTGGTCTGTAAGATTGATGTGGTCTAGCAACAGTGATCGGAACTCGCCACTGACATCTGACAGAAGTTGATCGCCTTGGAGCAGCTGCTTGTTAAAACAATCGTTTTGAAGTCTGTGCACTCAATGAGGCGCCTTTCTTTCGTATCGATAAGGAGGCCATAGTGCTCAATAAAATCGGCTTCAATGATCAAAGAACTAACATCGGCTATCGTTAAGGTCCATTTGAACGGTGTTGCGAGTACCAAGTTCGATTTCACTTCTCTGTTCGAATTTAAGACCCATTGGTGGCAAATAAAATCGAGACAGCGTTGATCACGGACGGCTGGCAAAATAACCGAAACGTCCGCACCTGTGTCGATCAGGAAAGCACTTCTGCGGAGATTGTTGCAAATCCTTAATTTGGATCGTGCGATGGGCGACTGCGACGTGTGGACAATGGGTGGTTAGTTTTTTGGCCTTGAGCAAAGTTGCCGACCGTTTTTTGCTTCTGGCCCATAAGATTGATGGTATCAGCAGAGCTGTTCGTCTGTCGTTCCGGTACGATATGTTGGTGATTTCAGCTTTTCCTTAGGCTGTATGCGACCTGTGTTGATTGGTCCTATACGACATTGAACTCCTTTGACATAACTCCGAAATAGCTTCTAGGCTAGAGAGGCGGAATTGAAGGCCAGCACCAGTACCAGAAGCAATTCTATCTTCGAGCTTTGAATCTGCAGCTCGGAGTTGACTACCATTGGACCTTGAAGCTCCGTATGCTGGTAGGATTGCTACAATAGATTTGAAGTCTCGTGGTGTTAATAAGATAACAAGTCCACTCCTATATAAAAGTATGTACTTTATTTTCGATAGCAAATGTGTTTCGATAACAAATTAAGAAATTTCGATAACAAATTACGATGCAACGTCGTTCGCATCAAACAAAAAAAAACGTGAAAGGTTTTATTGTCAAAGTCTATTATGGATGAAAACTGCTGATGCCATTCGTGCGCGATAAGATATTGACGCGCATAAGCATTCATGTTTGATTGGTCAAAGAAGGCGCGTGGTCAGCATTGAACAGCAACATATTGTAGTTACGCGCGATAAGATATCATCGCGCACAAGTTCGTATGATGATTGACCACTGCAACATTGTTGCGACCGATATGTTTGGTGGCGAACTATGCTTGTTGTGGTCGATATGCTTGGTAACTGCACCGCTGCACTTCTATCACTTTCTAATCGCTTTTTCTATTTTCTATTTCCTCTCTTCCTATCTTCTATTTCCTCCTCCTTCTTTTCATCCGATCTTCTATCTCTTTTTTCTCCTACCTGTCTTCTAACTTTTTCTCACTTGCTCTTCTTCATCTATGTATGATCACCTTCTGCGTTAGACTGCATTTACAACTTTGCAATAACTCACCAATCACAACTAGTCAACGTCTCCCATAC
The DNA here is from genome assembly GCA_963969285.1 of Odontomyia ornata. NCBI lineage: Eukaryota > Metazoa > Arthropoda > Insecta > Diptera > Stratiomyidae > Odontomyia > Odontomyia ornata. The sequence continues at coordinate 78,660,189 of OZ017742.1, forward strand.
GACTCGCTCCTACTAATCAATTGCCAAAACCTTTGCCTCTTTAGCTACCTTTCCTTTAGATATTATTAAAAGAAAAATATTTGAACTGCCCTTCTAAATTTTTCATGCTGTGCTGCTCAGTGAATTCAAAAATGTTGTGACTAAAATCATATTTTTTTTTTGCTCCAATGTAAACATACTACAGCATGAGAACTTACACGGCTATTTAAATTTTATTCAAAATTAAAAAAGTAAGTGTTTATTCCGGCTGACAGCGGGAGGCATTTTCAAACACCTTCTGAATCATTTGATATTAGGAACACAAGCAAAATGTGTTTTACATGGTCATGGAATATACATATGTATGTAGGTGCTAAATTAATGTCTTAACTGCTTGCGATGTTTATATGTAATTATGATTAATTGGTATCTATTGGGAATTAGTAAATTATTAAGTTGTCGGTTGCAAAGTGCTTGTTGTTTTTATGCTTTGGATGTAAGTTTATGTCTGACCTAAAATACATACCTTGGTATTTTACAATATTATGTACAGTCTTCCACAAAAGTCAAGGTACAGAGAATCGGTAACTGAGAATTGTATTACTGAATCAATATTTTTATTTGAAAACCAAAAGTTATGAAATGGTAATAATAGGAGTTCTGTTTAATTTAAGTTTTCATAAATTTAAAGGGATTCGGCAATAATGATCATTGAAGACAATAATTTTTTGTTGGCAATGTCTCTTTTCTACTCCACAAAAGTCTTGGTACAGTTGCAGAAAATGCCCTGTTATTTGTAAAAAGGGGAATCCCCCAAGTTCATATTATCAGAGTGAGTTAACAACCGTAGGCCGCTGTCTTTAATATCGCGTCCGTATTCGTGGTGTATCTTTTATTTAATAAAATTTTTAAAAAATGAGTTGAAAGGAGTTGAGTATTAAGGAGCGTGAAATAATTATTAATCTGCATTCAAATCAGAGCAAATCATATTCTGAAATAGCTGAACTAGTGTTGCGAAGTCGGTCAACCATTCAAAAAGTCATAAATCGATTTAAGAAGGAAAATAGAGTGGAAAATGTGCCCCGAACAGGTCGTCCATCTAAACTAAGTGCAAAGGACAAGAGAAAAATTTCGCGAATGATAAAACAAGATCCATTTCTAAGCTGTAGAAAAATCTGCGATGTCCTTGGAATTAATGATAAGAAGGAGGTTAGCGCAGAAACTGTGCGTAGAGCTGTCGTAGAAGCTGGATTTTCATCTCGTACGCCTAGAAGAAAACCTCTTGTAAGTTCCATAAACAAACAAAAAAGAATAACATTTGCAAAAGCATAACCAATAACACTTTGGGATAATGTTTTATTTTCGGATGAGTCTAAATTTTGTATATTTGGTGTAAATGGGCATAAGAGGGTCTGGCGAAAAGTAGGAGAAGCATTTAATCCCAAGAACACTATTAAAACAGTAAAACATGGAGGCGGTGGTGTTATGGTTTGGGGTTGCATGGCTGCTGCTGGAGTTGGAAATCTGACATTCATCGAAAATACTATGGATCAGAACTCTTATTTAGAGATTCTACGAAACAACATGAAACAAAGTGCAGCCAAATTAGGTATGCGAGAAGATTTCTTGTTTCAACAGGACAATGACCCTAAGCACACTGCGCATAAAGTTCGAATGTGGCTGTTTTACAATACTCGCATGCTTGCTACACCGCCTCAAAGCCCTGATTTGAACCCTATAGAGCATCTTTGGAATGAGCTTGAGACAAAAATCCGAAAAAGAGTGATATCAAGCAAGGCGCAGCTTAAGGATGCTATATTGGAGGAGTGGGCCAGAATCAGCAGCGAATTTACTAAAAAATTGGTATACTCTATGCCTAAAAGACTGAAGTCAGTAATTCAGATGAAAGGATATCCGACAAAATATTAAGAAAAGTATAATTCAAATAACTATGCAAGACTATAATTACAATTTGTATCATTTTTCTTTAGGTGTACCATGACTTTTGTGGACTTCATTCATTGACTTTCCAACACATCATACGTAATAATATATTAATACGACAGAATTTTCGTTTTGTTTTACATGAATTTAAAGTGTAATGATTATAGTTGAAGTAATACCAAAAAAATTTTATCACTATAGGTTTTTTAAATAAAAATATCAAACAATTTTCATGATATTTATCACTGTACCTTGACTTTTGTGGAAGACTGTAGTTACCAGGGGGAACGTGGAAAATTTTTAATAAAGATTTATAAGCAATGCTTATAACACCCATGAATGTAAGCGAATGATTACAGATCATTTGCTCTAAGGAACTTCGCTCCTGAAAAATAATAAGTACAAATTAAAGCAGGCAAGTTCATAGAAATGTTTTCTATTAGATACTCGTATAAACAAAAAAAATATAAGGGGAACCTCGAGAGTGCCTCTTCTTCTCAAATGGGTGTTCCTTGATCTTGATATGCAGCATTCGTTTTTGCTTTTAATTCCATTAAAGTGTGAAGCCGCGTCACACATGGAAAAACACGTTAAGCTACCTTAGTAAAACTGCAGTTTTTAGGAGGACTGAAAAACGCATAAACTTTCATCTATCTGGGGAAACTTTTCTGAAAAAATAATATTAAGTAAATTTAAAAAAAATTAACAACACTCCAAATTGAAACAAGTTGCGTAGACAGACATACGCTCATGTCAGAAGGGTTTTGTACTCAACTTACAAAATGCAATCACCAGCAACGAATAAAATCAAAAAACCTGTCAATAAAATCCGTTGTTTCTCCATTTTCAACTAACAAAAATCACTCAAATCATGAAATCCCAAAAGCATTTATGTCATCGATCTAATCTGAAAATTTTAAAAAGGTCAGATCAAAACGGCAGTGCCTGATTTGGTGGAAAGTCCATAAAATACCAAAACAGTGTGTTATTGTTGTTGTAATTGGAGAAATTACAAATGGATACAACTTCCGTGAATTTGATATGAATTTCATCAAACTTACAAGGGTATTAGGATCTTGTGTAAGGCTACTTAAATATGGTTTTAAAGGCTGCCATACGATTTTATTGGAGTGCATGTGAAGTTCGAAGATCATACTACAAGGTGCTTTCCAAAATAAACGAAACTGAGGGAAAATAGAAACGACAGGAGCTTTATTCTGATTAATTCGAGTTTATTTATTCAAAATAGTCTTCTCCGACCTCGATACACTGTTTTGCGCGATCCAAAAGCTTTTCGATAGAGTGTTTCAGGTCATTGACCGGAATGTCCATGAAGATGTCGGTACAAGCCTTTTTGATGCCCTCTACGGACGCAAAGCGTTTTCTTTCATGGCCAAATGCAATTTCCTGAATAGGTAGAGGTCACAGGGAGCCATATCAATCAAAAAATCAGTCAGCAGAGTGAATCGATGAGATGGTGCATTATCATGCAATAAGCACCGGCTTCCAGCTTCAGGCTGAAGTCGACGAATGCGATGCAATGAACGCTTCAAAACGCCAAGACAGAATATTGCATTGATGGTTTGGCCCATTGGCACGAACTACTAGTGGACAATTCCCTTGGAATCGTAAAAACTAAGTAGCATCGACTTGGTTTTTGACTTCTTCAAACGCAATTTTTTGGGTGGTGGCTCGTCTGGGCCTTCCATTGGGCACTTTGACGCTTGGTTTCGGGTTCATATTGGAAATACCACGTTTCACCACCAGTTGCAATGTTCTAAAGGAAGTTCTCGTCTTTTCTCGCCTCTTTAATGATGTCTTTCGAATGTTGAATTCTGAGCAATTTTTGGTCATCAGTTAACTTGTGTGGAACAAAACGTGCACAGACCTTTCGTAAGCCCAAATGATCGGTTAATGCAATAAATCGATGTTTTGGAGATATTCAACTCCAATTTCATCAATTTCAACGATGATTTCTGCTCATTTTTGATAACTTCACGTACAATTTCGATGGAGTTTTTGGTGATCACTGATTTCGGGGGGCCCGTATGCTCATCGTCATTTATGTCCTCACGACCATCTCTGAAATGTGTAAGCCACTCAACTCAACTCAACTCTAGCACGAGATAGACAATCATCGCCATAAACATTTTTCATCAATTCAAATGTTTCGATAAACGTTTTACCGATTTTAAAACAAAATTTGATATTCGCTCCTTCTTCGAAACTCATTTTCGTACCGATGACACAAACATACTGTCACCTTAGACGCAGTAGCTTCGCTTTCACTAAACCGAATGTCACCAAACTTTCACTGGAAGTCAGGGAGGGATGTAACTTTCAAATGCAAATTCATTTACAGATGGCGCCACCAAAAAATATTTTGTAGCCACCTTGAATCCCGTGGATTAAGACGTGCCCAATGCAATCGTTAAACTCACTTAATGTGGTAAATAGCAATTGACTGCGAAAATCTAAATATAAAACAGTTCGTTCGTGGTCCTGTTTAGGGTTGCTCCAACGGCTGTGTGACTGCATCGACTCGCAGGAAGACATGAGTGCAAGTGTAGAGATCCTTGTATCGAAAAAGGCTTCTTTTTATGTGGTGAGCTGTTGGTGTCGGTCGAAGGAGTCGCATGTGCTCACGAAATTTCTCAGGAAAAAAGGTGGGATCGGCTGGCATGTCCTCGTTTGTAAAAAATTTGCCCGGAACATAAAGCTGTTCGTCGTAAAGTAATTCGGCGGGTGAAGCCCCCAAGTTCTCCTTGAGTGAGGTTCGCAATCCATGTAGAACAGTTGAAAGTAGTTCTATCCAGGATGTTGGTTGACTGCAGATAAGAGCTGATTCGAAGGTTCGGTGCCATCGCTCAATCGCACCATTAGACGCAGGATGATAGGATGTTGTTCTAATTCGTTTCGTTCCGGTCAGATTGGTAAGGGCTCAAAAAAGTGCGCTCTCAAATTGAGCGTTTTGGGAGTCCCAGATGTTGTAAAAAGCATTGGCGACTGTGTCCGCAGTCATGTCCTGCATGGGGACTGCTTCTAGTCACCGTAAAAACCTGTCTATCATGATAAGGCAGTATCGATACCCACTCACCAATGGCAGAATGACGATGTCGATGTGTACATGATCGAATCTTTCGTTCGGTACGATTATTGAGATGGGGCGGTTCCTGTTGTGTCGTTGGATTTTCGAGCGTTGATAGGAGATGCAGTTGTGGGCTCATCGTATCGTGTCCTTCTGAACGCTAGGCCATTTCTACTTTTGGTGCAGCTGATCAAGGGTGGCCTTGCCGCTCGGGTGGCGAGTCCGTGAACTGAAGAAAAGTTCCAGTGAAACGTAAGGACGAATGTCTCCTGTTGAAATATCGCAGTAAACTGCTGCAGTACCGATTGACAGCTTTTGTAGTTGTAATCCCGTGTTTTTACTGTTGTCTAGGAGCACACAAAGCTCGTCGTCTTCTTGTTGAGCCTCGGCTAGTTGAGTTGGGCCTAAGGTGAATGGGATGTTGATCGCATTAATTCTGAAGAAGGCGTCGGCTACCAGATTCTCCGAGCCGGAGATGTGGACTATCTCCATCGTAAACTGAGAGATGAAGTCCAACTGTCTCAATTGTCTCGGATTGGTTTTGTCACGACTTTGAGCGAATGAGTAGATTAAAGGCTTGTGGTCGGTTTTGATAATAAAATGCCAACCCTCCAGAATATACCTAAAAAACTTGATTGCGGCATAAAAAGCTAGTAGTGAATTGTCATCTAATAGCCTTCTGTTTTGTGAATAGATCAAAAGCCCGTAATACATCAAGAAGTCCGCCCCGATAATTGGTGTAGAGACTTTTGCTGCAATAAAATTCCACGCAAATAGACGCTTGAAACATAAGTGTATCTTCAAGGGTCGTTTCCCATACGTTGTGATTGTGGTGTTGTTGGCGGCATATAATGTTAGCATTTGCGGCTGTTGAAGTTGAGCGAAGCGTTTAGGCAGAATCGAGAGGAACGATCCGGAGTCGATTAGGAAATTTAAGTGTGACTGCTGATCGGCTATGTGTAGTCTGAATTCCGGAATTTTATCTATGTTGTCTACCACTCCAGTGATGGAAGGCAACTGTCTCAGTTTTCATGATGCTGATTCGCTTGAAACGAACAAGCCTCCGAGCACCGCTTCGCTTTTACGCCAAATTTTTTATGGTGAAAGCAAGCCTCGTTGTTAGTTGAAGTGCATCACCTGTCAAACCGTGCAAATCAGAGGGGTTGGATTGTTTGTTGATTTTTTTCATTTGAACGACAATGTTATCAAGCTGACGCTCAATTTTTTCAAGCCGCTTGTTGTGTTCAGACGTATCAGGTGCGCCTGATTGTGGTGGAGTGGCCTCTGTAGCCAATACGCAAGCCGGAACACTGTTTTCCACTATGCGGTCTGCTGTTTTTGCGAGTTTTTAGAGTTCAGACTACTCGCTAGCAGCCAGAACGCACTTAACGCTCCACTGGTAGTCGTGGTTTGTCGTCAGAAATTCAAAGGTGCAAGATTTTGCATTTCTCGAAGTAGTTGTGACGGTTGTTTTCCGTCGAGATCTACTCCTGTGAGCAACCGGTTTAGCTGTGGCTCCTTAGATTCGGAGAATCTGGTGACAAGATGCCGTTTGAGTGTACCGTATTTGTTGGTGACTGGTGGCGAACGGATAATGTCAGATACTTGCTGCGGGATTTCGATATCGAGACCAACGATAATCGTGTAATAACGAGCGTTGTCAGATGTTATTTTATTGGTGAAAAATTGTGCCTTCACCTGCGCAAACCAAAGCGTTGGGTCGCTTCGCCAAAATTGTGGCAATTTCACGTCTTTGACAGAAGCAACTTCCGCAGACGGTGGGAAGTTTGTTGCTGCATCAACCGGTGGCAACAATTTGGATGAAGATATCATGTCCTTGCATGGTTCATAGAGCGTGTCGAGCAACGTATTGTTGTCGCGCCTTGCCGGCGGCGGTGTATGTTGAACGAACATGCTGGTTATCAAATCCTCAGTCGACATTTAAATGGGTGCTCCCCTAGCGGGGGCTCACGTCGATGATAGGGTCACCAGTTGTAGCCACCTTGAATCCCGTGGATTAAGACGTGCACACTGCAATCGTTAAATTCATTTAATGTGGTAAATAACAATTTATTGGAAAAACCAAAATATATAATAGTTCGTTAAATGAAACTAAACTTGTTTGCTTCGCGACAAAAAGCCAAAGAGAGCAGCTGATGAAAAGTCTTCTTGTTGCCAGCTGATTGTTTGCCAGATAAGTAAAGTCAAATTTCCTCGAGACGATGTCAGCACCACTCAGTGGTGGAAATAGTTTTTATGATCGCCACAATTTTATGACAAATGTCTCGTTTATTTTAGACAAATCTGGTAAGTTGAACGAATTTCGACTTCTGCGGTATTTGTTTTTGTTATACTTATAAATATCTCCCTTGATAATTTTTTCAGATTTTTTAGATCACAGGTGTCTGTAATGATTTTAAAGTCTAAGTCCGGTTGAGGAACCGACCTCTCATCGGTTCTAGACGTTAAGTCTGAGTAGTGCCAACGGATGGTACCGACCGGTCAACCAATCCGTGCACCGTGATCCATTTTCGCGGTGGCTGCTTGTCGGCCAGCTAGATCGGAGAGGATTTCGGTCGCAGGTCTCCAAATGGATTACGTTCATTTACAATCTTCAGCCACCAATACTTGCCCGTTTTCAAACGCGTCACCAAAACAAAACCATGCGGAGAGGAAACCTACTTTACGTTGCTCCGTATTTATTCATACAACCAGTCAAAGGACAAAGATCTAATCTTTACTTCGCGTTCCCGAATTTCCGACGCGGTACCGAAAAATATACTACGTTAACGTAAATCCGAAAAAACTACGCTAAAGAAAAAACCAAAATCAATTAAGGTACCGCGTACCACGCGCGACGCGAAACCGACCTCAGCGGATTTTCTCAAACCCTACCCTCGCGACGGCATACTTACCATGCACTCTATTTCCCGCTGAAAGAAAGGACCACTGGAAAGGAAAATCGTGTTTTGAGTTAGCAATTCATATTATTTTTGTTATATTTGCATAAGATATGATTATTATTTAAATGATTTACAATTCTGACTTAAATACAAAAAAAAAGAAAACTAGAATTATTTACTTATTTACACAATGTTTACGTCCTGATCTTTGGTTTCAATTTTATTGGTGTTGTCTTAAATACTCTCTCATTTGTATTTTTGATAAAATAATTGCATGTATGGATTTTTTTATTATATTTTTTTTCATTCTAGTGTGAACACCACTTCAGTCGCAATCGAATAGAGGATTATATGTAAATCTAATGTATATCGCAATGTATGACCATATAAAAGTAAGTAATGTGGAACTTTTGTAGCGATAATTTTCATATAAACATGTGTATATTTTATTATATGTTTACCACCAACTAAGAGAATAACAAATGGAAAATCTGCGATTAGTCTTTTTATTTACCTTACGTGCCGAGTACAGTAAGATAAATGAATTCATACGTATGGTTTCTATTTTTTTGTTAATGTGAGTTATTACACAATCATTTCAAGATACCTAGGCTCATTGAAGCTTCACTTTGCCAATAGGTTTGTTTTCCCCTTTTTTTAGGGTTTTGTAAAATAATTTTACAAAACCCTTCTAAAATCGCGTCCTGTCTGTCCGTCTGCCCGTCTGTCTGTCCGTCCGTCCGTCCGTGTGTCACAGCAGTTTTTCTCGGAAACTACTTAAGCTAGAAGCATCAAATTTTGTAAGTAGGTGTAAAGTGGTGCTCTCTTCAAAATTCAACTACAAAAAAATCTTATAAGGTATTTAGGGGGGTCTCCCCATGTAGGGGAGTGACCCCCCGAAAAAAAAATTTCATTGAAGGTAGCCGATATGGGTATCAAATGAAAGGTCTTGATGAGAACTTTTCAAAACAGGTCGTAGTTTGGCAAAGTTTGCTTCGAGGGGCGCACAGGGAGGGGAAATACACGAGAAATTTGTGTCCCCCCCCTCGCGATTGGACACCTGTGATCCGAAAAATCTGAAAAAAAATCACGCATGTAGACCTTGATGAGTACAACAACAACAAAAACGTGAGAAGTTGCAATTTACTCAACTTTGTTAGTAATAGTATGATTTATCGATTTTATGTTTTCTTGAATAAAATCTTAACGGTACCCTTAAATTCTATGAACTATTTGTAAGATTGATCAACCCTACAAGTTTCATAAAGATTGAATCATATTTAGCGAAGTTATAGCGGTTTGAATTTTCCTGTGTTACTATGGAACAATACTCGTATGCGCTGCATGTATTACTATGGCAACATATGGCTATAGAACAACATGCGCTTTTAACCGACTCATACACTACAGTTTTGCTAGGATTTGCATGAAAAAATCAGGAAAGATAGGTGTCATGAATATCTTTGAGAATCGGTTCAGCTAGTGGTATCAGTAATCGTAGTACAAAATAGTGGCTGGTTTGAATGCGAAGATTGAATAATTTTGAGTTATTTTTTCCCAACTTCAACGTTTAAGGTGAATGCTTTGAACGCTTGATTCAATTTAATGAATGACTGAAGATGAGTACCTACATTTAATACTCATAAGCGAAACAAGGTAAGGAGGCGGGAGAGAGCTCCTAGTAAAAGGGCTTTGTAACCATTCTAGGATTCGAAAAAATTGGCAATTAATCGATGATAACAGTACAGAAGAGTGGCTCCGGAAAAAAATTCATCAAGCGTAGCCGATATGAGTATGAAATGAAAGTTTTCATGGGAGCTTTTCAAAACAGTTCTTAAACTGTCAGTTTTTGCTTCAGTGGGGCACAGGGGGGAAATACATGAAAAATGTGTTCCCTCCCTTGCGAATGGACATCTGAAATAATTATTAAGGGAGATATTTATGAGTATAGCAGTAACAAAAACCTCAGAAGTCTAAATTAGTTCAATTTTGTTAAAAATAGTATGATCTTCAAATTTCATAGTTTCTCCAATAAAATCGACTTTGACATGTATCTTGATTTGATTCGATCTGGTGACTGCATTTTGAAAATTGAATACAACACCCTTCTGACATGAGCGTAGGTCTGTTTACCCAACTTGTTTTTTTTTGGTGTCGTTTTAAGGCATTTTAAGACAATAGTTTTGTTTTCGGCGCCCTCAACAAGGTAAATAAAAATTTTCATGCAGCAAACATTTAGAAATAAAATTGAATATGCTGAAAAGCACTAAAAAGTATAAAGCGTGTTTTTTATACAATATTGGATTCTGGCATATGAGTATAGCAAATTTTTAACACCGACAATTCCTTCAAACCAAGTCCTAACTCTTTGCAACAACCCGAACATAATTTAATTCTAGACCGCTATGTCGGCGGCTTTTAATGAATATCTTCGATTAGTTTTAATATGCACGCCTATGCAGGAAATGCTTAATCGTGAAGTAAAACCATAAACGACTCAAGCTGCAATCAACTTCACCTTGTGCGCTTTGGCGAAGTTTTTTTCTTCTTCTTTTTGAAACTAACAAAACGAGTGCTTTAACACATAGTGGTTGATTAACAAAGGAAATCACTAAACATGTGTGTAAAAGTAAAATAAATTGACTTGGTCGACTTGGAAAACATTGTAAATAAAATTTCACTCCGTCAGATATGAAATTATGTGTTTGTGCTATAAATTTTTTTTTTGTTTTGTTAATGGTGTTTCGTTATGAACTCTCTAAGACAATTTCGACCGTTACAGTAATAATGTTAAGAAGTTTGTAAACATAATTCATTGTCAGTACAAATTTCAAACTCTTGCCTGAATAAATCCCTCTTTATGAGATTACTAGGACTGTCGAATAATTCAATCGTTTAAATCAGAATGTGAGAATTGATGTTCCTTCAAACTAATTTCGTTTTCAAACGTTTTCTCATAGCTATCGCACTTATAGAGGTTGGGATTTGTGTGCAACGCGATATGGGCGCTTAAGTACCGTACGTTAGCAAATGATTTACCGCACTCACCACATTTGTTTAAAACAGAATGTGAAAATTTATGTTCCTTCAAACCAATTTCCTTGGTAAACGTTTTCTCACAAATATCACACTTAAAGTGCTCGGGATTCTTATGTAATTCGATATGAGTCTTTAGCAATCGTATTGTTCCAAATGTTATACCACATATGTCACATGCGTTTGAATCAGAATGGGAAAATTTATGTTCCTTCAAATTTTGCGCTGACGCATAACGCTTATCACATCTATCACATTTATATACATTAGGATTCGACTGCCACTTCATATGTTTCCTAAAAACTATTCGATTAGTGTAAACTTTACTACAAATAGGACATTTATAAATATCCGAATTATCATGCGAGACTGCATGGGCTTTTAAGCTATGCAATTCAGGGAACAATTCACTGCATATGTCACATTCATAGCAATTAGCATTTGAAAGTGTACATTTATAATCCTCTAAAGACGTTTCGTATCTGAGTGTTTCATGCGCTTTCATGATAGTAGCATTTTCAGTAGTTACCCCGCAATCTTCCGTTACGTAAGCACCAGAGTTATCCAATTCATTGTTTTTCAGTTGGCTTTGAAACTCTTGTGGCGTGTGAGCACCTCGGAGTAAATTATGATCTCCATATGTATATCCAATCTCCGTTTCGTCCAACTCTTCATACGTATTCCTCTTTTTACCCTACGACTTCCAGAACACTGCAGTCGCACTTTTAATTTTGACACATGGCCAAACTAAAGCTTTTGTTGCTTGCTAGTTAGTTAAATCTGTACGAATAACATTCATCACATTTAGTATTTTAACACTAACCTGCTAGTCTTCGTCGTTTGATAATCGTTGATGAACCAACTGCCAATCGATCCTCTAATGGCCCTTTGTATAGAACTGAATCGCTTACCCCATGATGCATATCAGATGGTGAATTTTCACGGGCTGCTCCTTCATCCAGCAAATGATCCTTTTCGGTTGGTTCGTAAACTGATTCTTCGCGAACATGTGCAACCCGACTCTTCTTGGGTGGCGGCCACTACGTACGCACTTCACTTCCATGTGGCTGTCAATTCCTCTTGACATCCCACGACAAAATTGACGTGGGATGTGCACTCGTCACAACCACGTGAAATGACAAGCCACCTAGCAGCAAGGTGTGTTAGTAGTGGTCACCAGCGGCGTCGCATGATTCATTACATGTCCAATCGCGAGGGGGTGAATACATTTTTTGGGTATTTCCCCCCCTGTGCAAAAACTGTCAGTTTAAGAACTATTTCTTAACGATCTTTCATTTGATACTCATATCAGCTACGTTTGATGAAATTTTTTTTCAGGGGCCACTCCCTTGTACTGTAATCATCGATTCATAGCCTATTTTTTTCGAACCTTAGAATGGTTACGAAGCCCTTTTGATAGGAGCTCTCTCCTGCCTCCTAGACTTGTTTCACCTATGAGTATTAATTGTAAGTACTCATCTTCAGTGATTCATTAAACTGAATCATGATACCTGAATTCATGATAACTATCATTTCTGAAAGCAAACCTGTAGTGTCTGAGTCGGTAAAAAGCACATATTGTCCCATAGCCATAAATTTCCACAATAATACAGTGCTACTAATTTTTTCAGATTTTTCGGATGAAAAGTGTCCAATCGCGAGAGGGGGTACGCAAAAAGTTCGAACATTTCCCCTTTCCCTGCCCCCACGGTATTGATAAGGCAATTTTAAGATTTGTTTTGAAAAGATTCATTAAGATCTTTCCAATTTTTTTTTGAAGGGTCACGCCCCTATATAGGGAGAGCCCCCACTAAACCCACCCACCATTTCTGACCTTTCCACAAAGTTTCATGGCTGTAGCCTCTATGGTTCCGGAGAAAAACTGCTGTGACATACGGACGGACACAGGTCGTGATTGCAATAGGGTTTTGTATATTAGTACAAAACCCTAAAAAGGGCAATGACTTGATGAAGTTGTACTACATAATATTTACTTATTTTACAAAACAAGTGCAATTAAATAGAATTCAAAAACGCTTTCATTAAAAATTTATTTTCACTTTTGCTAAGACGTAGAACCTCTTGAAACAAAGAAAAAATTATGATTTAAAATGTAAGCGCAAATACACAAACAAATAATTTTCATTTTCCAAATTTGAATAGACATATATGTATGATCATATTTTCATGGAACCATGGCTACATCTTACTTCGTGTAATTTTATGATTTAAATCAGCCAAATAATGAGTATTTACATGGTAAGCTACAATATTTAATCTGCTATTATCTCAGTACTATTTGTTTCTTTTGAGTAATCATCTTCATATTTTTTTGGTAATTCAGGCAAATAAGAATACACAGTCTTACACTAGTTTTCTTTACTCAAAGAAATTACATTAAAACCGTTCAAATAAAAATTAATATCCATGTCTTTTCTAAATTCGAGTAAATTCAAAGTGAAACAATGTCATAAACGCAAAGTACTCATCCATGAATTCCATAATCTCTTAACCATTTAAGTAGAATCACTGGTTTTATTGACAAGAAGGTAGCACGCACGTGTTTTACATACAGAAGCTGTTAGATCAGAATGGAGCCTTTATAGTATATTGGCATTAGAGGGAGGATGCTACTGTTTGGCGTGGGTGTGAGTGCTACGCATCATCGCTAATCGGTTAATCCTAATCATAACAGTAGGAATGTCGTGAAAGCAAATGCTGTGGAGGCATAAATAAATTCACTTCAGATGCTGCCAGCTTGCTCAGAAATTGCTACCATCATCGTGATGGAACGCGACGAATAACAAAGGAGCGAAATAAAATTTCAGTAATTTATGATAATCTACGTCGAGTCCTCTTTAATCTTGACGGGAATAATAACAGAGCATCCTCGCTCTTGTTGTGATGATAGCGCCAGACAAATTTAAAATTTAGTCTTGACTAAAGGTTTATAAAATTGGGATTTGATTGAAAGATTTCCATTTATAATCCTTCTGTGCGTTTTGAATGCGTGAACATGGGTAATTTGAATTTAGCGATAGAGCTAACTGATTTGGTTGAAGATTTTCTCATAGCGTGTAATTGAAGAAATTCTTAAAATGCAGTGCGTAATGAAAATATTTATCGTTCTCGCATTTATTTAGAAATAATAATTGCTTTAAAATAATACGCCTGCACTGTCTACGTTGGTATTATAAACTTCATTCACACTGACGAGTATTCGGAGTTCTCATCAATGAATCTTCAGATAATTTTGCTACTTAAGAAATAAACCATATAACTTGGCGATGTCTTTAAAGTTAGGCAAAGCCTCATTCATCAACATTTATGGCATAACTCAGATTCGGGCCGTAACTTGTCACAATTCTGTAGCCTCATTTGCCAATTCGAAATCATAAGCCCTAATCTGCTGTCAGCATCGATTGAATCTTACCATTGTTTCCTCGATTTCCCAACTGGTATTTTCCCCTGCACCTGCACCCTGTGCTCTTCCATTCTCTCCACATGTCCTGCCCATTGCAGTCTGTCTAGTTTATGTCATAAAGATTTTCTTTATCTCACATCCATACAGTAGCACAAGTTTTATTAGTGAATTGTATACGCTAATCTTATTTTCACTGTGAACATCGCTGGATCTGAGCACACGAAGTACTGAGAAGTAGGTAAGCTCTGTTTGCTGCGGTTATACTTTTACATATTACATTCTTTTCTGTGCCCTTTCTCTCATGATGGTCTTCTTGGGATGGGAAGTTATCCACACTTTCCAGGTTGCTGTCTCCTAAGGTCAGGTGTTTTCGCACAGGCATATCTTCCCTTCCAAGGGTCATGAGTTTAAGTTTAGTTTTCTTGCCCAGTTGGTCAAGTTTTTTTCATTTCTGACGCCAACTGTAGGAAAGCTTCTTTCGCATCTGGAATTGATCTGAACATTATTTTAAAATCGTCATGCCCGAGGTGTCTGCTAGCATTTCCCTGACCACTGTAATGATTTTTTTTATGCCCGATGGTCTGGCATAAGTGTCAGCGAGCTAGAAACAACACCGAGTTCAACTAACTAGCTTCGCTTAACGACCGCGTACGCGTGCTTGACGACTAGCATTTGCGGGATCATATGAGGCGGGTTCTTGTCGAGCCACGAAGCTACACTACAAAATACTTATCACGCGTACTCTACTCTACAAGACGCACCGATCAATTTTTATTGTCTGTAGAAAAGTTCTATTAGGTGTCAATTAAGCTACTCTACAGTAATTCAATATTTTTTTGCCTCGTTAAAGTTAGCGGACACGGAGGCTTGAGACAAACGCAAAAATTACACAAAAAGCAACCGTTACTTTCACAGAAGAAGGTCGTTGCATTACAAGGGGAATGTCAAACCTAAAGATGTTAAAGTGGCTGAAGTGAACCCCTCATCTCTGCCTAAAGGATGGAAACTTGACGGATGCAGTTTACTTTACACTAGTAAAACAACAAAGTAAGCAGTTTCGACGGGGTGACCACCTTATCTCTTCAGGAGCAGCCACTCCTGATCACCACGGGGCTGCTTGACTGCTTGTGTTTATTACAGGACAGTCTCTTCGATGCCAACCCAGACATGGAGAGACTGAAGGGTTTCGCTCTTCACTAGTGAAGAAACAATTATTTCCGCAGTGGAGAGATGATTGTTATAATTTTAGGCCCCTCTCCTTGAATACAAGTCCCTGTCTTCACCGAAAGTATGCTAATGAAAAACTGCTAACCAATCATAAAAACAAATCGGGTGTCGGTCAGGACTAATTGATGATGCAGATTTTATCACTGCCGGTCATCAGATTAGCTCCCAGCAAAAACTGACGCAACTCCAAGCAGTGTATTTGAAAACCCCTGGCACCATCAGTTTGTTCAAAATTAGAACTGTCCGACTACAAACTTTATAAAAATGTGCAAACCTTTCTTTTGGTAACATTAAGGGACGAACTACTTTATAACATCATCGGCATGTTCAGGCGGCAGAGCCACCACGAACGAAGAACTCCAAAAGATGCTATAGACCTTATTATACCGAAGACGAGACAAACAACACCAAAAGAAAGTTTATCGGTGACTCTATCTTTACTTTACGGGACCCTCCAAAGTATGCTACGTTGATATCAAATGTCGAGGGCGACAATAAAAATCAATTTTTATTGTTTTGAGAAGAGTTCTATTAGGTGTCAATTAAGCTACTCTACAATAATTCAATATTTTTTTGCCTCGTTAAAGTTAGCGGAC
The DNA here is from genome assembly GCA_963969285.1 of Odontomyia ornata. NCBI lineage: Eukaryota > Metazoa > Arthropoda > Insecta > Diptera > Stratiomyidae > Odontomyia > Odontomyia ornata. Next base: position 78,676,386 of record OZ017742.1, read on the forward strand.
ACGGAGGCTTGAGACAAATGCAAACATTACACAAAAAGCAACAGTTACTTTCACAGTCCCAGGTCGGCCCCTGTATCAATTCATGACCATGTCATTCGGATTGTGCAATGCCCCTCAAACAATGACGCGCCTTATGGATAAGGTGATACCACCTCATTTACGGCACCAAGTTTTCGTTTACTTGGACGATCTGCTGCTTCTAACCGAGACCTTTAACGAACACATCGACCTGCTTCAGGAGGTGGCTCTGCACATCCGGAGGGCAGGGTTAACCATCAACATACAGAAGAGTCAGTTCGTGATGACGGAGGTGAAGTATTTGGGTCACATCATTGGGCATGGCAATATCAAGGCCGATCCGGACAAGACTCAAGCGATTGACGTTTTTCCATTACCCAAGACTACCAAGCAGTTACGCCGATTCCTAGGCTTATGCGGATGGTACCAGCGTTTCGTGCGTGACTATGCCACCATTACCACTCCTTTGACCGACATGCTGCGTAAGGGACGTAAGTTCGTCTGGGAAGAGCCCAGCTTGCGAGCCGTTGAAGAGCTAAAGAAGAGTCTGACTACAGCCCCCGTACTGCACAGCCCGGACTTTGACAAACCATTCTCAATCCATTGTGACGCGAGTCAACATGGGGTGGGAGCAGTCTTAGTCCAGGTTGCACAAGACGGCGAGGAGAGACCTATAGCCTTCATGTCCCACAAGCTGAACCAGGCCCAGCAGAACTACACGATCTCGGAACAGGAATGCCTGGCGGCTATGCTGGCAGTGAAACGTTTTCGAGCATATGTAGAAGGACATCCTTTTGAAATCGTCACTGATCATGCGTCACTGAAATGGCTGATGAGCCAAACTGATCTCCACGGCCGCTTGGCCAGATGGGCCATGAAATTACAGGCGTTCGACTTCACGATAAGACACCGCAAGGAAAGTCAGCACGTGGTACCGGACACACTATCAAGGATGTTCGCCCCTGTAGGAGCCGAGTTGGCCCAAGAGGACGACAGCCCCCTATGGATCAACTTGGACCATCCCGCCTTCAAGTCAGCATGTTATATCCAGCTGATGAATACGATTCAGGACCAGTTGCCACAGCTGCCAGAACTACGGGTGACGGAAGGATTTATATACAAGCGGACGAGACACGCCTCCGGAGACCCCATTCAAGAAGAGGAACAGTAGAAGTTATGGGTGCCCGAAGAACTGACATGCGAATTGATTAAGCGGGCTCATGACCACCCATTGAGTGCACACGGTGGTTATGGTCGTACGCTTCGGCGACTGAAGACTTACTTCTTTTGGCCTAAGATGGCGCAGCAAGTGAAAAAGTACGTAGCCCCTTGTGAGCTGTGCAAATGCACTAAAGCGCCCAATTCTGTTCTTCGGCCCCCGATGGGAAAATACGAACTACCGGAGCGGGTGTTCCAGCACCTGTATATAGATCTCATCGGTCGATACCCTCGCTCGACTTCGGGATACACGGGAGCTGTCGTGGTCCTGGACCACTTGTCCAAATTTCCGATTGTGGAACCTCTTCGACACCTGCACTCCGGCCCCATAGTCAGTTTTCTGGAAAATCGCGTTTTCCATATATTTGGAGTACCGGAGAAGCTGGTCTCCGACAACGGAGTTCAGTTGACCTCCCCTAGATTTCGGGAATTAATGGAAAAGTATGGCATTACGCATCAGTGGACTGCCGTTTATTCTCCGCAAGCCAATGTGTCCGAGCGGTTGAACCGCACCCTCATAGCCGCCACTCGGGCCTACGTCCAACCGGATCAGAAGGATTGGGACCGCAGGATTTCCGCCATCACCTGTGCCCTGCATACGTCCTATCACTCCACCACAGGCATCTCCCCATACTTTGCCGTGTTCGGCCAGCATATGATTAATTTCCACGGAAACTCGTACCGGCTATTGCGGCAGTTGAAAGGTTTGGAAGACCCAATAGTGGTACTGGAGCCGCACGAGATACTCCAAATTCTACGAGAACAAATCGGGGAGAGGATTGAAGACAGTAGACGGGCGGGGGAGGACCGGTACAATCTGCGATCCCATCCTTCTGGCTTCAGGGCAGGTGACGAAATCTACCGACGGAATTTTAGACAAAGTGAAGCAGGTCGGCACTACACTGCCAAGCTAGACAAGAAGTTCGTGAAGTGTCGAGTCTTACAAGTTTTAAGTCCCACGCGGTACCTCATTGCGGACATGCCCCGAAGGGAGCTTGGAGTTTACCATGCCAAAGACCTATGACGCTGAGAGAAAAAAAAGGGGGAAAAAATCATAGGGCCAGGCAGCGTTTCCTTCAGTCTCCCCATGCCTGGTAGGCATTGTGGACACTGCCCTGTAATGAATCATGCGACGCCGCTGGCGACCACTACTAACACACTTTGCTGCTAGGTAGCTTGTTATTTCACGTTTGTTGCGACGAAAGAAAAATGTTTACGATGATATCCATAGGATGTGTAGAAGTGATTTATTCCGTGGAACGTACAAACGGGGTAAAGTAACAATGAGAACAGTTTCAATTTAATAATCAAGGATACCCGGTTCATATTATTAGTACCGCAATTTTTAAATAAAATTTTTATAACCGTCAAATTATATTGAATATCATGCAATTACTATTCAATAAAACAAAAGCAATTACAATAATGAGAAAAATGGTGGTGCGAGTGCTGACCAAAGAAGAAAAAAACAAGGTATCATGTATTGAGAGGAGTAGTGATTTACTTAAATTCCCGGTCTAACGATATTCAGTAAGGACTATTCCATTTTTTTTATTTTATATGTATGAAATATTGGATGATCTTGCCTACTTACTTTTAAGATCTGAATTAGCACGATAATTTTACCCAAATGCAATATTATTTATACTTACGATGAAAGAAAGAAAATATCTTTGCATTTGTAAATTTTTCCAATTAGGAGGCGAAATTGAATTTAATTAAATTCTAAGATATTGCTAGGGAAATCAATTAAATTTGAATCAATTTGGAAGCTTTTCGAGATTGAAAATGATGCGCATAAATTAATATTACCTTTTTTATTAATATATCAAAGAAAAAAAAGGAATGAAGAGAAAGACAAAACACACCAATAACATAATTATATAAAGCTGTATTAGATTTACACTATGGAAATATGTGAATTAATAACTGGTGAATTTTTTAGAAATTTTAATGAAATTAAGAATTTATGACTGCCATATTTGTAATGTTGAAGCTTAATAATAAATAACTCAAAATACAAATAATAATACAAAATAATTTGCACATTATAATATCTAACAAATAATACTGAGAAATAATACGAACAATCATAATAAATAACCAGTAATACTAAGACCTAATACTAAGCATGTTAATGAATACCAAATAATACAAACAATAATAAGGCATAATAGATACCATAATAATAAATAACAACCAATGATACAAATAAAAATACTTGAAATATTGATGAAAGTCAAATTCAGTATTTTTGCGAGTCTTTTTTTCTTCTCTTCATACTACAAAATAAAGTACAATAGTGTGTAAACAACCTACCGAGGAAAATTTGTAACTTTTAAAATTGAGAAATTAAACAAAACTATTGAAAATAATTTTTGGGCCGCCACTTAGGTGCAAGAAAGTTAACACTTGTTAACTTTGATTCTTCCAGCTTTTTCTAATTGAAAACTTCCAGTCAATGGCCCATTAAAATTTCCAACTTCGGCCACCTTTGTATAAATTTCAAAAGGAAAGTGTCCTTACGCGAAAATTACCTTCAAGGTAATTTTTATAAGAGAAATTGAAGGTTTATATCGGAGGTATATGAACTTACATGAAACGATTTCCTACATTACTTGCAGTGTACGAGGCGGTTCAATGAACGTAGGTGCTAAATATTACAATCCTTTTAAGAATTAACAAAAAGTTTTATATTATATAACTAAGTCATTGATAATTATACCCTATTATTGTTTACATAAGGTTGTAAATAATTTTTGTTAGAAACCAGTAAGGAATTTGTTAGATTAACTATAAATTGAACAGGTCACAAATTTAGTATTGAGATGCAAGAAATAAAACGAATAATATGAATTGCTGATTACAAACACGACTTTCCTTTCCAGTGGTTCTTCCTTTCAGCGGGAGATAGAGTGCAGGGTAGGTATGCCGTCGCGAAGGTAGGGTTTGAGAAAATCCGCTGAGGTCGGTTTCGCGTCGCGCGCGGTACGCGGTACCTTTGTTGTTTTGCCTTTTTATTAGCGTAGCTTTCGTCGGACTGAGTTAGCGTAGCATATTTTTCGGTACCGCGTCGGAAATTCGGGAACGCGAAGTAAAAATTAGATTTTTGTCCTCGACTGATTAAATGAACAAATACGGAGTAACGTAAAGTAGGTTTCCTCTCCGTATGGTTTTGTTTTGTGACGCGTTTGAAAACGGGCATGTATTGGTGGCTGAAGATTGTAGATGAGCGTAATCCATTCGGAGACCCGCGACCGAAATCCTCTCCGGTCTAGCTGGCCGACAAGCAGCCACCGCGTGAATGGATTACGGTGCACGGATTGGTTGACCGGTGGGTACCATCCGTTGGCACTGCTCAGACTTAACGTCTAGAACCGATGAGAGGTCGGTTTCTCGTTCGGACGTAGACATAAAATCATTACACCACATGTTTCAGAGAAATATTGAACAACATTCGGGCAAGCCGATCTCCCTGTTCTACAAGGTGCTTTCCAAAATAAACGAGACTTTTGTCATTAAATTTTTTTTTGTTGGCGCCATCTGTGACTGAGATAATGCGCTGGAAAGTTATATCCATCCCTGACTTTCAGTGAAAGTTTGGTGATATTCGGTTCAGTGGAAGCGAGATTATTGCGTCTTAAGTGACAGTATGTTTGTGTCATCGGTAAAAAAAATGAGTTTCGAACAAGGAGCTAATATCAAATTTTGTCTTAAACTCGGTAAAACATTTACCGAAACATTTGAATTGATGAAAAAAGTTTATGGCGATGATTGTCTATCTTGTGCCAGAGCTCATGAGTGGTATAGACGTTAATTTGGGCTTACGAAAGGTCTGTGCACGTTTCGTTCCGCAAAATTTAACTGATGACCAAAAATTGCTCAGAATTTAACATTTGAGAGACATCATTAAGGAGGTGAGAAAAGATGAGAACTTCCTTTACAACATTGCAACTGGTAATGATACGTAGTGTTTCTAATACAAACCCGAAACCAAGCGTCAAATGGCCGAATGGAAGGCCCCAGACAAGCCACCACCCAAAAAATCGCGTTTGGGGAAGTTAAAATCAAGTCCATGCTCATTTGTTTTTACGATTCCAAGGGAATTGTCCACAAGAAGCTGGTGCCAACGGGCCAAATCGTCAATGCAATTTGCTATCTTGGCATTTTGAAGTGTTTGTTGCATCGCATTCGTCGAATTCGGCCTGAATACCGCGATGGAGGAAGAAGCTGGCGCTTATTGCATTATAATGCACCATCTCATCGATCCACTCTTGTGACTGATTTCTTGACTAGAAATCGCATTTTAACCATCAATCACTCACCGTATTTGCATGATATGGCTCCCTGTGTCTTCTACCTATTCAGAAAATTGCATTTGGCCGTGAAAGGAAATCGCTTTGCGTCCGTAGAGGTCATCCAAAACGCTTGTACTAACATCTTGTGAGAGATTTCGGTCAATGACCTGAAACACTCTTTCGGCAAGCTTTTGGATCACGCAAAACAGTGCATCGAGGCCGGAGGAGACTATTTTGAATAAATAAACTTGAATTTATCAGAACAAAGCTCGTTTGTTTTGGAAAGCAAATTGTAGGCTTGAATTTGTTGGGAAGCTTTCAGTCGAATCTCCATTAGCTTTGATCTGAAACTCATATTATTACGTTGATCAAGTAGATGAGTTTAGTTGGGATGCCAAAGCCAAACATTATTTGCTTGTTTGCTTTAAGTCTACGAAGAGCTGCTGTGCATCGATATTATATTTGCAGTGCGGTTCAAGCACCAGCTTTATTGAAAATATCTGGTCAATCGAAAGACCGTCCACTTCAAAAACAACTTTGGTCCTGTCCAATGATATTGTCGGGCGTTCCAATACGCGGCCGATAATTTTAATGTTCCGGGAAAGTCTGTCTTTTAAATTAAGTTAAAAGAATTTTGTTACTAAGAATGCACAATAATTAACTTCACTGTTTTGCAAATCACACTTTAGTATGCTTTTCACTTATCCTATCAATTTATGTTTCCAATGTCTTTAAATATATCGTGAAAAACCTTTACTTCACTATCAATCAATATCGCCTCCGACTCGCGCTCTACACTATTGCAGTTTTTACTATCGCGGTTTCACTATTACTCTATTTCCTCAATTTATTCAGCTCGGCTTTATATAGGGTCTCTATTCGTTCAGTCAATTTCTCATATATTGGCGAGTGTTCTGACAAGAACTACCTGGAATATTCGAGCAATGACGTCACTTGCTTACTTTCAGATATTGATTATGGATCTACTTGCTCCATTCTTGTGCTTTCGAGTACATTCGTTTACTTTTCAATCAATATTGATCACGATGTTATAAATAGTTGCGACATCAATTGCGACAGTAGCTCGCAGAATCGTTTGAACATGTAACAATATTTTCAAACAAGTTAGGTAGACAGAGTTACGCTCATGTCGGAAGGGTTTTGTAATCAACCAACAATATGCAGACATCAATAATGAATAAGCTCAAGAAAAACATTAACGACATCTACAACAAATACATACTCGTTTTAATAGGGAAACCATTGGTATACCAGTTTGACTTATTGCCATTTTGTTGCAATTTTACTGACAACTGACTAAATTAAGTCTTAAAGATATTTTTAATCATCCATTTTATCTGGAAATTAGAAAATCCAATTAAAAGTATAGTGTCTGGTTTGATGGAAGGCCCGAATGGTAGAAAAAGCGTATATTGTTTTTTTTTTGCACTCGGAGAGCTTTCAAATCGCTGTTACCTCCATGGAAGCGATTTAACTTTTTAACGGGCATGCAAGCCTTAAGGCGGCTTCAGCACAATCTCGTTTATGCACACAACTGAATTTTGCTTGTAGTAAACACGCAGTCCTGACTTTTGTATTGAACGTACCCATCCACTGATGCAGATGGAAAGATAGCCGTGTTTTGCTTTCAAATTTTCTAGTCAATTTGAGGTGAGATGCCAAGTGAAGTGTACGAAACACAAGAAAATAGTTTTCAGTGTTGGAAAATAAATATAGATATAAATATAGATTTATATGTGAGTAAATAATGGTGTTTTTAATGAAATAGCTTATAAACCAAACTACTTATAACGAGTACCTGCCTAAAGCGGTCTTGGCGTCTGGAGGCAAAATTTTAAGTTCTTGTCAATTGCCATTTTGTACATAGACATGACATCAAATATGAACCCAGGAAGTGGTTATTGTTCTACGAAAAAAAAAATTGCCATATGCAAAATGATGGCTGATGAATTGTTTGAGTTTTTAGAATCCATATCTGTCAATGAAGACACCACCGATGATGAAGATGCCTAATTGGGATGTGATTTTGATGATGACCACCTGGAGCCTGATTAAGTATACCAAACTGATAAATGTATTGAGTTGTCCGATGAATTTTTTGATGATGAAATAGCTGAAATATCCAATAACACTGAAATCTCCAACAATCTTCAAGTACCCATTTCGAAGGAATGCATCAATGTGGAATCATCAACGTAGCATATGCGCCATCTTCATGTTCAATAGAACCATCCAAGCCAAAATTAAGGCAAAGTAAGAATAGGGTGGGTTGTCTGTAGGATGCGGCAAAGAGCAACGCCTCTTCAATGTTTCAAATACCTTGGCTATGCTTGCATTGCACAAGCATGCAAAGGACCCGATAGGAGTTCCCTATGTTACAAATGCGGTGAAATGGGACGTAAAATAAAAGAGTGAACGAACACACTGTATTCTTTATAAGGATGATGATCCAAGACTTGATTTTGGACGTGCCCTAGCCAAGGTAGAATCAGATCTTAAATGACCAACTGCACAAAATCTACTTGATTATTTTACGAGGGACATGAAAGCCGACTTTTTGCTGCTGAGTGAGCAACACCATGATAAAAGTTCAGCATTATGGTATCCTTTTGAATCCGGTACTGCCGCCATCTGGGTTCGAAATAGTGATTTCCAGGCGGAAAGCTGTGGACGTGGGGATGATTTTGTGTGGGTTCAGTACTCAGGGACCACCTTCTTTAGTGTGTACCTAACCCCGAATGAATCGATATCATCTTTCTAAGCCAAGCTCTAGGCTTTGGAGGGCGTTGTCTCGAACGCAGAGGGCAACATGCTCTTTGAAGGAGACTTCAAAGTGAAAGCAATTGAATGAGACATGCCTCAAATAGATCCGCGGCGCGAACCGAGTCCTAGAAATCGTGTTCAGGATGGCGCTCGTCGTACTAAACACTGGCAATGTGCCAAATTCCCACCATATTGGCTGTGAAGGAACCATACCGGACATGACATACGCCTCGGAGTCCTTAGTATGGAGGATACACAATTGGAGAGTATGAGAGGACTACTCAGCTAGTGATCAACAGTGCATTCTATTTGAGATCAGTGATGATGTCTCCCGACGTCCATGCTCTCGGCTTTCTACAATTGGATGGAACGTCGGAAGGATGGACGTCGAGAGATTCGTCGAGGAGCTCACAGCATGTGCTCCGCTACAGGGAGATCCAGAGGGGACGGAAGAATTGGCAGCTCAAGACATGGTCAACTCAACTATGAGCATCATTACGACTGCTTGCAAAGCTTCTATGCCCCGTCAAAAACCCGGGCACGGCAAGCCCCCAATGTACTGGTGGTCAACTGAAATCGCAGAAAAATGAAGGGAGTGTCACAAGCTTCGGCGTGAGGCTCAAGAGGCATGTAACCATGACAAGGCAAGCAATCGTGCAGCAGCATTTAAGTTGGCCAGAAAGTGCCTTCGCTAATTGATCAACAACAATAAGGCTCGCTGCTGGCAAGATCTAGTGGACAATGTGAATAAATATCCGTGGGGACTTGGCTGCAAGCTAGTTATGCGGAATTTTGGTGCCCTAGGGGAAACTTGTATACATGATCTTGAAAAGATGGACGACACAGAGCGGGCACCCTTCCCATGCATGGTGAAATAGCAGTCGAGTGTCCACTCTTCACACAGCCGGAGCTGGAACAGGCAGTCCTTTCACTGAAAGCGAGGAAGGCTCCATGTCCAGGTGATGTTCCAGCTGAGTTGCCGCAGCTTGTCACTCACCATTGTCCTGACTTGCTTCGCAGCAGATTCAACGCTTGCCTGCAGGACGGGGTTTTCCCGGTACAATGTTAGGTGGGGAGGCTCATGTTGAACAGCAAGGGGAAGGGAAATCCCGAATCGCCGTCTGCATACCGCCCATTATGCATGCTAGACATGGCTGGAAAAATGCTAGGGAAACTCACCAAGGGAAGAATCACTGACGCGATTCGTGCTGATGGGGACCTATCTCCTCGGCAGTACGGCTTTAGAGCAGGACGTTCCACTGTTGATGCGGTTGCAGAGGTGGTGAGTGCGGTCCAAAAGGCAGAGGCATATAGTCACGCCAAGTGACGGATCATCCTGTTGGTGGCACTCGACATCAGGAATGCCTTCAACTCCGCTAGATGGGTGGATATTCTGAATACACTGGAAAACGCTTTTCAAGTTCCAGAATATCTAATGCGGGTTTTGAGGGACTACCTAAAGGATTGAAACTTGCTCTACGACACGACACAGGGCCAACGAAGGATGGAAATTACATCAGGTGTGGCCCAGGGATCTATCCTTGGTCCAGAACTGTGGAACGTGTCTTACGACGGGCTACTGAGACATGAGATGCCAGATGAGTCGCGCTTGGTCGGCTATGCAGATGATGCTCCGGATCTGGTAGCTGGACGCACCAGTGAATAGGCGCAACTTAGGCTAGGTATGCTAATACCCCGAATGAGGGACTGGATGACTGCTCGCGGGTTCAGTTTAGCACTGGAGAAAACCGAAAATGAGTTTCTCTGAGTAAACCAGGGCAACGGCTGAAAAAGCTGCTTCGGAAGTATCGGCTCTGAGTCGAGTTATCGCCAACGTAGGGGGCCCCAGCCCATCAAGTAGAAGCCTCTCGAAGAGCGCTGTAGGGTTGGTGCTACTTTATGGAGGTATGGGGCGACGCTCTCAGCAAGGAGGTATACCGAAAACGATTGGCACAGGTACAGAGAAGAGGAGCACTGAGAATTGCATCTTCGTATCCTACAGTCTCTGATTCGGCGGTGAGAGTAATTGCAGGCGTGATAACTGTCGACCTCCTTGCTAGAGAGTGCCGCGCTATTTACTTAACGAGGGATGCGAGGGAGATGGTTGCCCGCGAGGAGAGACAGCGCTTGCTCAACGATTGGCACCAGTCTTGGGTGAATTGCGCGAAGGGAAGGTGGACTGCGAGCCTCACCCCGGATATGAGACTGTGGCTAAATCGAAGGCATGGTGAGACTGACTTCTATCTGGCATGGGTGTTTTCAGTCTTACCTGCACAAGATTGGTAAGTCACGGTCTTCGATTTTCAGTTTTGCCCAGGAGTGGAAGACAACGTCTGCCACACAATTTTTTGCGTGTAGAAACTGGGTCAGGCTGCAAAGGAACTCTAAAGGAAGACAGGAGAGCTCACCCCGGATAATAAAGTCGCGGTGATGCTCGAATCAGTTGACAAATGGAACCAGGTGCCACATTATGCTCGGGCAGTCCTAAAAGATATAAGAGGCTCAAAGCTGGGGGCTGGGGGATCAATTTTCGGGCACTTTCTCTTCCCGCCTCACAACGCAACAAAACGAGACCTTGCCCGACGTAATGTGTCAAACGGTTGCAAGCTGGGTTCTCAGGTTGACAGGGGAGGTGGCTTGTGGGTAGTCCAGTCGCTTTCTTGTGAGCATGGGAGTTCCACACTCTGTGCATAAATGGCATTCACCTCCCTGACTCAAACAAAAAAAAGCCTGATTTCATAATAAAGCTGACTATTAGCTTGGCGTTTACTTTGACCTGGGACTCTGTGGTTGGGAAGGTGGCTTTGACCATGTGGATTAGTTTCGTTGGGACACCAAAGTCAAACATTATTTTATACCGTGCATTTCTGTTGACAATATCGTGTACTTGCTTGAAGTGTATAAAGAGTTTGGCCACGTCGTTGTTATATTCTCAGCACTTTTCAAGCACCTGCTTAACTGAGAACATTTGGCCTATTGTAGACTATCTGCTTCAAAAGCCTCCTCGATACTCTTCTATAATACTTTCATAGTATGGCTATAATTTTCTTCCTAGGAGCACTTAATAAAATATGCACAATGAAGCGATGCTTCTATTTCACACTTTAATTTCTCCCCTCATTTTGTGTACAGGACATATGTTAATTTTTCACTACTCCTCTAATAACTACTCCTCTAACCATATTATGCATATTAGTGGATGCAGAAGGGGGACCACCTCAACATAGAACAATTCTGCTGGGTACTCCATCCGTAGAGGGGGCCGTATTTTCTCTGAGGTCAGGTTCTGCTGCATGTACTTCATCTCTGATTGGTGGCAAGAGTGGAATCTCTATGATTGCTTTTGTGTAACTTCTCAAATATTTGCTTATAGATCAAAGCTGCCTCTTAGTTGTTTGAAAGGGGCATACTCCAATCTTAATTCAAGTAGGGTCATGCTTTTGTTTTTCTGCTCTATCTTAGTGTTGATATTCATTCGTTTCTTTTTTCGGCACATTTTTTAGCTGGCCGCTGGTGGGTTTTGTATTGTTGTATTGGATGTATTTTTTGTATACCTTAATTCATTTTTAACCGCATTCTTGGTCATGCCAATCGTTCCTACTTTTCTTTGGCTAATACCCCAAGACCTCACCAACTGCTTCTGATACTGCTATTTATACTGTTTTCTCCGTAATTCTGATGTCATCATTAGTTTCTTCTGCCTGCGGCGATATGTTGATGCAATTTCCCAGCGCCGATATGAATGTGGATGTTATTGATCTACCATTTTGCTTGTGTATCTGGTACATTTAGGTAACTGATGTTCCTTGTTTACAGCTCTAGGAGATCCGCCATTATAACTTGACCACTATAAGGTAGTGCTCCGAATCACAGACAGTACCACAGAATGAGCGCTCAGCAAGTATGCTGGTGGCTACTCGTTTTTTTATCGGAACATAGTCTATCTGATTGAATGGGCAATCATCTGGGGATGCCCATGTTCTCTTGTAGATATCTTGATGCGAAAAACTTGTGGAGCTTACTGTGAAGCCTCAACTAGCAGCGAAGTCTATCAGATTTTCCGTTGTTGCCGGTCTCTACATGGAGGCTGTACCCACCAGTTGACCCTACATGCGGTGTTTCTCACTAGTCCAGTATATAAAATAGAAGATATTAGCTGACAATTCATGCACTCATACTTACAATCACCTAACCTTATACAAACTGAAGACTTTCTACAATTCGACAATAATGTAAGGCAAAACATTGATATTAAGCTCAAAACTAAATATGAGGCTTTGAGGAAAACACTTGACAAATTGATGAAAAAACAAAACACAATGGCCACACCAATAAATAGAGCCTTCTAACCATGGACTGTGAATATATTTGACATGCCTTTTACGACACAAAATATTGATCTCTTAGATACGGGACTGAAACTCACCTTATATAATCCCAAACCCCAACAAAGGCCTAGAAGAACAAGTATTCGACACTGAACTAACCATCCACTAATTGAGGTAGGAAGAACAGATACATGCGAGACACACTGGAGTTGATATTGGTACGTTGTCTAAACCCTATATTTCAATGTTTTGTGTATTTAGTAATTTTAGGTGTATTGACCGATTAACTATTCAGTCTAGGATAAATGATCATCTACCTTTTTAATGAACATCCTTTGTTTTGTTTTATCGCGTTATGTTACCATTTTCACTTAGTCCATAACGGTAAGTATAGCTATCGTACTTAACTATCATATTCATTATCGAAAATAATTATCGTATTGCATTCCTGTATCATTATCGTATCGCGTAATCGTATTATTATCGTATATAATTATCGTATTGCACTATCGTAATTTTATCATATCTGATTGTTGTATCGCATTCCCGTATCGTTGTCGTTATAATTCGCAGATCACATTACATTAATACTTATATGTAACATTTCTCTGCTGATATCCTTTATTTAGTTACATTTATCTCATCTCTGGCTTCTAATTAATCATCACATTAGCATTCCTTTGGCTTTAATAAAAAGTCAAGCTTAAGGTTGACAGTTTCAACTACCGTTCCTGCCTCCATTCAAATAAAGAACACCTCTCTTATACTGGCCCCACACCATGCGGTTGATGAACCCCTGTTGGTTGGAGAAACTTCGCCGACGACACAAGGGATGATGCAATCCAGCGCTGAACTGAAAAATCTTAAACGCATAACCCGGGCGAGAAAAGGAAAGAAGTGGCGACGGCGCGTCAGCTTGTGATTAAACAACAACCAATCTGGGTCGGAAGTGCTCGAGAGAAAAATAATATATTTAATTGAGTTATCTCTGCATCAAAATTGTTAGTTGTGAAGTATAAGACATTATTGTGGCGGAAGTTTCCTTACACATATAATACTACGAACTCCCTAAATAAGTTATACTATCAATAGTGTGAAAAGATCTTAAAAAGCTAGTAAAAGTTGATTCAGTTACTGTTGCGAAATCAAAAAAAGGATGTTCAGTGCTATCGTTTCCTTTTCTGTTAACTAAGTGGCCAAAAATATCAATCCTCAATTATTGAACCCAATAAACCATAGTAAAGAAACCATGAACATTAAAGATAATCAGGTGCTCGAACTCTCTATTTTGTATCCTTACTCAGCGCTTCTAGCAAAATTACTCACGCCGTGCGTTCGCCCAAATGTAGATCCGAATGGGTCGATCAGACATTTCCAAGGATAAATGGTACGCATGAAAAATATTTTATTTGCGGTCTGCATTCTTCGGAGTATTTCATGTCTTTCACTACCCGTTTTCATTATTTTGGCACCTCAATGCATAATTGGCTGACATGTTCAATACTGTATTTGTGAAGTGTAATATTTTGTGTACTTGAGGTATTTTTTCTTGACTGCGTTGTTTAATTTTCATTGATTTGTAGCCCTACTAGTTTTACTTCGCTGTCGAGTTTCAGAAAAAGTTCTTTGGCAATTGTTAATGACCGTGACAAAATGTTGATGTCATCCACATAGGCTACTACTTTGCTCGATTTGTACAGTAATGTTCCTCGTATATCGACAGGTAGCTTCCTTATGACGTACTCCAGAGCCAAATTGAATAACAATGGGGCCAGCCCATATCTCTGCGTTAGTCGAATATTTGTGTTAAAAGCATCAGTGAATTTGTTATTGATGCTGACTTGGGAGGCAAATGAGGTCATTGTTATTTTGGTAAGACGGTTAGTCTACTTTGGCTGGGACGCCAAAGATTAATTTGGCTGGGATGCCAAATTAAAGCATTATTTAGTACAGTATATTACTATCAATACTGTCGATCGTCACCAAAAATTTGGTGTACGTCTATGTTGAGCTCCCAGCATTTTTCAGGTACCTGCTTGACTGTTAACGATTGGTTTATTGTCGATCTACCTGCTCTAAAGCCATCTTGATACTTCCCAATAATGCTGTTAGCGTATGGTTCGATTTTATTTTCTAAAATTTTTGAAGATGATTCGTACGCCACACAAAGTAGTGACATGCCTCTTTAATTTTTGTACTGTTTTTGTGGAAAGGGAAAATAATTGATTAGCTTCTCTCTTTGGGCATAGGTTCTTGTTGGCAAATGTACTGGATGACTTTGTGAAAATCTTTATTAACACTGCTGGCACAATATTTGATGAGCTCCACTGGAATCTCATCGATGTTCGACGCTTTATAATTCTTGTGCGCTATGATGATGGAACTCACTTCATCCAGAGTTAGTGGGGCCAATAGAAGCTCTCCACAGACATCTATAGGCCCCGATGTTCTGGAGCTGTGGGGAAGATTAAGGAGGTTTTTGAAATATGATGCCCATCTTCCCTTCGTGTTGGTCTCATCAGCGATGATATTGCCGCTGTCATCACGACAGAGCGTGGTTTTGGGGTGGTTACCACGTTTCAGGCTTTGCACTACTTTGTATGCTTGTCTTGTAGTGTGCTTACTTCTTCATCTTCCTCTTAGCACTACAGCGCCTCGCGGGCCTCACTTCCTGCAAATAGCGCCTTCAACTGTCTCAGTCTATTGACCACGTCCTCCGAATTCAAAACCCGAACAGCAATGAACTGTCTTCATCGACAGAGTCAAACCAGCGTTTCCTTGGTTTCCCAATTGGTCTCCGGCCTTCAGTTCTCCCAACGAATACCTCGGGTATCCGTTGTTTGTCCATACAATTCGTTGAGATCACCGGGTCGTCAAAAATTTCATACATCTAGCTTCGCTTCGATTATTCGCCTCAGGACCTGTGGCTCAATATATTTGCGGATGCTTGGGTTACAATTGGTCATCAAAGTATTTTCTTTTCTTAATTCTAATTATCTGATTTTCTACTCTTCTGAGATTTTCATATTGTTCTCTTTTCGTCCTGGTTTTCCTTTTCAGGTACTCTTTGTACGACTGATTCTTTTTTTCCAATGCATTTTAGCACTCAGCATCGAACCAATTATTTCTATTGCGCCGGACTTGATTTCCGATCATCTGTTCTGCCACGAAGTTAATAGCTGCTTTCACTTCCATCCAGAGGTCGTTGTTAGTCGTTACGTCTGATAAGATGAAAGCCAGCTAGTTGTTGAGGGTCTCCGTGATATTTTTGGCAACAGATGCCGTTTAGAGTCTTTCGATGTCAAATGTTCTTAGCGGGCTGGTCTTTACCGAATATGCCTTTGACATACGAAATCGATAGGTTAATTTGATTAAGTAATGATCTTAGTTACAATTGGCTCCTCGCTATATGCAAACGTCAAGTTTTTGAGGCCGAACGTTGTTGGATCCGAACATGGGCGATAGTCCGTTGCCCAACCTCCATTCCGGCGGCATCGTTAATACTTCTATTTCTTTATCAGGCACAGAAGACTCGCTTTCACCCTCTTACGTCCCAACAAAGGAAGTGTAAGTAGGATATAGTAGCAGAGCTGTAGATATATTTACGGCTGTGAGCATTTCTTGGCATTTAATGTCCCATTATTGGGGTACCAGTAAACCCAATGTGCAATTCATATAAGCTGGGGCTGGGGAAGGACAAGGTTCCCTCCTCCCCGCTCAAGCTGGCTTGGGATTGTCTACGGTGGATTTAAAGTGTGAGTTCCTCCCCCCAGATTATAGAGAAAGATTATGGCAAGAAATCCGTCGATGAACGCAAGAGCAAGATGAATCAATAGCTATGTACGTAGTTGCGATGAATGGACTTTTTAGAATGCTTGGAAAAGATTGCACTAAGGCTGAGGAAATGATTCTACATCGTGACAACAGCCCGTTCTACTAATCCAGTTATTCTTACGGAAGATCCCCTTCTCCAAACCAAAAATCAACTTGCCAACCTAAATTATACCTAGTCTCCCTCAAGTGATCACTAATACCCACGGTAAGTACTTCGGGATCTGAAAGACTTGATGCTTGTTGGACTTGCAACAGCTAGATACACGTTACAAGAAAATGTCACAAGCCTATGCAGTGTTTTGATTGTGGATGAGGGGAAGTGATTCCGGCCAAGTGTCCAACTTATTCATTGAAGGATTCACAGCCTATTCGCCAAACAGGTCTTCTCACTCCATCAAATTAGTCAAATAAGTTGGGAACCGGTGCCCAATAGGCAGTGCACAGGGAACCATAACAGCAGTTGCCACAGGTCCTGTAATGGAGTACGTGCTTCCGAGTAAGGTGGTGAATAATCGACCGCCCCTTAAGCTATGAATATTGGAAAAGGTTCCCATATTCATCACTGGATGCGACAAGCGGAAGCAGCTGGAGGCATTGGAAGTAGATTTGGATACAGCGAAGGAGCGAGTAGTGCAGTTTGCAGACGATGGATGTTATACGGTGATGAGGAAAGCGATGCTGCCAGTCCAATTGGGGCCAAGTCGCGATGGATGGAAGTCCTAGTGGTACCAAGTTAGCATAAGGACTGATATTTGGGGTCGATTTCTTCTGCGAGTTTGAGATAACATTGAAGCTGAAGTGTGGGCAGTAGGACTACATTTGTGCGGTGGTGGTGGCTCATCAACGAGTACATGGTGGTTCTGCTTTAACATCAGAGCAGGCAAAGCGTACAGAGCAGTTGGTCTCTAGCCAATTTGAGTGAATGAGAGATGTCATAGGATGTACTTCGATTGTGGAGCACGTCATTACGATGAATTCATCATATAGTGGTATTATCCAGTCCTACCCGCACTTCAGAGGCATATCGACGTTGAGCCATATGTAATAGTGAAGATAGGGGTAGTCGAACCGTATGGGATGTATAGATTTCGTGTGTTTTTGTCTTTAAAATTTATATCATTGCTTTTAGTACATCGTCGATTTGGTGAAATTTTTGTATCTCATTTGCTGATCATTAAGTTCCATTTCGTTCCCAAACAAACACTCAGTTAAACTTTTTTAAGCCCATCACTATTTACGTAGTGGGCTCAAACTATTTCGGACCCATCAAGATATACGCGTGACATTATTGAAATAATTTCAATTTGAACTTCATCATTTAAAGTTAAGGAGCAATTAAATGTAAAATAAAGATTATTTTCGCAAATGAATTAAAGTCAAAATAAATTGCGGAATGGTTTACCTCAAAATATAACAACGATGTTGTTGAAAATGCACAAAAATTTCATTTATTTTTTTCAATTGTAATCCTCTTGCAGTTAACTGACTATAATTTCTTCAAAATAGGACCCCATTTCGGTAGTTAGAAGGTTTTTCGAAAAGCAGTATTCCATTATATCGGCCCCTTTAATAGTTAAGCGTGAAGATTCATAAAAAGCATTTACGACAAACATACAAACAAAACCGATTCCTTTATAAAAGTTGATTAAAAATCATCAAACAATATGAAATCAATTAATCCTTCAACCCGTACAATATTTCTAACTCCTCACTGTCCTATCCGCTGCAGCATTTTATAAATCATGTAGATGCCTCATGATGACAGGGTCGCGAGCCGAAATGATTAAAAGGCCCCAATTTGCTCATCCCCTTGAATTACAATAGATAGATACCCTAATTATTAGGCATCGACGTTTGCTTATTAACTTCGCGTTCTTTTCAATTTGATGGTTTTTAATGAAACGCTTGGAAAATTGTGGGGCATCGTTTGATTTTATCATCAGCCTTAATTAACATTAATAAAAACGAAGGTGGGTATAAATTAAAGTTAGTAGCAATTTAGAATACCTTAAACGTGGAGTTTTCTTTTGAATCGATTATCATTTAATGTAATATTTATCGCTTGGATGAAACGAATTGGATTGTGTGAGATGGCACTGTTGGATTGAAAGTGTTAGGGAAAAGAAGAAAGGTATCAGGTATCATCGGGCTTTTTCTTTTTTATAAAAATTTCCTATTATTCTCGTTCCTCTATTCCAACATACAATGCACTCACACTTTTTCAATCTTTTCTTTCGATTAAGCACAATTCGTAACGCATGAAAATGTTTCATCAAACCACCTCGTAATCTAAATCTAATTTCTCACTCCCCATCCAAAGTTCCGGTTTCGTGTTTGAATTTGAAACGGGTGAGGGTGGTTTTGATGATAGCCTTCACCATCATTTGCTTCTGGTGTCCGTGATGTTGATGATAGAAAAGAGATTGAACACAACCCGCTGGACTTTGACGAAGGTATCATCGCAGTGGTGAAGGTGGAAGAGATTGAATGAGAGGAGTGGGAGGAAGAAGGATGTGGATCACTGCTCACTACTTTTCCGCAGAACATGCAAACCATTATTCGAATTCAATTAAAGATTAGTCCGAATCGAAGCATGACTGGCATATCGACTACGTGGTTCATCTAGCTCAGGCTTAAATACCAGGAAATCAGGTGAAAGTTCGTGGCAGGTGAAAATAGCAATTTTGTGTTTGTAGCAGCGGTCGACTATGCCTTGTAGTCGATTGCCAATAATCGATTTTCATTGAGTATTTGACTATTACACTGTAATGTGATTTGTAGGTAAAACGTTGCAGAATAAAATAGGGAGTTTGAAAATGGAATATTTTATTCTATAAATTAAATATTATTCGTTTGTATTATTGATTGCTAGGGTTTCTGTTGATACAAGGATAACGAGTTGAAGTCTAGTTTGATGAGGATGAGAAGCTATCAAAAATGTATTATTAACTTTCCTAACATCAAAAATATGAAACTGAACATAAGAAACTTAAAGGCAATGTTTGCTTTTTGTTGTGACAGTTATGGCGAAATTTCCCATTACAATCAATATAATATCAATATTTCAAATAATGACTGAAAATCTGGACAGACATGTGGTATAGAACGTAATTTGGCATCAGTATACCAGGTAACAATGACATACTAGTTTCGTATACCACAGGTCTGCCTAGGCTTTTGTGGTATTAGTTGATTGCGAACAGAGGCCTGGTAGTTACTGGTAAAGCCTCTTGAGTTTCAAATTCAACCTGATGGGGTTAGGAAAGAACATCAGCTTTCCAACATTTTTTTTGGAGACACCCAAAAGATCTTCAAAGAAGGTACTTTCTCATGTTCGCTACCTGTTACTGGAATATGTTGGCCATATCTACCTTGGTACAGTACAGGACATAAGATCACCCATCTAGAGTTTATTTTAAACAACTTGAAGTAGCAGGAGAGTGCTCCTGCCAGAATGGTATTGTAAAATAATTAGTAAATTAAACAATATATTCTACATATAACACTTGAATAATATACAGATTCCATTAATTGAGTTCGAAAAATTATTATGGTTATTATGATTTTGAACTCGCCACCATTTTATTTCAAGTGGTTTGACCCCGTCGCTTGAGTAGTCATGATAACACATCAATATTACACACAAAATTTTCGTACATTTCCCCTGCACTTGTTAGTTTAAGACCTATTTTGAAAAGTTCTTATCACGACCTTTTATTTGATACCAATATTGCCTACATGCGATGAAAACTTTTTTTCAGGGGCAACTCCCCTATATGGGGAGGTCCTCCTTAAACACCTTCTAAATTTCTTTTTGTGGGGAAACTTCGCACCTACTTACAAAATCTTATGTTTTGTAGTTTGCGAGACAAAGTGGTGTGACACACGGATGGACGGACGGACAGACGGACAGACAGGACGCGATTTTAGTAGGGTATTGTAAAATGATTTCATAATACCCTAAAAAGTAGTCTGAGGAAATTGGTCCCTTTCCTAGCCCCAGCAGTAAACGGACCACTTCCATGGGAAAACCACCAAAGGCTCCATCATCTATGGTATGACAGCTCAAGCCGAGCCTCGGCCTTCAGGATTAATCTCCTCGAATCATCACGGTACTGGGATCTCGTTCGCCGGTTGATCGCTCCCATTTAGGTTCTGCTGTCAGCTTCTATCGCGTCTTCCCATCATGTCCACAGTCTTCCCGCTGGAAGTCTACCTTATGCTTGACTCTTTAATTTTTTTTTTTTTTTTGGGTTGCCGGTTTTTTCTGTTCTTTCGACATAGCCCGCCGATTGCAACACATAGGTGGTTCACTAAACGTAAAGTTCGTTAAACATAAAATTTACCGATGTAACGTAGTCTCCACTTTGTTTCGCGTTTCACTGAGCCGTAGATTTCCCGGAGTTTTGCATTCATATACGTCCACTGCCTTTTCGGATAGGCTTGTCAGGGTCCATGTTTCCCTTCCATATAATAGCACAGGTTTGACCAGTGGTTTGAAAATATAGAGTTTATTATGCATGTGCACAACTCTGGACCTTGAATTGGGAAATACGGAGTAATAGGCTGTAGTGAAAGTAGGTATATATGAATGTCCGTGCAAGACTGCAGCGATAGTCTGCTGCCTCAGCGGAAGAGGATGTTAAAGTCCGCCAAGATTGGCTTTGTCTGGGGATGCGCAAATGCACTGGCAGGCTAGCGTTACGGTGTCCTGGGGTGGATTCTTTCCCCTAGCATAAGGACCCACTGCAAAAATATTTCGCATTCACGAATTAGATAGAGTCGACTGGTATCGAGGCTGAGGTAACCTACTAAGGGTTGAAATGTCTGTTTCAAGAACAAATCAGGCCGAGCAAAACGGACGGACTGGTGGAGACTTCGTCGTTACCGACGATCCTTAAGAGTGGGGCATCCCAACCGGATCAAGATCCAAAGATAGACGTTGCCTTATATTTCCCATTTGAGTGGAAAACTCATACAAACATAATTTGCATGAATTTTCCCATGAAATGAAAAATATAGATGTGGCCAATTTATGTTTAAGAATTATGTGATAGAATCATTTAACTCTATACCATAACAGAGCACATGAGTAGAAGGCCACTCTAACCGGCAAGAGCCCCTGTTAACAACAAAAAACGGAGGAGCGTGCCCGATGGCTAGCCCATATTACAGGAGGAGCCTGCCATCGGTGCGGGTCTAATACCCGGTCACGTTGATCGAAATGGAGAGACCGAGTTTTTTTGTGTTTAATAATTTATTGCATTTCTTTAGGAACCGAAGTTAAATAATAAAACATAAGCGTGCTCTTCGTTTTCTTTGTTTTTTGTCTTCAATATTGTTACCCTTCTAGGTTCAGAAACATACTAATTTGTTTTTATATTTTTACTCATTTTAAGTTTTACTATGGCAAAAATATTATTAAGTACGAATGTGTATATATATATATATATATATATATATATATATATATATATATATATATATATATATATATATATATATATATATATATATATATATATATATATATATATATATATATATATATATATATATATATATATATATATATATATATATATATATTTACATCTTTCCGTAAAAATTCTATAAACAAACAATGAACAAGAGTGTACATTTAGCAAAATGTCTCAAACGAAATATTTGGCTATTTTTATTTAAATTATTATTTAAATGGAATGTTTACGAGAAAAAAAAATTGTTCAATATGTATTTTATGCAATCTGTTTTTTTCTTGTCTTTTGTTAATTTTTTTTTTAAGATCTACAGGATTTTAAATATGTTATATTTATCAGGAAAACAATGTTGAACGCATAATGATTATTAATATCTTTAAATTTAAACAACAAATTGCATTTATTTAAGTATCAGTTATTCAATTGGGTTTTTTTTTGAAAAAGTCAATGATGATTGGAGAAGTTTTAAGTAGAAAAATTATTTGCATTATGTAGTTGTTTACGACTATGCAGGAGAAATTTTTTTAAAAATTATGTTGGTCAATTTTGAAAGGAGCTTTCTGTGGGGGAGGGGAGAGGTCAATTTTATTTTTTTTAAATTAATATAATAAAATAGGAAATGTATTATTTGTTTTATTTTCGTCTCCTCTGAATATAGGGGAATGAAAGTGTTTGAAAAATGTACTTTGAAAATAAAACACGGGTAGCCTAAAGGTGGAGTCGTTTCCCTACAACGGGGACCAGCTTCGATTCATCCAATTTTTATAGACATAATACAAATACCGACTGGAGAGACGTAATAATAAAGGAATGAATGGAATCAATGTGACAAATGTTAAAAGTGTACGTCATTTGAAAATAAGGAAAGATCAAAATTGTCTAGGAGTTAGAACGACGATATTATCGCTTGCCTAGCTTTTCTGATCTATAATATTATTATTATTTATCTTGAACGATATTTTAGCTGAGTTTCTCTGCTTGTAATAGAAGTTCGGAGTTTTCTTTAGAACTTGACAACAGATCAACATCCAGGATTGTCCCTATCCGACAAGTTCGACGAGCTATTTGGGTTGTTACGCCATTACCACTTGTTTCGCGTGTCAATGCATCACATTGTTTCCAAAGCATCTCTAAGGACTTCGTGGTAAATCCAGCATAGGTTTTTCGGTAACTCTAATCGCGAAACACAACTCCCGTGCACAAATCGTGAGCTGCGTCTTGGATATTATCAGAAATTTCTTTGGCTGTTTTGCGTATATAGTAGGCTTGGTATGACTTTTCTGCGATGACTTATTTGTTGATTGTTTTGATGATGGCCGTTCACTTGAATTTTTGTACGTTATAATATCACACGATGTTGGAAGGATTTTATGAATGATGATTTGTATTTTACGCAACACACTAAATGTGCATTATCACATTGGAATTGGTGCTTCTGAGTCCAAGTTGAGTCATGATTATCCAAAGCTTAACAACAGAGCGTATAATTTAACCAGACTCACGACATTGGGGACATTGCTTCTGATACTCCCGATTAAACTTCTTTTGAAACTTTCCCCAGTCTGTTTTTTTGAAGTTCAACCGATGATTTTCACGTTGAACTGGAATGAGGAAAACATCAACCCTTTGATGATTGATTTCCAATACAATTGCGTTATGGTCAGTGTCATAAGGAAGCACCTGTAGTTTCCGTTGGGGACTATTAAAGCTGAATTCAAGTCTTGCGGCAGCAATGCGGAGGTCCAAATGTGAATTTGTCCTAGGGTATGTTGGGGACTCCGACCCATACAGATTGCATCTGTATTCAATTTGGTTCTCAGTTATCCACGATTTCAGGAATACACATCTTGGATTATTGGTGGCGTCCAGCCATGATTTATGCTTGGCGTTGAGGTTACCAGCAAGAATATCATAACTATGCAGCCTGTTCAATTCGAGTATTTCAAACAAGGAATTGAGTTACTCCTTGAGCTTGAGAACAGTTCCATCAGTTGCATTGGCAGAGATAACGAAGAGGTTATCCCCACCTGGCAGTAAAATTTTGATAACGGACACTTTAAGAGATTCAAAGCTTTTGAATTCAACTTTTTCAATATCTTCCTCCTCATGTATGAACGGATTAAGTCCCGGACAGTTTTCAGGTGTAATTTCAACATGTCCAACGAGGGATGGTTGTAGTCAAAAAATCACCTATAAGAATTGTTGTTGCATGCGAGAAGAAGATTTTTCAAGCTTTTTGATTTTGCAACGGTTGGTGTTTCTTATCCTTCCATATTGTTTCGGTGTTTAACCTTGGGAGCTACTTTCTCAATCGTTTCCAACGTCAGTTTCAACAACTTCGATAAATAGAGATCTATTTCGTCGTTAGTTAGATTCCTGTCATTAAGAACAATTGACCAAGTGTTGCCATCATCAGAAAGAGGACATACGTTAGCTTCTCGTAATCCCAATTAAACTTCTTGTGGAACTTTCTCCAATCTGTTTTTTTTTGGAAATTCAACGGATGATTTTCATGAACTAGAATGAGGATGGCATCATTCTTTTGATGATTGATTTCCATTACGATTGCGTTATGGTCGCTATCATAAGGAATCACCTACAGTTTTTGTTGAGGATTTTAAAAGCTGAATTCATGTCTTGCATCACCAATGCTGAGGTATAAAAATGAATTTGACTTAGGGTATTTTGGGAGCTCCGAACCATATAGATTGCACCGGTATTCAATTTGGTTCTCTGACATCCCCGATTTCAGGAATACAGCTCTGGGATTATTTGTGGCATTCAGCCATGATGTATGCTTGGCATTCAGGTTACCAACAAGGATGCAATAACTATGCAGCCTGTTCAATTCGAGTATTTCAAACAAGGAATTAAGCTCTTCCTTGAACTTGAGAACATTTCGACCAGTTGTATAGGCAGAGATAGCAAAGAGGTTTTCCCCACCTGGCAGTGAAATTTTGATAACGGACACTTCGAGATTCGAAATTCCTGAATTCGACTTTATCAATATTTTGGAAACAATAGGGTCTTCTAACTAATATCTCGGTTCCACCTCCCCCATCACCGTTTACCCTATCGTTTCTTACGAATTCAAGATCCTTGAATGTCATGGAGTGGCATGAATTGAGGTGGGTTTAAGTGAGAAGCATGATGTCAGGCTTTTGCCTAACAATGAATTCAAGGGGATAGTCACGTCGATGTAAGGTAACAATGGAGTTGACGATGATCGAGACGAGAGGAATCCTGTCCATGGGAATGTGACTGGATGACAAGTTATTTCGAGGCATTTGAAAGCCCTAAACGCCGAAAAACAAAATTAATTTTCATATCTTGCTTATCGATTCTTTCCGATAAAGAATTCAGTTGCTGGTAAATTATGAGAATCAGCTCATTATTACCACTTACATTATTTAGATTATTTACCGCATTTTATGCTGGTCCTCTAGCGGCGAGTGCAAATGATACTCCGGGCTTGACGAAGTTTGGAGCCAAGACGCTGCGGTGTAATTGTGTTTGTTTTGGGACAAATTTTACTCGCACATCTTGATATCGGGAGCATCCTCCATATGATGCCGGGTGATCAAAAACACCGCAGTTAGAACAGTATAATTTCTCTTTTGGCTCCGTTTGAGCCAATTTGCACTCACCGGGAGCATGAACGTCCTTACATTTGACGCATCGATAATGCACGGTGCAGTTGACAGCCAAATGTCCTAATCTTTGACACCGATAACACTGATTCACTTCTCTTTTCTGGAGGCGTTCCCACCTCATCACTCGGAAGTTCAACTATCTTATTTTTTGAAGAGCACTTGGACTGCTCATTCTTTTAGTCGCAAAGGTTTTAACGAAAATGAACTCAATTTCAAGTGCTGCTTCTTTCAGCACCTAAGGAAGATCGATGGTATCTTCTCCGCAGTCCAATCCCTTCAGCAGAAAGGTCTGGTTCTTCTCACTTTTTGGGGTAAAGGTGAAGTGTGGAATCTCCCCGAAATTCAATGTATTTTCAGCTGTTTTGAAATCAACCAGTGATTTCGTTCAGATTTTTAATTTTACGGCATTGATTATTTTAATCTCAAAAATAGTTAATTTATTTTCGACTGCCAAAAGCCGAACCATTTCCTTTCCGCTTTAACCGAACACTTTAATTGGCGGTTCTTTCTCTGTATTATTGGAAACTTTTTGAGAAGGACCAGTAGAACTGCGAGCTGGTTTCTTCTCCTTATTTGTATTTTTTAAGTAAAGAATAAAATTATCATTGTTATTTTGACTAGCATTACCTTCAATATTTTCTTCAACGTCCATTTTTTTTGGAGTCCGTTCAGCGCTGCATAATAGTTTTGGCTTTCGTTAGCGCCTCCAGCATTTCTTCTAGAATGACTTGTTTGATAGCTTTACTTGCCTTAGTTTCCATATTTGTTTGCTTCTCCGGCTCTGCATCTTGACTTTCTTTCTCTCTCTTGTACATATCTTCGAAGGTTTTTAGTTGTACTCTCAATTCTTGATTTTCAACTAGAAGTCGAATCACCTCTTGTTTGTTTTCATCAACTTGAATTTTTCCGCGGAGCTTTCCTGGTTACTCGTATGTTTTCTTTTATTGATGATTCCCGCCAATTTCATATTGCTTATCTCCCCAGGGTCCCCCCACAGAGGGAAGCCGTCGGGCTCCTCCATACCAGCAGTCCCGAGTTAGCCTTTGGATTATTTGATTTGTTGATTTATTGAAGTATAATAATATTCGATATGATTCCGTGGGTCGATTCGTTCGATAATGTATGCTTTTTCCAATAAAATCAAAATTTTCTTTTGACTGACTTATAAAAAATTGATTTAAGTTTTTTAAAACTGACTTTTGTGAAAAATTAATTAATTTTTAAAATTAATGACAGGAGCGATTAAAAACATATCTACACGCAACGAGTGCTAGACGGAGAACCTCAGAAGCCTGAATGTCACACACAAAAAACGTATCTGCGAGAAGGAAAGAATATTGTCCACGAGAAAAAGGAAAAAGTAAAAAATATTTTTCGATTAAAAATTAATTTATTGTTTTATTTTCAAACGCTGAGTGGTATTGAATTTACCTTCATGTAAAAAAATAAAGTAGTCAAAATAATATTGAATGTTTTATTGCAATTTAAAATTCCCAAGCTCTCATAAGACATCCTATACTTGTTGCATTACTCTTGCATTTTAAACTGCAAAAGGCACATACATGGTTGCATTAAAACCCCCATTTTCCTTTGGAATAAATATCGTTATTAGTTATATGCCATTTTCGTTTTCTATTAAATATCCTTAAAATACTGAAATTTTTCAGAACCACTCAAATTCTGGAGACTATCAGTTGTTTGTGTTGATAGACGCTTGATAGCTTCATTCATCCATTAGCAAATACGGACAACGAATTCACAAGGAATTTGTCAACATTATCCTGACATGTTGCCCTCATCTCCAACAACAGCATATTGTATTTCGCCATTCCTTGTACTCTTCCATTATCTAAAAATGTATGGTGACACCATAAATATTGACGTGGAATGACCGACAAACTGATAGGAAGGAACACATTGCAGACAGAGAAGGCGCTTCAGGCTATTGGTCATGGACGGTTGCAAGCTGGAAGTTGAAGTTTGGATGCCTGAATGTTGGATGGCTGATGCTGGGAATAGAATGCATGGTGACGGCAATTGTTGCAGGTTCTCAATGAAATTTACGAGACAATCTTATCAAGGCAAAAAGCGTTCTTTGTACGAGACTACGTTGAGATAGTCTGAGCACTCTGTAGAGTCTGTACACATCAGCACGTACACATGCTGCAGCAAGGAATAACACATTCCAGAGATACTTTGTAGCTGGAGTTCGTCTAGTTGTGGGAAAACAATGCAGAGTTTAAATTGAGTTATTAAATTTAACAATTTTAGAACTTAATCGAATTTAAAGTAGAATTCATTTATACGCAAGCTTACCCATCTTTTCATTTACCTTTTAATGAATTAATTACTTTCCGGTGAAAACTGTTATCCTAACTTTAATTAAACATCGAAACTTTTACTTTATTATGGTTTTCCGGAAATAAGCTATAATTCTTCCATTATCGTAAAGGGTAACTTTGAGAGCAATTTTCACAATGTATATACAATCTTCCTGATAAATTTTATTTTAAACAAAATTCTTTGATAAATATTAAAAACTAAGAGCTCCAACTCACATATCAAAAAATAGTCCCCGCAATTTTGGAAGCAATGTTCATCACTTAATCACATAATAATTATGTTAGTGACATTAAACTACTCTTGCATAGCTGCCAACCCGCTGTGTGCAGGTAGAAATTTTAATATCATTTATCTGACACAGAAGGTGAAATGAGCGGAAATCAAAGTTTTCCTGTAATTTCCCATTGGTTTTAATATATTCTGTTGAAATGATCCCAAATTAAATGAATTTGCGAGTACGATATAGTAATTATTAAATTCCATGAATCTGCAACAGAGGCAAACAATGACATACTCGTATGCTAAGGTATGAGAACTATTTGCAATTGAATTTCTCTGCGCTTTGCGCTAAAATCTATCATATAGATACTCGTAGATTGATATATAATACTGGGGAACAGTCATTTTGCGGCAAGTTGGGTTTTAGTAATATTGTTACATGTACAAATAATTACATGTACAAATAATTCTGCGAGCTACTGTCGCAATTGTTTTCATCATCATTAAGAACGTCAACGAATGAATTTACTCGAAACCACGAGAATCCAACAAGCATAATCAACATCTGCAAGTGACGTCACTCCATTCATTAATTTGCTCGAACCTACCAGGTACCTCTCGGTAGAACATTCGCCAATGTGCGAGAAATGGGTGAATAGGTAGAGACCCTATATAAAGGCGAGCTGAATGAATGGGGGAATCATTCATTCGACCGCGAGAAGAACTGCGATTGTGTGTGGGAAGCGATATTCTTCGAGTAGTAGAAAAGTGTGTTTCGTAATAGTGAAGTAATTTAGAAGACAATTGCGATAATAAATTTATGGACAAGTGTTAGATAATTTTAATAGTGACAATTAAAATTAATGAAAGTGTTAACTGATTATTGTGCATTTTATTTAATTGAATAAACTCTTTTAACTTAAATTAAAAGACATTGCGTTTTCACTTTCCCGGAACGTTAAAATTATAGGCCGCGAACCAATAACACGCGACAGTGGTGTCAAGAAGTGCGAAAGAAAAATTTTGAAAGTGAATATTTGAACATTTTTACAGTGGACAATAGGAAAATTTAAAGAAACATTAAAAATGCCACGAAGCTTAAACTTAAAAATTAATGAATTGACCATGTCGGAGCTTAAGGAAGAGTTGGAACAGCGAAACCTGGCTACGCAAGGTACAAAGGCCACACTGATTGCACGCTTGCGTGGCGCAATTGAATCGGAAGGCGCGTATCTGGATTCGGGAGAGCCCTCAGATGCAGAAGAAGGCGCAGAAGGTGGTGAAGCAGAAACAAAAAAACCAAAGGAACCAGAAAATGCGCTGATGCAAATGTTAATGCTGATGCAGCAGGAGCAGCGACAACAGTCATCCAATTTAACTGCGAAGCTCAATGAACAGTCGTCCAATTTAACCACGAAGCTAGATGAGCAATCAGCGAAGTTAAATGAACAATCAGTGAAGCTTAATGAACAATCAGCGAAGCTTAATGAACAATCAATGAAGCTGGATCAACAAGCGATCGAAATCAAGGCAGATTTTCAAAAACAGTCCACCGAAATAAAAGCGGAGCTCAGTAGTCTTAACAAGCAAATTAAAAGCGTCGAGGAAAAGGTTGACCAGGTCGAAGAAAAGGTTTACCAGGTCGAGGAAAAGGTCAGCCAGGTCGAAGAAAGAATGAACCATAAGATGGAAAAGGTGAAAAAAGAATTGGAAGCTGCGAAGGCAGTAGCAACCACTTCACCAGCCCCGCTTATAATCGCAGCGCAAAGCACATCCAGAAATGTGCAAGCACCAATATTCGATGGGCAAACGGTCTGGACTATTTACAAAACCCAGTTCGAAGTAGCCGCTTGCATAAATCACTGGAATGAGCAGGAACGAGCAACTGCACTAATTCTTGCTCTAAGAGGCCCAGCTGCCGAGCTGCTGCAGACGATCCCCGTTGAATTGCACTCAAACCCGAATGCTATAATGAATGCGCTCGACATGCGTTATGGAGACGATCATCTGAAGCAGATTTAGCGGTCACAGCTAAGGCATCGAATGCAGAAGTCTGGTGAAACCCTACAGCAGCTAGCCCAAGACATTGAGCGACTGGCACTTTTGGCTTATCCAGCCTACGACCCAGAACATCGAGATGATGCAGCGACAGAAGCATTCATCAGCGCACTAAAGGACCCGGAATTGCAACAAGCCGTGCGTTTAGCTCAAAAGCAAACGGTTAAGGACGCACTGGCTTATAGTCTGAACTTTGAGGCAGCGAAAAATGTGACTCGTACCACTGCCCGTGTTCGTGAGGTAGTGACAGACGAGTGCAGGTGTGATCGCGTGGAAATTGAGCGAGATCCGCATGTAAATGGTGCGCCTAGATGCTGGAATTGCGGAGAAAAGGGGCACCTGCAAAGAGACTGCAAGAAGCGAAGAAAACCGAGCTATTGTCCAGGGTGTGCAGCTAGGAGGAGATCCAGACCGAGTCAGGAGCCCAGAATGGAAGCCCTTCAAACAGAGGGGTCGGGAAACATGTAAGAGCCAACTTCGTGGGGCAGAGGTTGGCTAGGAGGATCGACGTCCCCAGCACCACCATCATCGTGTCAAGACTACATCGTGGAGAAGCGAACTTATGCCTTCCGGGTCAAATTGACGGAGGACACTGCACCATAACAATCGACACTGGTGCAACCCGATCGATTATCCGACCAGACCTAGTTAGACAGCAACAACTTCACAAGGGCAGAATTTTCTCACTACGGCCAGCTACGGGAGAAACTGCACCTGTTCATGGAGAGGTCAACCTCCAGATACAGTTGGGAGACCTTGTGTTCCGACATAATTTTCTGGTCGCGAACATTATGGATGACTGCATTCTCAGAATGGATTTTCTGCGACCACATGGAATCACGTTGGATTTGGGCAAACGTGTATTGCAATGGCAGAATGTAGAAGTACTGATGGAGGATTCCAGCGTCCAAATTCCGAAAGCATTGTATGGGCCAAGCTTGATGGTGATTCTGGAGACCACCGATCTTATCTGATAGAGCCAATGAAGGCGTCCGCATTACGCAGTTTGATTGTAGGACGATGCCTTGTAAGATCCTTAAGGAACGGATATGTGCCGGTTAGAGTCCTTAACACCGCAGACTCAACCACGAGCATCAAAGCGGGAGAAGTCATTGGCAGCTGCCAGCCTGTTTCCACCATCACCTCTTTGGAAGCTACTCACGACCATCATTGGAAAAGGAGGCAAGACACCGACAAAGCCCGGGAATCCACGTCTGCAATATTGAAGCAGGTCAAATTGCCAGTGCAGCTATTCAAACGAGCCTCTGATCTGGTCACCAAGTACAGTGACATCTTCTCAACAAGCCCGGATGACCAAGGCCGAACGAGTATGGTAACTCACGTCATAGATACACAGGGAGCCAAGCCGATTCGACAAGCACCGAGACGTCTCCCTATAGCCAAACAAGGAGAAGTGAGCGCGCTGATCTCGGACATGGAAAAACAAGGCGTTATTGAACCTTCTGTCAGTCCATGGGCCGCGCCTGTAGTTCTAGTCAAGAAAAAGGATGGTAGCACTCGCTTTTGTGTCGACTATAGGCAGCTTAACGACGTCACTAAGAAAGATAGTTACCCACTCCCACGCATCGATGACATCATGGACACTTTAGCCGACGCAAAATGGTTTTCTACACTCGATCTCAAGAGTGGCTACTAGCAGGTAGAAATTGACAAGAAGGACCGAGAGAAGACCGCATTTTCAGTTGGGACTGGATTGTGGCAATTTGTTGTGATGCCGTTTGGGCTTTGCAATGCTCCAGCCACTTTCGAACGCTTGATGGAATATGTGCTACGTAGTCTAACCTGGAAAACCTTCTTGGTATACCTAGATGACATCATCGTCATCGGTAGAACGTTCGAAGAGCATGTGCAGAACTTAGAAGAGGTTTTCTCCCGATTACGACTGGCAAATTTGAAACTGAGTCCCGAGAAGTGTACTCTTTTCGCAGATGAAGTAAAATACCTGAGACACGTCGTATCAGCAGAAGGGGTCAAAACAGACCCTGAGAAAATTGAAGCCGTGAAAAGCTGGCCAACACCAAACAACAAGCGCCAACTACGAAGTTTTCTGGGTCTGGCGACCTACTATCGAAGATTCGTCAAAGACTTTGCCAAAATAGCTAAGTGTCTCCATCAGCTAACCGAGAAAAATCGTTCGTATGTCTGGAATGAACAATGCCAGACAGCCTTTGAGACCCTGAAGGAAAAGCTGTGTGAATCACCCGTGCTGGCAAATGCTAAACCCGGAAAAATGTTTGTAGTTGACACCGATGCAAGCAACGGCGGTATTGGAGCTGTACTCTCCCAGCAGATCAATGGCGAAGAAAGAGTCCTCTCTTATTACAGTCGAGTTCTCTCAAAAAGTGAGAGGAATTACTGCGTGGCCAGGAAGGAGCTATTGGCTATAATAGAGGCCACCAAGCAGTTCCACAAGTATCTATATGGCCAGAAATTTGTTCTTCGAACGGACCATGCATCACTGAGATGGTTGCTCAACTTCAAAAACCCCGAGGGACAAGTTGCGAGATGGATCGAAAGATTGCAGTCATACGACTACGAAATTGTTCATCGGAAGGGCGGAGTTCATGGAAATGCTGACGCCCTATCCCACCGTCCATGTCCAGCTAACTGCAAGCATTGCCGATGGATTGAGGAAAAGGAACCGCTCGTTGATCTGCGATTGATAACGGCCGAATTCGATGAAGGTTGGTCATCGGAGGAGATTCGAAACGCCCAGCTAGCCGATGAAGACATTGGACCATTGCTCGTATGGAAGGAGACGACTGGGCGACCTGCGTGGAAAGACGTTTCAATGCATGGCGCAACCCTGAAAAGCTATTGGGCACAATGGAACTCCCTTCAGGTGGAGGGTGGCGTACTCAAGCGGAAATGGGAAACGGCGGATGGTAGCTCCTATAGGATGCAAACTATACTTCCCAAAAGCCGAATCCACGATGTGGTTAAGGAAATGCATGAAGGATTCTCGGGAGGCCACCTTGGTGTTAACAAGACCTTAGCGAAATTGCGGGAACGGTTCTACTGGCTCCACGCTCGAGAAGACGTAGAGGACTGGTGTCGCAGATGCACAATTTGCGCTTCCGTCAAAGGCCCAAAGCGACGACTGAGAGGACAAATGCAAACCTATAACGTAGGCGTGCCATTCGAAAGGATTGCTGTTGACATCGCAGGACCCTTTCCTGAATCCGATTGGGGAAATCGATATACGTTGGTTGTAGCCGATTATTTCAGCAAGTGGCCCGAGGTCTACCCCATTCCCAACCAGGAAGCAACTACCGTAGCTGAGCAGCTAGTGTTAAATTGGGTCAGTAGGTACGGCGTACCTTGCGAATTACATTCGGATCAAGGCCGAAACTTTGAGTCACTAGTTTTTGGCGAAATGTGCGAGCTGCTCGGAATACGGAAAACGAGGACAACACCGCTGCACCCCCAATTCGATGGAATGGTCGAACGTTTCAACGGCACGCTCAATAAACACTTGGCCAAAATGGTTGACGAGAACCAAAGGGACTGGGACCGACATATCCCACTATTTTTGATGGCGTACAGAGCTGCCGAACATGCATCGACGGGCCAAGCCCCAGCCAAAGTCATTTTTGGAAAGACTATTCGTCTGCCAGCCGATATAAAGTTCGGAACACCCCCTGAGAAACCCCAAATGGTCTCGGAATACGCAAGTGATCTAAGACAACGATTGAACCAGATACATCGGACAGTGCGAAAACACCTCGAATCGGCTACTGACCGCATGAAGACCAAGTATGATCTAAAGGCTAATTCTACTGGCTTCCAGCAAGATGACTTGGTGTGGCTTTATAACCCGCAACGGCGAAAGGGTAGGTCTCCAAAGTTGCAGCATAATTGGGAGGGACCATACCGAGTTACAAAGCGAATCAACGACGTCGTATACCGAATACAGGAACATCGTAAGCCGAGAGCTAAAATGAAAATCGTGCATCTGGACCGTCTTGCCCCATATTACACCCAGGGAGAATTGACTACAAATAGCGACACATCTTTTCGGGGCGAAAAGAACTGAGGTGGGGGCAGTGTTACATGTACAAATAATTACATGTACAAATAATTCTGCGAGCTACTGTCGCAATTGTTTTCATCATCATTAAGAACGTCAACGAATGAATTTACTCGAACCCACGAGAATCCAACAAGCATAATCAACATCTGCAAGTGACGTCACTCCATTCATTAATTTTCTCGAACCTACCAGGTACCTCTCGGTAGAACATTCGCCAATGTGCGAGAAATGGGCGAATAGGTAGAGACCCTATATAAAGGCGAGCTGAATGAATGGGGGAATCATTCATTCGACCGCGAGAAGAACTGCGATTGTGTGTGGGAAGCGATATTCTTCGAGTAGTAGAAAAGTGTGTTTCGTAATAGTGAAGTAATTTAGAAGACAATTGCAATAATAAATTTATGGACAAGTGTTAGATAATTTTAATAGTGACAATTAAAATTAATGAAAGTGTTAACTGATTATTGTGCATTTTATTTAATTGAATAAACTCTTTTAACTTAAATTAAAAGACATTGCGTTTTCACTTTCCCGGAACGTTAAAATTATAGGCCGCGAACCAATAACACGCGACAGTGGTGTCAAGAAGTGCGAAAGAAAAATTTTGAAAGTGAATATTTGAACATTTTTACAGTGGACAATAGGAAAATTTAAAGAAACATTAAAAATGCCACGAAGCTTAAACTTAAAAATTAATGAATTGACCATGTCGGAGCTTAAGGAAGAGTTGGAACAGCGAAACCTGGCTACGCAAGGTACAAAGGCCACACTGATTGCACGCTTGCGTGGCGCAATTGAATCGGAAGGCGCGTATCTGGATTCGGGAGAGCTCTCAGATGCAGAAGAAGGCGCAGAAGGTGGTGAAGCAGAAACAAAAAAACCAAAGGAACCAGAAAATGCGCTGATGCAAATGTTAATGCTGATGCAGCAGGAGCAGCGACAACAGTCATCCAATTTAACTGCGAAGCTCAATGAACAGTCGTCCAATTTAACCACGAAGCTAGATGAGCAATCAGCGAAGTTAAATGAACAATCAGCGAAGCTTAATGAACAATCAGCGAAGCTTAATGAACAATCAATGAAGCTGGATCAACAAGCGATCGAAATCAAGGCAGATTTTCAAAAACAGTCCACCGAAATAAAAGCGGAGCTCAGTAGTCTTAACAAGCAAATTAAAAGCGTCGAGGAAAAGGTTGACCAGGTCGAAGAAAAGGTTTACCAGGTCGAGGAAAAGGTCAGCCAGGTCGAAGAAAGAATGAACCATGAGATGGAAAAGGTGAAAAAAGAATTGGAAGCTGCGAAGGCAGTAGCAACCACTTCACCAGCCCCGCTTATAATCGCAGCGCAAAGCACATCCAGAAATGTGCAAGCACCAATATTCGATGGGCAAACGGTCTGGACTATTTACAAAACCCAGTTCGAAGTAGCCGCTTGCATAAATCACTGGAATGAGCAAGAACGAGCAACTGCACTAATTCTTGCTCTAAGAGGCCCAGCTGCCGAGCTGCTGCAGACGATCCCCGTTGAATTGCACTCAAACCCGAATGCTATAATGAATGCGCTCGACATGCGTTATGGAGACGATCATCTGAAGCAGATTTATCGGTCACAGCTAAGGCATCGAATGCAGAAGTCTGGTGAAACCCTACAGCAGCTAGCCCAAGACATTGAGCGACTGGCACTTTTGGCTTATCCAGCCTACGACCCAGAACATCGAGATGATGCATCGACAGAAGCATTCATCAGCGCACTAAAGGACCCGGAATTGCAACAAGCCGTGCGTTTAGCTCAAAAGCAAACGGTTAAGGACGCACTGGCTTATAGTCTGAACTTTGAGGCAGCGAAAAATGTGACTCGTACCACTGCCCGTGTTCGTGAGGTAGTGACAGACGAGTGCAGGTGTGATCGCGTGGAAATTGAGCGAGATCCGCATGTAAATGGTGCGCCTAGATGCTGGAATTGCGGAGAAAAGGGGCACCTGCAAAGAGACTGCAAGAAGCGAAGAAAACCGAGCTATTGTCCAGGGTGTGCAGCTAGGAGGAGATCCAGACCGAGTCAGGAGCCCAGAATGGAAGCCCTTCAAACAGAGGGGTCGGGAAACATGTAAGAGCCAACTTCGTGGGGCAGAGGTTGGCTAGGAGGATCGACGTCCCCAGCACCACCATCATCGTGTCAAGACTACATCGTGGAGAAGCGAACTTATGCCTTCCGGGTCAAATTGACGGAGGACACTGCACCATAACAATCGACACTGGTGCAACCCGATCGATTATCCGACCAGACCTAGTTAGACAGCAACAACTTCACAAGGGCAGAATTTTCTCACTACGGACAGCTACGGGAGAAACTGCACCTGTTCATGGAGAGGTCAACCTCCAGATACAGTTGGGAGACCTTGTGTTCCGACATAATTTTCTGGTCGCGAACATTATGGATGACTGCATTCTCAGAATGGATTTTCTGCAACCACATGGAATCACGTTGGATTTGGGCAAACGTGTATTGCAATGGCAGAATGTAGAAGTACTGATGGAGGATCCCAGCGTCCAAATTCCGAAAGCATTGTATGGGCCAAGCTTGATGGTGATTCTGGAGACCACCGATCTTATCTGATAGAGCCAACGAAGGCGTCCGCATTACGCAGTTTGATTGTAGGACGATGCCTTGTAAGATCCTTAAGGAACGGATATGTGCCGGTTAGAGTCCTTAACACCGCAGACTCAACCACGAGCATCAAAGCGGGAGAAGTCATTGGCAGCTGCCAGCCTGTTTCCACCATCACCTCTTTGGAAGCTACTCACGACCATCATTGGAAAAGGAGGCAAGACACCGACAAAGCCCGGGAATCTACGTCTGCAATATTGAAGCAGGTCAAATTGCCAGTGCAGCTATTCAAACGAGCCTCTGATCTGGTCACCAAGTACAATGACATCTTCTCAACAAGCCCGGATGACCAAGGCCGAACGAGTATGGTAACTCACGTCATAGATACACAGGGAGCCAAGCCGATTCGACAAGCACCGAGACGTCTCCCTATAGCCAAACAAGGAGAAGTGAGCGCGCTGATCTCGGACATGGAAAAACAAGGCGTTATTGAACCTTCTGTCAGTCCATGGGCCGCGCCTGTAGTTCTAGTCAAGAAAAAGGATGGTAGCACTCGCTTTTGTGTCGACTATAGGCAGCTTAACGACGTCACTAAGAAAGATAGTTACCCACTCCCACGCATCGATGACATCATGGACACTTTAGCCGACGCAAAATGGTTTTCTACACTCGATCTCAAGAGTGGCTACTAGCAGGTAGAAATTGACAAGAAGGACCGAGAGAAGACCGCATTTTCAGTTGGGACTGGATTGTGGCAATTTGTTGTGATGCCGTTTGGGCTTTGCAATGCTCCAGCCACTTTCGAACGCTTGATGGAATATGTGCTACGTAGTCTAACCTGGAAAACCTTCTTGGTATACCTAGATGACATCATCGTCATCGGTAGAACGTTCGAAGAGCATGTGCAGAACTTAGAAGAGGTTTTCTCCCGATTACGACTGGCAAATTTGAAACTGAGTCCCGAGAAGTGTACTCTTTTCGCAGATGAAGTAAAATACCTGAGACACGTCGTATCAGCAGAAGGGGTCAAAACAGACCCTGAGAAAATTGAAGCCGTGAAAAGCTGGCCAACACCAAACAACAAGCGCCAACTACGAAGTTTTCTGGGTCTGGCGACCTACTATCGAAGATTCGTCAAAGACTTTGCCAAAATAGCTAAGTGTCTCCATCAGCTAACCGAGAAAAATCGTTCGTATGTCTGGAATGAACAATGCCAGACAGCCTTTGAGACCCTGAAGGAAAAGCTGTGTGAATCACCCGTGCTGGCAAATGCTAAACCCGGAAAAATGTTTGTAGTTGACACCGATGCAAGCAACGGCGGTATTGGAGCTGTACTCTCCCAGCAGATCAATGGCGAAGAAAGAGTCCTCTCTTATTACAGTCGAGTTCTCTCAAAAAGTGAGAGGAATTACTGCGTGGCCAGGAAGGAGCTATTGGCTATAATAGAGGCCACCAAGCAGTTCCACAAGTATCTATATGGCCAGAAATTTGTTCTTCGAACGGACCATGCATCACTGAGATGGTTGCTCAACTTCAAAAACCCCGAGGGACAAGTTGCGAGATGGATCGAAAGATTGCAGTCATACGACTACGAAATTGTTCATCGGAAGGGCGGAGTTCATGGAAATGCTGACGCCCTATCCCACCGTCCATGTCCAGCTTACTGCAAGCATTGCCGATGGATTGAGGAAAAGGAACCGCTCGTTGATCTGCGATTGATAACGGCCGAATTCGATGAAGGTTGGTCATCGGAGGAGATTCGAAACGCCCAGCTAGCCGATGAAGACATTGGACCATTGCTCGTATGGAAGGAGACGACTGGGCGACCTGCGTGGAAAGACGTTTCAATGCATGGCGCAACCCTGAAAAGCTATTGGGCACAATGGAACTCCCTTCAGGTGGAGGGTGGCGTACTCAAGCGGAAATGGGAAACGGCGGATGGTAGCTCCTATAGGATGCAAACTATACTTCCCAAAAGCCGAATCCACGATGTGGTTAAGGAAATGCATGAAGGATTCTCGGGAGGCCACCTTGGTGTTAACAAGACCTTAGCGAAATTGCGGGAACGGTTCTACTGGCTCCACGCTCGAGAAGACGTAGAGGACTGGTGTCGCAGATGCACAATTTGCGCTTCCGTCAAAGGCCCAAAGCGACGACTGAGAGGACAAATGCAAACCTATAACGTAGGCGTGCCATTCGAAAGGATTGCTGTTGACATCGCAGGACCCTTTCCTGAATCCGATTGGGGAAATCGATATACGTTGGTTGTAGCCGATTATTTCAGCAAGTGGCCCGAGGTCTACCCCATTCCCAACCAGGAAGCAACTACCGTAGCTGAGCAGCTAGTGTTAAATTGGGTCAGTAGGTACGGCGTACCTTGCGAATTACATTCGAATCAAGGCCGAAACTTTGAGTCACTAGTTTTTGGCGAAATGTGCGAGCTGCTCGGAATACGGAAAACGAGGACAACACCGCTGCACCCCCAATCCGATGGAATGGTCGAACGTTTCAACGGCACGCTCAATAAACACTTGGCCAAAATGGTTGACGAGAACCAAAGGGACTGGGACCGACATATCCCACTATTTTTGATGGCGTACAGAGCTGCCGAACATGCATCGACGGGCCAAGCCCCAGCCAAAGTCATTTTTGGAAAGACTATTCGTCTGCCAGCCGATATAAAGTTCGGAACACCCCCTGAGAAACCCCAAATGGTCTCGGAATACGCAAGTGATCTAAGACAACGATTGAACCAGATACATCGGACAGTGCGAAAACACCTCGAATCGGCTACTGACCGCATGAAGACCAAGTATGATCTAAAGGCTAATTCTACTGGCTTCCAGCAAGATGACTTGGTGTGGCTTTATAACCCGCAACGGCGAAAGGGTAGGTCTCCAAAGTTGCAGCATAATTGGGAGGGACCATACCGAGTTACAAAGCGAATCAACGACGTCGTATACCGAATACAGGAACATCGTAAGCCGAGAGCTAAAATGAAAATCGTGCATCTGGACCGTCTTGCCCCATATTACACCCAGGGAGAATTGACTACAAATAGCGACACATCTTTTCGGGGCGAAAAGAACTGAGGTGGGGGCAGTGTTACATGTACAAATAATTACATGTACAAATAATTCTGCGAGCTACTGTCGCAATTGTTTTCATCATCATTAAGAACGTCAACGAATGAATTTACTCGAACCCACGAGAATCCAACAAGCATAATCAACATCTGCAAGTGACGTCACTCCATTCATTAATTTGCTCGAACCTACCAGGTACCTCTCGGTAGAACATTCGCCAATGTGCGAGAAATGGGCGAATAGGTAGAGACCCTATATAAAGGCGAGCTGAATGAATGGGGGAATCATTCATTCGACCGCGAGAAGAACTGCGATTGTGTGTGGGAAGCGATATTCTTCGAGTAGTAGAAAAGTGTGTTTCGTAATAGTGAAGTAATTTAGAAGACAATTGCGATAATAAATTT
The DNA here is from genome assembly GCA_963969285.1 of Odontomyia ornata. NCBI lineage: Eukaryota > Metazoa > Arthropoda > Insecta > Diptera > Stratiomyidae > Odontomyia > Odontomyia ornata. Next base: position 78,716,767 of record OZ017742.1, read on the forward strand.
ATGGACAAGTGTTAGATAATTTTAATAGTGACAATTAAAATTAGTGAAAGTGTTAACTGATTATTGTGCATTTTATTTAATTGAATAAACTCTTTTAACTTAAATTAAAAGACATTGCGTTTTCACTTTCCCGGAACGTTAAAATTATAGGCCGCGAACCAATAACACGCGACAATATGCTGAATATGAAAAAATGCCAGATTTCCCAAATTGACTCTAGTTTATCAGATAAAGACTCTATTGCCTATTTGACTGAAAAGTTCGAAATAATGAACACAATACTTGTATAACCAAAATTGCTAAAAACATTTTCGGTAGGCTTTTCAGCTATATTTTTGCTCAGGACATTACCTTATCAGTGTCCAGCAATAGTATGCCATCTTTTCTATTATTCAAATAATTTGGCGGAACCGTTCTCCTTATTCCTCTTTGTAATCGTCTCGATTGTCCTCCCAGTGTAAGAAACCAGACAATTAAAATTTTGAGCCCGATATGTATATGGCTCACGGCAACGACCTCGCAAACGAAAAAGGAATATGGCATTGAATCCTGGAGTGTCAGATCACTCAATTACCCTGGCGCTGCTAAGGAACTTTTACAACAGACCAGTAGATATAAATTAAAAATACTGGCAATCCAACATTCAAAGTGGGAAGCCTACTGAAAAATGAGAATTCGGAGTGGCGTTTATTGTAGACAGGGAATTTCAATCGCACGTTATTGATTTTAAGGTAGTTAATGATAAGACAAGGACGAAAAAAGGAAGCAAACGATCTACAATCACCTGGAAAAACTAGTTGAATCATTGCCTACAAACGACACAAAAATAATTCTTGGTGATTTCAATGCTAACGTTGGCGATAAGGTATCTCATTGGGGAACGACTGGAGGATACAGCTTCCGCGATGAAACAAATGACAACGGCCAGCACCTAATTGGCTTTGCATGTAGCAGATATCTAGTCATACGTTCGACTTGCTTCCCACATCAATGCATTCATAAAATACCCTTGGTATCACCGGCTGGTAACACACAAAACCAAATCGACGATGTTCTGATCCAACAACGTTGGGCCTTGAGCATACTTGACGTCCGTACATACAGAGGAGCTAATAGTAACTCAGATCATTATTTGATGACATTTACCTATCGAAGTTGGTTGCCAAAAGCGTACTCGGCAAAGGCCACCCCGCTACGAAAATTTGACATTGAATGGTGCCAAATGGCGTCTGTGGCCAAAAATTTCAAGGAGACCCTTGACAACCAGCTGGCACCTATCTTATCAAAGGCATCCTAAAAACAAGCGACGAGCTATGGATGAAAATGAAAGTGGCTATTGAGACCGTAGAAAAACACACAATCAGACATCTAGAAATGATTGGTTCGATGATGAGTACCAAAATGCGTTAGACAAAAAGAATCAGGTGTACAAAGAATACGCAGGTATGAAAACCAGGATCAAGAGAGGACGCTATGAAAATCTCAGAAAAGGAAGCGAATAAGATCATTAGAATCAAGAAAAGAATATACTATGACGACCAATTGAGAAGTGGTGATGTAACTCCAGCGAGCAACAACAAAAGACAAGAATATAATGTATTGAAAAATCTGAAACGTGATTATCAGCCCAAGGCCACGCTCTGTCGTGATGACATCGGCAATACCATCGCTAATCAAACCAAGATTTAGGCAAGATGGGCTTCATATTTCAAGAACCTCCTTCATCCTCCGCGAAGCTCCAGGAAATTGGAGCCTAGAGAGCGTCCATTGGCCCTACTAACTTTGGATGAAATTTGTTTCACCATCAAAGCCCAAAAGAGTAATAAAACGCCGGCCATTAATGAGATTCCAGTGGAGTTCATCAAATATGGTAGCAGCAGTGTTGATAAAGCTATTTACAAAGTCATCCAGCATATTTGGCAACAAGAACATATGCCAATCAATTATGTTCCCTGCCCACAAAAAGGTGACAAGATACAGTGCGAAAATTATAGAGGCATATCAATACTTTGTACGGCGTACACAATATTTTCTAAAATCTCAGAAAATAAAATCGGATCATATGCCAGCAGTATTATTGAAGAGTATCAAGGTGGTTTTAGAGCAGGTAGATAGATGGGAGACCAATTATTCACAGTCAAGCAGGTACTTGAAAAATGCTCGGAGTCCAACATAGGCGTACACCAAATTATATTTGACTTTAAGCAAGCATGCGGCAGTATTGATCGTAGCGTACTCTACTAAATAATACTTTGCTTTGATATCCCAGCCAAATGAGTGCGTCTTATCAAAATGAAAATGACGTCAACGACCTCCCAATTCCACATCAATAATCAACTCACCGATGCCTTTGACACAAATATCGGACTAAAGCAGGGAGATGGGCTGGTCCCATTGTGAGTCGATTTGGCTTTGGAGAACATCATAAGGACCTGTCGATACACAAGGTACATAACTATACAAAATTTTGTCACGGTCATCAACAATTGCCAAAGAACTCTTCATGAATCTCGACAGCGAAGCAAAACTAGGAGGGCTACAAATCAATGAAAAATAAAACAAAGCTCATGATGCAGTCATGTAAAATACCTCAAGTACACAAACTATCACACTTGGCAAATACAGAATTAAAAATGTGAGTGAATTTGTGTACTTAGGCGCCAAAATAACGACAACTAGTAATGAAAGAGATGAAATACACCGAAGAATACAGCTCGCAAACTAAAATATTTTATTTTAGTTTTGACGATCTTGAAGACTAGCTGCATACACAGAAAAACAAAGCTCCAAGTATACAAATCTATGATAAGACCTGTATTATGATATGTTTCTGAAACACGGACCCTTACCTAACAATCCGAAAATAAATGGAACTCCTTTGAGCGGTGAGTCCTTAGGCGAATAATCGGAGCGAAACTAGATGGGGACCAATGGCGAATTCGTGCAATCATGAGCTGTATGAAATTTTTGAGGAACTGGACGTCTCAACGATTGTAAGACTGCGGAAAATGAAATAGGCTGGCCACATGAATCTTATGGGCCAACAACGGATACCCAAAAAGGTATTCATTGCGAGGACTGTAGGCCGTAGAGCAGGTGGGAAACCGAGGAAACGCTGGTCTGGCTCGGTCGATATAGACAGTTCATCGCTGCTCAGCCTTCGAAATTGGAGGACGCGGTCAATGGGCCGAGACAGCTGAAGGCGCTATTTGCAGGAAGCGAAGGCCCAAGAGGGGCTGTAGTGCTAAGAAAAAGAAGAAGAAGGGTAAAAATGAAATATTTTTAGAGTTCAAATCACACGGTATTGATTTGAAGGCAGTTAATGAAGGAGCAGGTATATCGGCAACAAACTAATTGTTCACTATTGAGCACGTACTTTAGAAATGCTGGGAGTTCAACATAGGCGTATACCAAATTTTCGTTGGCTTTAAGCAAACATACGACAGTATTGATCGTAATGTAATATACTGTACTAAACAATGCTTTGCTTTGGCACCCCAGCCAAATTCGTTCATCTTACCAAAACGACAATGACGTCGATAACCTCCGAAGCCCGCATCAACAACCAACTCATCGACGCCTTTGACAAAAATGTTGGACTAGAACAGGGAGATGGGCTAGCCCCATTGCCATTTAATTCGGCCCTGGAATATGTCATCAGAAAGCTACCTGCTGATACAAGAGGTATGTTATGATATAAGTCGAGCCAAGTGGAAGCCTATGCGGATGGCATCAATATTTTCTCAGGGTCGTTAATAACCACCAAAGAACTTTTCCTGAAACTCGACAACGAAGCAAAACTAATAGGACTACAAATCAATGAGAATAAAACAACGCTCATGACGAAGCCGAGGAAAAATACCTTAAATGCACAATAAATAACACTTTGTGAATTCAATATTGAGCATGTGAGCGAATTTGTGTATTTAGATGCCAAAGTAATGAGAAACAGCAATGAAAGAGACGAAACACACTCGAAAAAATTATATATTTTATTCAGCTTTGATGATCTTGAAGACCTGCTGTATATGCAGGGAAACAAAGCTCCAAGTATATAAATCTTTGATAAAACCTGTACTATTCTATGGGTGTGAAAAATGGACACTGACCTAGGCGTCCGCGAGTATATTGAACGCCTACAAGCATCAAGTTCTGAGGGGAATAATTGAAGCTCCAAGTATACAAATCTTTGATAAAACCTGTACTATTCTATGGGTGTGAAAAATGGACACTAACCTAGGCGTCCGCGAGTATATTGAACGCCTACAAGCATCAAGTTCTGAGGGGAATAATTGAAGCAAAGCTGGGCGGGGACCAATGTCGACTTAGATACAACCATGAGCCGTTTGAAATTTTTGATGGGCTGGAAGTCTCAACAATTGTAAGACTACCGAGGCTGCAATGGGCAGGCCATGTGAATCGTTTGAACCAACAACGGATCCCAAAAAGGTATTCGTTGAGAGAACTGAAGCCTGGAGGCCAGTGGAGAAACCGTGAAAATGCTGACCTAACTTTTTCGCTGCAGATAATTCATTGGTGCTCGGATTTTGAAATTGGAGGACATGTTCAATGGACCGAGACAGTTACAGGAGGAGCCCGAGAGGCGCTGTAGTGTTACGAAAGAGATGGAGAAATATTTTCAATAAGAGTTTTATTTCCAACGAGTCTCCTACAAAATTGAAAGCAAAGTAGTTGCAGCAGCAAATATGACGAGAAAGGAGGGATACTTCCAATTTTTTTAGCAAATTTACCATTTTGCCTGGCTCGAGATCTAGTGAGCTTTAATTTTGATCCCTCCAAATCTTATGATGTGACATATCGTCCTCGAGATAGATAAGAAAAACTGAAAAACAGGACCCTCAATCCCGCTCTGTATATTAGTGAAAGATTTTGAACTGCATGATATTTTACAGCAAACGTTCTAATTTGACTGGGCTAATTACACTAGGGAACAAAATTTGAACTTTGTCGTGCCACACGAGCTTCACTTATATATTTTACTCTAGTCGATGATTGTTAGTAAAAATAAGAGACAAAAAAAATTACTGACCAAGAATTTTATTGATTAAAGTAGTTCAAAACAAAAAAAGTAGCAAAGTTTTATTATGAATTTGCGATTTAGGATTTTTTGCCAAATATAGCCCCTGAATGGTCCCTTTTTAACGTCCAACAGTAATCAGCCAACACCCTTGGGTTCCATTAGCCCTGATAGCGCTTTTCTATCTGTGAAATGGCCTGATGAGAACCTCTCCCAGTGCTCATCGCTCACAGTTCCCAAATTCATAAAAAAAATATCCAGACGTGAGTCTAAGAAATGAATCTTGAGTGACATGTTGCAACCCAATGCTTGATAAGCCAACAGCAACCCGCGAGCAAACTCTTTGTACTTCTCACTCTTATGGTTACCTAGAAAATTTGCAACTACGTTTTTAAAAGATATCTATGCTCGTTTTTCTAAATCGTTCAATTTTTCTTCAAATATTGGGTCTTTTATTAACTCCTTGATATGAGGTCCAAAGAAAGTACCCTCGTTGCGTCACTTATTTTAGGGAATTTTTCTTTTGCATACAAGAATCCGCTCCCATTGCGCCCTATCGCCTTAGCAAAGTTTTTGATTAGGCCGAATTCAATGTGGAATGGTGGAAGAAAAACTTTAGATGGCTCTACAAGAGGTAAATATTTCACATTTTTCTATCCAGGATTTACAGATGTTTGAGTAGGCCGCACTTTTTTATGAAAATGGTTTCTTTTGTCACGACTATCCCATCAACAAAAAAAAAACAGCAGAATTTGGTATAAGCCGGCTGAAGTCCGACTAATAGGGCAACAATTTGAAATCACCACAGATTTTGAAAGAAGATTTACTATGTTTGATTTTTTCCATTAATAACTTCATGCTTACATAGGTTTCTTATATATTAGGAGCATGGGCCAGAGGTACAGAAGGGAATGAATTTTCATCATGCAGTAAAACTGTATTTGAGATAGTTTTAGAAGTGTTAATGAATAAGCGCCAATGAGAGGGATTAAATTCTTAAGTTATCAAGTGTGTCAAATATTTTCTGAGATTACAAGGCCTTTTCAAGAATATTTATACTAACCAAATTCTGATTACCTAACGTCTAATTGCTTAATGTCTAATTGCTTAAGGTCTAATTACTATTGGGTTTTATTACGTTTGTATCTTAATATTATTCTTAGCTTAATTATTTTCTCTTTATTTATTTTGTTTTTTTTTTAAATTATTTTATTATTGCTTAAGGTCTAATTATTATTATTTATTACATGAGTAATTTTAATTATTACTAGTACAATCGAAAACATCTAACGCTATTTCACCATATCCAGAAGCCTAGAGTATCCATTTTCTAGGTCATCGTTGAGTCTCGTTTCGGTTGGCTGCCTCATGATCCACGAGGATTCGTACACGTCCAGTTTTCGCATGTTTCTTACTTCCTTCACTATCGTTAGGTCATCCCATTCTATTTGATGTCCTTTGCAAATGTGTTTCGCTACTGAAAATTTAACGTTGCTCGTGGTTCCTCGCTTCATCGCCGATTGTGCCTCCTTAGTGCGCTCCTCGAATCTTATTTTAACCGTTCGTTTTGTTTGTCCAATGAATGCTTTATCACAGTGTTTGCATTTAATTTTGTACACACCGCACTTCTCATCTTTCTTTTTGCTATCCTTTGCATTTGTGAGCCTATTTTTAAGTTGAAACTGGACGCTGCTTGAAATCAGCTGGATGTTAACTTGCTTGAGTAATCTGCTTAAGCCTCTGATTAGTTCTGAGTTTACGACCGCTGCTCCTTGTTGTTCTCTTTGCTGTTGCCTTCTATTTTGTATATAGAGCATAGTAAAGCTATCTCGTGCTCTCCTTTGTTCAATTTTCCTCATCATACCTGAGATCATCCCTGCTTCATATCCGTTTTTCTTCGCTGTATCTAGAATATAACTTATTTCCTTCCTCCGGTTTTCCATACTCAGTGGTACTGACAGATTAAGATGCCATTTTTTGTGAGTATGCATGATTTGATGTTCTTGGTACGGTCCTTTGAGTGCTTGTATTTTTTCGGTATATGTTCAATTCTAATTTTCCGCTAAACCTCATAATTTTCAAATCGAGGAAAGGTAGTTCGTTGTTTGTTTCTCCGTCTATTGTAAAATCGATGTTTTTCTGGATGTTATTCAATTTCGGCAGCAAGTCACTCAGGTCTTTTTCATTTACTATGGCGAAAATATTGTCTACATATCGAACCCAAAGTTTGGGCATTATGCCATCTCGCTCCATTATTTCTTCAATCCAAGACATAAAAATCTCGCTTAGAAACGGTGACAGAGGATTGCCCATCGGTGCTCCAGACTTCTGCTTGAAGTATTTTCCTCTGAAGGTGAAACAATTTTCCGACATGCACAGTGTTGTCAGATTTATGATTTTTCTTGCTTTTCTTTTTCCTTCCACTGTTGAGTCTTTTGAAATAAGTTGATCTTCCAAGAGAGCGAGAGCTTGCTTCACTGGTACGCTTGGGAATAGAGCCTTGACGTCAAAAGATACCATTTTATCCTCACTTTATAAACGATTGAACTTCATAAGCTTTTTATTACGGAGTACTTGTTGGTCAAAATCCCAATATGTTTAAATTCCTGCAGTAGCCACTTTGCTTATTTTGAAGTTCGAGCATTTGTTGATGTTATGATTTCTCTCATCTCCATTTCCTTCTTGTGGAGCTTTGGTTGGCATTTGATTCTTGAAAGTCCGGAGTTGCTCACTCTTAAGTTCGTCTTTTCAGCCAATATGTCCGTGCACTCCTTTAGGGCTCTTTCCACCCGTTTGATACTTTCAGGAAGTGGATCCTTCCTTAGTTCAAAATATTCGCCTTTATTTAGTTTTTCTAACACGAGGTTGTCATACTTTTCTTTTTCCATTATAACTACTTTGTTTCCTTTGTCGGCTTTTAAATAAAAGACTGGTTTTTGGTTTAGCTGTTTGAGTGTCTCCATTTCTTGCTTGTTGCCTTTGATTTCTTTTTTAACAAGTTCGTCGTTCTCTTCCTAGCAAACCCCTTCTTATCTCTTCGTAGAAACTTTATTGCTGCTTCCATGTCTATGACAATTTCGTCTTTTGATATCGCATTGCTACGCAGTGCATAATTGAGCTCCCTACTTAATAGTCTCAATTGCTCCTCCGTGAAGACTTCTGATGACATGTTGACCACAAAATCCGGGATGTCTTCAACTTTAGTTAATTCATTCTTCACGATGTTTTGTCCTCCAACCAGTGACTCGAACTTCTTTGATAGGATCTTGTTCTTCTTCGCTTTCTCGCACTCAAATGCTCGTTGTACTTTATCCACTAAATCTGGCATGCTTTCTTTTGTGCCGTTCAAACCTTTTGCTAATGTTAGGTCCAAATTGTACGCTTGTAGTGTTACTTCCGATAGCTTCGCATAAAGTCGGTTTAAACTATCCTTTATCAGATTCCTTTTCATCTGTGCTTTTCTATTTTCCTCACCTGGTAACTTGGTCGTCGCTCTAATCTTATGACTCTTAGACACTAACTTAAACTTAAAACACTTCTTTAAAAACTTGATATCCTCGCTCATTCTTCCCTGGGCCTTCTTTATCTTCAGAAAATTGGGGAAACAGGGGAAAATACACAGAGTATATTCACACAATCACAGCAATTATTTGTAAATCACTAAATTTAAACTAATACAAAAACAATTGATTTAACGAGTGTCTTTTGACGACCATTTGTTTGCGTTTATCATCGTAGTACTGGTTATACGAACCAAAACATCACAAGAAATCTTAGGCCAATCGAAATAAAACTATTGCTGTTACGTGTACGTGGCAAAAACAATATGAGCCTTCAGAGTTCATGTGGCATAACTAGTGTTGACCAGTGTTATCTTGGTCTAGTTCACTGACGATGCTATCGAATTCGCTTGTATCATTAAGTCTCCACCCAAGTGAACCATAATGTTGTCCTTGTCTTCCAAAATGTGGGTGGGTAGTTTAATCCTTGCTATCACATCGATGTCTGATGGAGACAACGGTACATATGATCCTGTGACATTTTCGAAAACTGCAAATCTTACCTTGATCCATTAACGTTGGGTCACCAAATTTTGTGCACAGGTTTTCGTGTGAAGGTAAAACAACACCGATAACGAGGAATGGATAACAATATTTATTTACAGCCGAAAACTTGACGGATCTTTGCGGAAGTACATTTAGCGGTGTCGGCGATCAGAATTGAAGTGGTAGAATGTATATTTTAGATTGCTATTGAAACGGGAACAACGCCGTGTCGTTCAACATTACAAATTCTCAAAGTTACTATGCTGGTTGCTATACATATATGTAGTATGTTTACTTTCAGCGCCATCGTTCCATGAAAAATATATCTAAGATGTTATTGAAAATGACGCTCCATCTCACGAATTTTCAACGGACCATTAGTATAAAATTAATTTTTTTAAGCGTAAAGTGATGCCAAAATGAACTTTTTTTTTGAGTGGTCAGATTTATGAACATATCAATAATGCATTCAAATCAATCTCCAAGGAGGATTAAATAATATTAAATAAGGACTGAAAGGTTTTGGGTGGGTGTATTGAAATACATTGCTCCAGTATGGAAATTACATTTATGGTGACATCTTTCGATAAATAGTAAGTGAAATTGACTTCAATTGATTCTAGCTTTGCATAAATATGCAAAAGTACCTAGAAATTTTATTAAAAACGCAAAATTAAGTTCGTTTTATATGATGAAAATGCTTTGAATGGTCAGTCCACTAATCAAACAAACTCAAAGAAAAATATTGAGCTATTTGATGTGACAATTGAGTAATGAGATTGATTTTATTGCAGTGCTTTTGGTAAACCTGCGACCTTGACATTCTCTTCCTCTTCCCCTGCATCCTTCTTTCTATTGATATATTTATCATCGCTCTAGCTTGTTCAGTTTGCCTGCTGTGTCTTGTTGAGTAGGCATGTCGCTCACTCCTTTCAATAACGACATTTCTCAAAAATGGGCAATTTTGAGTTATGACTATTGTCGAAATGCCCGTAAAGAGTAGTACATACCTGCAAAATCGTCATATCTGTAACTCAATATTTAGCCGCTTGAGCCCACTAGTGTCGTTTCTCCATTTAAAAAAGTTTAAGAGTGATCTTTTCAAGAGTGTCACAATTCAGTTGCTCTCGAACCATTGAGCAGGAAGTACATAGATCTATTAGTGCAAGAGAGTATTATTTTTTTATAACGCGTTATTCAACTCAAGGTATGTGTGATTTTTATACGAAGTTTTGTATCAAGAATGCACTATTTGGTTTTATGTCAGTATTGTAAGGAAAATATATAGCTTACTCTTGTGTATTATTTTTATTTATAACGTTCTTGCACAGTAATTGGGAGAGATCAATTGAATTTTTTTGAATTAGGATACTATTGTTAGTAAAAAATTCTTCCTAATACAGAGTAGTTTTGGATCAATTTGTTTTATGACAATCTTCCACTAAAAATTCGACCCCTTATCAGGGATATTTGCAGTCTCATTTCGGAATTTGTCATTATTGTCAGTACAAGATTAGCTGTTTGCAAATAGTCACAAGTTGCAGCATGTTCCTGCCAGTCTTTTCTTCAATAGGTAATGAACCTCTTGCTCTTTCAGGTGGATCATTATGTCTTCTCGAGGAGAAAAAATGTTGAAAGTAGCATTAAGTATTACTAAAAAGACAACTCAGGAAGAAACTGCTTGTAAAAATTTGCCCGACAGTGGAGTGAAACAAAAATTGATGACGCTTAACACTAAATATGCATGAAACGGTACTCAATTGTTTTGAGGACTATTTCCTCAACTCAATTAGTACATTTATTTCGTACATTTTTGTTGTCTAAATTTAATTGAACCAAAAAAGCAGCAACATGAATAGATTTTGAGGACAAACTGTATCAGTATCATGATTCGACTCGATTTGTAAGTCGGGAAGTTAGCAAGCTACATGCTAACTTCCCGACTTAGAATTATGGTTACTATTTCATTTGCATATCTGTCTGCTGCAGGAACCCGTCATTCTTCATCGGAGTCTAGCAGTTCCAGAAATTCAAGTGATGGAAGTGAATCTGAGGTTTTCGATGATACTGATAGGGAAAAAAATTGAGATCCTTCATCTCATTATGAAAGAAGTGAAGATGAAAACCAGAAACACGTTAACCGTGTTGCTATTATGACCAAAAAAACTTCAAGTAGTGATGCTCATAAAGCAAATAAGATAAATGCAACAAACAGCGCTCCAGATTTAATGCATTCAGTGCTACTAGATAGTACTGTTAGCCATATTCCCGACCTACCTATAAGTAGAACTCCTACTTCAACAAGTGATGCAGAAACCACCGTTGCTACTTTCGTTGATGATCTGACGCCGGTCCAAATAGGAAAAAGGAAAAGAAATGAATCCAGCTGGAAACGGAACATCTTGAAAGCAGCTAGAAATAGTGGAAAAGAATATGAAACTTATTCAAAGACAAATCGTGTGAGAGAAGCGAGGAAAATGAAAACTTCATGTAAAAATAAATGCCGATTACAGTGCTCTGAAAAACTCAGTGAAAATGAAAGGAAGAGTATTAAGTCAAAATACCGCTACGTGCCTGGGGGTGGACAAAGGCCTCGACGAAATAATAACTCTGCGTTCTTTTTTAATCTCCGTGACCGACGCATTCGTGTATGTAAGTTGTTTTTTAAAAATACTTTAGATATAAATGACCGCCCTATTCGTACTGCCTTCGAGAAAAAAGACAAGCTAGCAGGAGCAGTGATGGCAGAGGATAAAAGAGGAAAACATGGGAAGCAATCCAAGATGGACGAAACTAACAGAACACGTCAACAAAATCCCTAAAATTGAAAGTCATTATACCCGCAAAAATACCACTAAACACTACATTGAAGGAGGTAGAACCATAACAGATATATATAACGATTCTACAACATTTTCACCAATGACTCCAATTTAAGTTTTTTCAAACCAAAGAAAGATCAGTGTGAAACTTGTGTTGCTTATGAGAATATGTCAGAAATAGATAAAGTGAGCATAAAAGTAAGCTACGATCAACATTTGGTTGAGAAAGAGTTATCAAGAAAAGAGAAGGAGAAAGATAAACAGGAACTAGCGAACAAAGCTTTGTTATCAGTTTACGATTTACAAGCTGTAATGCCGTTGCCAAAAGGCGATTGCTCAGCGTTTTACTATTCATGCAAATTAAATGTAGTTAACTTTACGATAACTGATCTTCTTAATAAAACCACTGATTGTTTTGTTTGGGATGAATCAAAAGGCCACCGTGGGGTAAATGAACTCGGTTCATGTGTTTTAAAATATATAGAGAAAAATATTCGAACATACAAGGACGTCACTTTCTATTCCGATAACTGTAGTGGTCAGCAAAAACATCAATTTATGGTAGCCGCATATATCTTTGCTCTTCGTAAATACAACCTTAATTCTATCACTCACAAATTTTTAATTAAAGGCCACACCCAAAATGAAGCAGATTCTGTTCACTCTTTGATTGAAACAAAAATGAAACAAGCAGTTAAAAGCGGCCCAATTTATACGCCAGAAGGTCTCATTTCTTTGATCAAAACAGCAAAAAAACGGGTGAACCATTTTCTGTCAATGGGCTTTCGTATGAAGATTTCTTCGATTTGAAACGTTTGGCAACTGATATCGGTCCTCTGCGTTTTGTAAAAAATACACAAAATCAACCGATTAAATTTAAAGAAATCAAAGTATTGAAAGTTCAACAAGATTACCCAAATTCATTTTTTTACAAGAACTCTTATGAGGATTCCGACTTCATGGAAGCCACAATTATAAAGAAAGCCAAGGGTAATGTCTGTTTAAAACCTGCCTTCGAAGAAAAGCCTAAGATTTCTGAGACTTAAAAGAGAGACCTTATGCGACTTATTGAAAAAAACTTAATACCAAAAGTTTACAAAACTTTATACGAAAACCTATAGTATTCGTCAGAAACAATATCAGTTGTTTTAAAGTTTAACTTTTATGCAGCCACTTCAGTATGAAATATACATTTATATTCTTTACTTTTCTACTATTGTATTATATATATTTTAATTTGTTTAAATTATCAAAAAAAAAAAGAAATTTTGTATTCGTTTTAAAAATAAAATGATTTTACTTCAAAGCCTAGTATGGAGTTCAAACGGAATTCCGTTCAGCATTTTTGCTCTTTATGTCTACACGGAAAAATTCTGTGTAGAATAGTGGAGAAAAGTAAACAGCTGACGAAAAGAGCGCAGATTTGTTTAACGGAGTTTGATGTGATTCGAAAAAATATTTGAATCTTAAAAAAATGGATAAAAATTTAATAAATTTATCAATTTTGTGTGGTGCGTATGCAGTGGCAGAGTTGCAAAGTAAAAAGAAAATTAAGAAAAGCCGGTCAACGAGAACGAATCCATACCTTGCCGATAGGAAAAGTAAAGGAAGATTTGTTAAGGATGTAAGCAGCACTTGTAACTAACGTCCTATAATTGTACTAACTATGTAATTTTTTACAGTTTGAAGACTTACAAAAACATAGGCAAAGTTTCTTAGAAAACTTTCATGTAGATGTTGAAACATTTAACAAAATTTTTGCGGACCTGGAGCCTTACTTAATTGCTAAAAGAAACACGAGGCCAGACGATAATATATGTCCGAAAGAAAAATTTTCTGTTGTTCTCGAGTATGTTTTAAATATTGCGTCTTGATTTACCTCCTTATTTCAATGTTTGTTTTTTATTTAAGATACTTCGCATCTGGATCTTTGCAGAGACACGTAGCATCAATTTACAGGATCAGTAAACAACATATAGGAAGCATAATTGATGATGTCTGTGATGCTTTATGTTCCGCTTATAAGCCATATGTTCCGCCTATGAATAAGAAACAATTGATTGAATGTGCAAATGAATTCAATCGACGTTGGCAATTCCCCAATTGTATTGGAGCTATTGATGGGGAACATGTTGTCGTAAAAGCTCCACCTAGACCGGGAAGTTTATTTTACAATTATAAGGTAAAACAGTTCAGGTATTGGGGTATGTAAATACGTTCATAATTACTTAATTTCAGGGCTTTCATTCTCTTCTTCTTATGGCGGCTTCTGACGGAGCATACAAGTTCAGTTATCTTGATATTGGGGCTTACGGCAGTGAAGGCGATGCAAACGTATTTTCCCAATCTAAATTTGGACAAGATGTACTTCAGGATGCAATTGACTTACCGGAGGATGGCACCATAAGTGGAGTGAAATTGCCTTTTTTTCGTTGCTGATGATGCTTTCCCTTTATCGAAAAGAATAATTAAGCCATACAGACGGACAACAGGATTATCAGACGAAGAGTGGATTTTCAACTACAGATTAATTAGGGCTCGAAGATGTGTAGAAAATGCGTTTGGCATTTTGTGTTCAAAATGGCTATGTCTAAGAAGAACAATGCTATGTTCTCCAGACAGAGCTCAAAAAATAATTATAGCCTGCTGCTTACTTCACAATTATTTAATGAGCAACCACAAAGCAAGCTATTGTCCATCAAACTTTGCAGATTACATTGATGATAATGGGTCCTTGATTGAAGGAGAGTGGAGGAAAAATATACGGGAACTCATTGATTCCTTGTTTGGAAATTACATTGCATCGCATAAGGGAAGGCAAGTTGATATTGGCAAGTATGTAAGAAATACTGTCAAAAACTATGTTAACTCATCCGTTGGATCAGTATCATGGCAAAGTCGTGCATCTTTTGTAAAATAAGGTATCTTATTTGGAATAGACAGACAGCAATGTCTTGAAAATAACATATTTGTTGAGTTTCATTTTTAAAATTAAAAAATTTTCGCATTCACTAATAGATTTTTTGTTTAAAGTTTGTATTTTATTTCTGAATACATTCTAATTTAACATAACTGATTTTCATTTTGCTTAATTTTTGTATACAAAATTTTTGTTAATTCAAAGTTCACATCTTCAATCATTTCTGATGGCAACTTCTGCAGCATCCTATCCAGGTTTGCCCACAGCAAATGATACACGAGAGGCACCTGTGGAGGTGCTTCGGTTGGCATTTCTACAAGTTTTTCAATGCAGTCAGCGATCCGACCTGCATTGTCAAACGTTGTAGAGGTTGAAGTTGACGAACGTTGAATCTGTTCAAAGTAAAATATTTTGTAAAGTTTTTTTTACGTTTAATTTTTTAATTAGGAAATTTATACTTACGTATGAATAACTCGACACTTTGGAGCTCCTACTGTCGTTATTTGATTCGTGTAAACTGGTTGTGGCGAAAGTTCTGAAAATAAATCATGATTTGCATGGGAAAAATTATTCTTCAAAACATAATATACACCTTCTCCTTTTGGACATATTTGGAAGGAAATCTAAATCTTTCGCATACTCCCAGTCTTCTGCTTGATCATCGTCAAAAGCTGGTTGACTCAGTTGCACACCTCCTGCATCTCCAGATTTTATCTTAAGCTTTGACTTTGCTTGGTACCTTTTGCCTTCACGCAAAGAAGTCCATGCTGCTTTACACTCTTCAACTTGAAATACAATATTTATAATAAACTAAATGTGAAACATATGAAAAATTACTTACTAGGCTTCCCCAGCTTTTTGCTTATCTCCTTCCAAGCTTTACTAAAAGCGTCTGCTCTTGAATGCAACTTATTTGATAGGTCCCATACTACGTTATTTTTACGTACTTCTGCTGCCAGTGCATGCTTTTCGTCACCATTCATTGAATTCTTCTTTGTTTTTCTTCGTTTTGGTGAGGCTTTGCTGCAAGCATTTAAAAAGTTTAGAAAAAAAATTCAATATGCAAACTAATTTTCTGCAAAAAATGAAAAGCTGCTTGGTTCATTTAGTATTTACCTTAATTTGCCTTCAATGACAGCTGAGTTTGAGGATCGGTCCATAGTTTTTTCATTGTCCTGCATTTGGGCACTACGGAAATGTTAAAAAAACAATATTAATACTTCCAAACGTATATAACTTACCTTGGAATATTGCAATATGGTATCGGCTCTTCGATTAAATACGCCTCTTCAATAAAATATTCCTCAATTTTTGGTTTTCTATAAAAGTAACACATCAAAACAAAAGATATCTAAAATCACATAATGAAATTATTTACCTGAGTATAAAAACCAGCAATAACTATTTTAATCCAAAGCCAAACTGAAAACTAAACAAACATTTCAAAATACATTAAGTACTTCAAATCACATTTCAAAATTACCTACTTGATAGCGATAACTGTCAAAATTCACAACCCAACACCCAGGAATAATTGATTGACTATTTATTCCGTTCATAAATGTACGGAAATATGTCTCCAAATTTTCGCAGAGCCACCTATTGTAGAATTGCAGCACTTATGTACTACCAAACGCTTTCCGTACGAACTGCCTGCTATGAAACAAGAAGTGCACGGAAAAAATTGCTAAACGGAATTCCGTTCACTTTTGTTCCATGTATTTTACATGGGAAACGGAATTCCGTTTGAACTCCATACTAGGCCCAAACTGTGTTTTATCTTCAACAAATTCCTCAACCATTAAGTAATAATCTAAAAAATAAGAAGTCTATTTTGAATGTAATTATTCTTCGAAAAATGTCATAGTTCAAGATAATTTAATCCTGGAATTCCATATTGAATTATTTTAAGGAAAATAACGTCATATTTTGAAATACTGCTAGCACAATCCATGAAATATTGAACAAGAACGTCATTAATCAAATAAAAATATTTAAAATTTAAATTTTTTTCTGCTTATCCTTTTCAAACTGAGAAAATCTCAGTCATTATCAGTCTGCTGCATAGTGAAAAATTCAAGCGGTAGCTTAATATTTTTATTTTAAAAGATTTTATGCCACTTTCAAACATTAAAATCATTCTCCTGGAAAATCACATTTTTTGAGATATGACGTTGTTGAAAGGAGTGAGCGATGGATTGGTGGTGCTTGGGATGAATATGGATAAACGAAATCAAGAGCAACGCGTCGCGATAAAATTTTGCGCCATATTGGGCGAAACAGCTTCGGAAACGTGCACTAAAATTGTAAAAGTGCATGGTGACGAAGAGGAAACCAAACGCCAAAGCTCACAATCGTTGTTTCGGCTGGCCCTCCGCCTGAAAAAAGCTCGCATGAGCAAGTCGAAGGTGAAAACGATGATTATTGTCTTTTTTGATAGCCGTAGAATTGTCCACAAAGAATTTATTCTATTGGGACAAACCGTAAATCAAGTCTATTATCGCCAAGTACTCGAAAGATTGTGTAAACAAGTCAACAGAGTGCGCCCAGAGATTGCTCGTAACTGGATCCTTCATCACGACAACGCGCCATGCCAAACCGCCCTCAGCGTGACCCAGTATTTGGCCTCTAAAGGGATCGCCGTGTTGCAACATCCACCTCATTCGCCCAATATGTCACCCTGTGACTTTTTTTTACCTAAAACAAAATCGGTGGTCAAAGGAACCCATTTTTAGTCGATGACGGACATCCAGGCGGCCGTGACGAGGGTACTTGCAGGCACCCCAGTCGAAGCGTTCCAGAAATGTTACGAAGCATGAAAAGCGCGCTGGAATCGTTGTATAGCTGCCCAGGGGGACTTCTATGAAGGAGATGGCAGAGTTGTAGAATAATTTTTAAATATATGGTTTTCATGGAATCAGTCTCATTACTTAATTTTCACTCCTCGTACTAAAGCTTAGCTAGGTTCTATGGCTTAGGCAGTGAGTTATTGAGTGAGTAGACTTTTCTTTTTATGTGTATAGATTTATAAAAATTTGTTTTGAGGACGGTAAACCACTGCCAATAAGTTGAAACTTAATTGACTCAAGGAATAGTTCGAAGCAGCTACCTGAATTTTCCCTTCGAATTTTTGTTAAGCATGCAACCGAATACTTACATTCCTGTTTTATGCAAATCAATCTATCCAATTTAGTCTGATGCTTTCAGTAATGGCTTGCTTTTATACATATCTTGATTTCGATAGCAGCATTTACGTTTCAACCACTTTTCACTTTAAAATTCTGTGGCAAAGAGCAGCTGATTTTATCAAGGTTTTTTTTTAGCATTTTCCATTCAATAATAAAAAATTCTTTTCCCTTCTGAAATGTGATAACAACTGATTGAGGTGGACTACGTGCCAACAGCTATCGTAAAGGACAAATTTAGTGGGTTTCTGTGGGGATTTGAAAAAAATTACAAAACAGATGGTTAGTCGTCAAGAACTTTATGCAAATACTAATGGCACTTTTAGGCGATAAGGAATACGAAAATCTGGTATGGGAATTTTGAAAAGTCTAAAGCATTTTAAGGTTTGATGTGAAGGAATAGTATTTGGAAACGATTGGTAGCTATTTTCAAATCGTTTGAGATGAAAGTGGTTTTTGTTATTTTCTTACTCCTAGATATACATATATATTGAACGAATGAATTTCTTTTACATTCAAACATGGCTTCGCCCCCAAATTTCGTTTCGTAAAACAATTTCAAATGACTCCGAACAACCTTCATAATGAATACAATGACTTCTAGAAAATTTAGGCAATTGACATGCAAACATTATAGTTATGCCCTTTAACTTCGGCCATCTTAAAGTCAACTGTTGAAGTCGCTTCGGTCTATAGTAGTTAACACACTTATAGGGAAAGAAGAAAATCCATGTGGCAACAGTTCTCCACAATCATGTTCTACGCCGCTCCTTTATTCGATAAAGTTTCCTTTTCGGTCCGGACATCCGACCCTTTGTCATTGTTAGTATTGTTAATCCTTGTCATTATTGCCACCACTATGCCCATTTAGCCCCTCTGCCCGTTGTGTTGTTTTGATACTTTTCCCAGGATGACGATGACCCTATTCATTGTCCACTTTTTCTTCTAATGAGAGGTTATGACACCATACTTCCTCAGGCGGTATCGATTTAGTCATGCTGTTGGCAGGGCTGTGTTTGAGGCAGAAATGAATCAAACTGATGAAATGCTCATTTTTAGTTTATACAAGTACACATGTATGATTAACGTGGATGACATGGTTTTTTCAGGTAAAATTTTTATGTTGTAAAGGAGAGAAGAAGTTTGGTAGCTTTTAGAGAGCCGTGTCGTTGCGCTAGATATCTGACCCCGAATTGAAACATGGGGAATGTTATACTTTTCTGCAATATTTTTAAATTCGATATTCCTGTGAGCACAAAATGAAACTTAGACTGCCAGCACGGTGAAATTGATTGAGTTTCTGTTCTAGTCATGAAAAGATTTATGGAGTTATCTTCAGTTTTTTCCTATTGCATTATTTCTTCGTTCTATTTAGATACGAGTACCTTGAAGCGGTTATTAAATAATAAAGTTAGAAAATGTAATCAACCAGCACTGTTTCAGCATTTATAAATTTTCAAGGATGTAGAAAAACGCAAGGGAAATTAGGAAAGGGTATTCGTATTGAATTTAGCTAAACAGCTGATATTACATTTCACGAACGCAAGTTAGACTATTTCTACTAAACTCTAAAATCGTGATGTAATACTTCAGTGCTTGCAACGAAATAATTTCATTTAATTACACTTGTCTAGCTAGGAGGGGAGATTGCATAGAGAGTTGTTAATGGATTAACTTGAAAATTGAAGCAAAGTTGGGGGCGTAACTAGCTTAAACGTTTGTTCACGACGCCCAATATATTGGACATTGGTCTTCCCCTTCTTTTAAAGGTTTTGTTAAACCATTTTACAAAACCTTATTGAAATCGCGTGATGTCTGTCCGCCCGTGTGTCACACCACTTTTTCTTGCAAACTACATAAGCTAGAAACATAAGATTTTGTAGGTAGATGCAAGGTGATGCCCTCTCCAAAGTTTCGCCACAAAAAGTGTTGAAACACGTTTCGGGTAAAACGCTACAATATGCCCCAGTTGACAATACGCCCCACTGCGCCTACACACACATGAATCCAGACATCAAACAAGTAGTGACACGCACAGTGCCGCGAAATTCGCTTGTCAACATTGCTGATAGTTAGGTGTGTTCTTTGTGATTTAGTTCGAATAAAACATCAAAATCTTTACAAAGTGCTTCGGAACAATTTGCGGTGGGTACTAGACAAATTCATTTACTTTGGACAGTGATTTTTTCAAGCAGATTTTGCATTCAAACAAGTGTTTAGCTTTAAATTACCTATCGTTTGACGTACTGTCTGCATTGAATAACTTTCAATGGCGTCCATCACATGACCGGGGCGTTTTGTAATCATAATTTTTACAAAATGCCCCATTCATTTTGTACAATACGCCCCACGATGAAGGCAACGTACAAAATCAAGTTTTTACTTTTACAGATGCCGCGTAGTTATCAAAAGAAGACTCTACGGGCTTCTTGGTCCAAGAAGGATTTAAATGAGGCTATGCAAAAAGTGCACAACAAGGAGATGGGAGTCAATGCGGCCGCTAGGATTTACAATATCCCATCAAGAATGCTTAGACGATATTTTTATTTATTTATTTATTTCAAAATTCCATTTTACAGATCAACAAATCCAATAACAAAACGGAATAGCAAACATAGTAATAACAATAAAAAAAATAAGAAAAATCATTAGATACAATAGATAAAAATGACATATATATATAAAACGAAATAAAGCACAGAACAGTTAATTGCTTATAAAACTAAATTATAAATTTAAAATTAGCTCCTGCAAAATTCTTTTGAATGCAGTAAAGGTTGAGGGAAAAGGACCAAGCTGCAGATTATTATGATTCCTTAGGAGACGAAGAATAGGTGAGTGAAAATATAGCTCTGTACGAGCATATGGAATAACAAAAACAGAAGAAACACGAGTAGGACGTAAGGAGTGTCTAAAGTGTAACTCCGCAAAAATACAATACGGAGTCTGATAGTGGCAGAGTCGGTACAAAAAGCACTGATCCAAATAAGATCTACGCGCAGACAAGTACGAGAGACCAAGGAATGATAAACGATCCTCATATGGAAGATATGGCAAGTTTAGCTTAAAGAATAGGAAGCGGGTTAATTTCCTCTGTACTGAATCCAACGAGGACACAAGATAGGAATAATGGGGAGCCCAGACCACAGAACAATACTCGAGCAATGGACGGACAAGACAAAGGAACAAGCGGATCATAGTGGAGATATTACAGAACTTGTGCATATGTCTCAGTACAAAGCCCGAAACTTTAGAGGCCTTAGCAATCACATAGGAAATATGCGTGTCAAATTTAAGTTTGGAGTCAAAAGTAACTCCAAGGTGTTTGTACGTAGTGACTTCGGTCAATGCGGCCTCGTTTAGTATATAGGTGAAGGCAATAAGATGTTGCTTAAGACAAAAGGACATCTTATGGCATTTATTAACATTGAGGTAGAGAAAATTGGACAAACACCAATTATTGAGCACATTCAAGTCCTCCTGAAGATACTGGCAATCAAGGGGCAACTTAATAGTCCGAAAAACCTTGAAATCATCCGCAAACAGTAGAGAGGGGGAAGAGACTATAGAGGGGAGGTCATTGATAAACACGAGGAACAAGAGGGGCCCAAGTATTGAACCCTGAGGAACACCAGATGTAGGACAGAATGGAATAGTCGTTCCACCAAAACTAACATGACATGATCGGGTCGATAAATAAGACGAAAACCATGACAACAGTGAATTAGAGATTCCAAAAGCTTCGAGTTTACTGCAAAGAAGACGATGATTGACTGTATCAAAGGCTTTCGTGAAATCTGTGTATATTAAATCGACTTGATATTTGTTGTCCAAACCCCTTGCAACAAAATCAGTGAACTGAATTAAGTTAGTGGACGTGGAATGACCCTTGCGAAAGCCATGCTGCTCACCTGCCAAAACAGAGCTCAACGGTTCAGAGAGTCGGTTGTGAACTAAACGCTCAAGCAACTTCGAAAAACAAGATATCAAGGATATAGGTCGATAATTACATACACACGAAGGATCACCACTTTTGAGGATGGGTACGATACGGGCATTTTTCCATTGAGAAGGAAAGGTTCCACTGCATAAGCTTACGTTGAAGAGAAATGACAAGGGAGAGGAAAGCGACGAAGCTAAAGACTTGACAAAAATATTTGGTAGTCCGTCTGGACCAAGGCTGACGTTAGGAACAAGGGAATTGATTAAGGATTCAACTTCAAAAGGGTCAGTGCTTAGAGTTGCGAACGAAAAACCAAAGTTACCCGCAGAGAAGGAGGGAGTAAATTCATGGAGGGGAGCGAAGGTAGAGGAAAAATATTGGGCGAATAAATCGGAAATTGACTGATGAGAAGAACATTCCACATTATCCCAGCGGACTGATGAAGGAAGATGAGATGTAGTCTTTAAAGACTTGATATAGAACCAAAAGGGCTTAACATTGCTAAAATTGAGGGAAGCTTCCAGGCTGGAAAAGTAATTCTTCATAGCAATTTTTAATTCATTTTTGGCATCAGAACGCAACTTGCAAAAGTTGGATTTATCCTTTGCTGCACCTGAGCGTTTAAATTCACGACGCGCCCTATCCTTGGCATTTAAGGCAGTAAGAACGCGTCTTGTCAACCAAGGTTTAGATTTATTTTTACGCGCCGACTGAAGAGGTGTTAATCTACAGTTAAGGTAATGGAAAAGCCCATAAAATTTAGTAAGAGCAGAATCGCAGTCAAGGTTTTGATAGAACTGAAGCCAATTCAGAGACGAGAGTGTTGCATTGATTGCTTCATAATTAGACCTGAAAAAATTGAATTTAGGAGAAGTGATAGGATTTTTTATGATAAGAGGAACTATAGTGAGGTTAATAGAAAGAGGAGTTTGGTGTTGATCAGGAGAAACATAGGGATATAAGGCAGGAGATACAGACAGATGATGAGCAGAAACATTCGAAAGAACTAGGTCGAGGAGTCGATCATTAGTATTACGGACTTGGTTAAACTGGGACAGACCACATAGAGAAAGAAAGGAAGAAATGGCAAGGGAAGACGCATTAGATGATGAAATGGAGGAAACAGTTGTGCCAGCCCAATCAACGGCAGGTAGATTGAAATCACCACAAACAAGGATTCTGGATTGAGGATGGCGTAGTATGAAGTAAGAAGCGAGATCATCAAAGAAAGACTCATATAATTGCAAGGAGGAATTACAAGAAATATATACAGAAGAAATCAGTAAATGCGCGTTATTAGGTAAGGCTATTTTGACCATTACACATTCTAAGGCATGGGAAAAGTTAAAATCAGTACAAAGGGAACTAGACAGAGAATTACTGACGGCAATCAAAACTCCGCCACCATCAGACTTATTTGTGGCATTAAGATCACGGTCACACCTATAAATAATGTGATCAGAGAACAATTCTGAATCGATAATAAAAGGTTTCAGCCACATCTCAGAAAAACATATGATGTTATCGTTCCTGAGGTGATAAGAAATAAAAAGATCTTCAAGCTTAGTCCTTAAACCTCTAACATTTTGATAAAAGATGGAAACTTGATTATTTAGCTTACGGGGGTAAAAGTTGGAACTATGAAGAGCGTTGACATTATCCAAAATAAGTTGACTAGCTTGCTTACGGGATTGAAAGTTAGATCTATAAACAGCGTTGACATTATCCAAAGTTACGTAATGACTGAGGGCTGCTTTGGTTTCCGAAAATTTCTTCTTCCCACCGAAACAAATTCCTTAACAAGCGCGCCCGAGGGCCAAGAGTCCTGGTGAAGAATTTGTTGGAAGTCAGCGTCTATGTCAATTTTGAATGAAGCGAGGTAACGCTTTTCATCTGTGAGCTTCCTGCATAATAGAAACGGAGGTGTTTTTCCGAATTTGCGTATGATGAAATCGTGAATTTGCTCACACGATGTTTTTGAAGCGAACCGCGAAACAAAGACACGCAGTGGTGGTGTCACAACTTGTAGAGGCTGAGGATGTTGAAGTCTAGGCACATTGAAATTAGCAACCAAGGTGTTACCTGATAGATCCTGACGCTGGATTTCAGCAGAGAGCAAGCTAGCACTTGGTGAGATGGATGGTTGAATAGAATTGTTAGTCACAGCACCAGGAATGATAGGTTGAGTTCCTGGCAAAGGCGGAGGAACCGCCACCATTGCAGAGAAAGTGGTTAGATTTGGACTATTGAGTGGCGAGTGCTTGGGTTGAGACTTGCTTCTAGTCACAATCTTAGACGTCTTCTTAGCCGGTGATGGATCCAGGTTAATCGATGTGATATTGTCAAAAGATGTTGAAGGTACTGGAGATGAGGGGGTCAACACACGAGGATATGCTGTATTAAATTCCGTGGTAGTTAAATCATTCAGTCCTTCAAAATGAAGTAGCGAATCCACTCCCCTACAGGCTGAAAGGCATTTTTCCTGCAGGGCATTAAGCTCCGCAGACAGCACTTTAACTGTCTGCCCAGCGACACGTAGCCGAGAGATAGAGAGTACCGCCTGCAAGATACACAATACCAGTGTATCCCATTTTCTGATTTGAGGATAACATCAGCAACCGAACCTTTGCTGTTTACGCACGCCGAATGGAAAGAACGCTCACAAAGGCCAAAACATAATATAAGTGGCGTTTTATCACCTGAGTCTACGCATTTGTTCGCACTGCACGACATTATAATTCAAATGACAATTTCAATAAAAACAATTCAAATCAAAAAAAAAAAAAACTTTCGGAATCAGAGTATGTGCGGTTAATGGTTAAATTGATAAATTGTTAAATCAGGTTGCAGTCTCGAATAGAGGACCGTGCTCACTATTGCGAATAATATCTAAGGAGTCAAGACATAAATGGCGGCTTATTGAATGAAATTGGTGCCGCAGTGGGGGGTCAAAACACTATATACAAAACAAATGAAAGGCAGATAGGGCTTAAATAATAAACACACTTCTATAGAAAAAGTAATCACTTTAAATGGAAGCCAATAACAATATGACAGGCGACTATGGATGTTATTACTAGATTAGGTTATCGCCTCGAATAGTGGACCGTAAACACTATTGCGTATGTGCTATTGCAACTCAATACACTGGTGGAACTAAACACTTGAACTATAATTTAACGAATCCAATCACAATTGCACAATTGGGTTGTCGACTCGGATAGTGGACTATGAATACTGTTGCACTATTTAGTAACCCTCCAGAAGATGGCACTGTATTAGCACTGTCAGAATTAAGTAAACAAAAAATCATACAATCTAAAGGAACCAAGAAAGAATATGCAGATATAATGACAGTTAACAGGAAAGCTCAAAGTAACACTCGGGAGGCCGCCTGTTTTTCCAGAAGAGCATGAGAAAAAGTTGGTAGCTCATATGAAAAAACTTGAAAAAGTTGGCTTTGCAGCTGATCGCAAGGATGTCAAAGAAATGGCATACCAGTTAGCTCAAAAGCTTAATATTAAAAACTCGTTCTCAAATGAATCTCAGCAAGCAGGTAATATTTGGTTCTTAAAACGAAATCCTGAGTTAAGTCAGCGAAAGGCTGAAGGTTTGTCATTTGCTAGAGCTTATGGTATTAATCGGGAGGATGTTCATGATTTTTTTATACTGCTAGCTCATATATATGAAGAAAATGACTTAGGCCAACATCCAGACCAAATATTTAACATGGATGAAACTGGCATCCAAATAAATGATAAATCTGGAAAAGTGATTGCCAGCAAAGGAGCTAAAGACGTTTATACTTTGACTAGTTGCGAAAAGGGAAAGAATGTGACAGTCATAGCTTGCTGCAATGCTCAAGGTAACTTTATGCCACCAGTTTTGATTTATAAAGGTACCTGCAACAAACCTCAGCTTTCTGAAGGACTACCGCCTGGTTCGCAAGTATTTATGAACAAAAAGTCTTCATATATAAACTCTGAGCTTTTTATGTAATGGTTCGAGGAAATATTCTTAAAACAAAAAAGTCCTGGATAATCCCTGCTGATACTGGATGGTCACTGTTCACACAGCAAAAATATTCGTTTGAGTAGCTAAAGAGAATGATGTTACATTACTATGCTCACCAAGTCACACCACTCATGCACTTCAGCCTCTGAAGGCTTATTTTGCCCAGGAAGCCAAATCTTGGATGGTCATGAATAAAGACAAGCGACTTACTCGGTACGACGTATCCAAACTGATTGGTAAAGCTTGGGGAAAGGCTGCTAGTGTATCCAATGGTATCGCTGGTTTAAAGTCCTGTGGAATCTACCCTTATGATCCAAACGTCATACCAGAGCACTATTTTTCACTCTCAGATACTTTACGCGAACAAGATCTCGTAAACGATGAGCAGGGAAACGATAATGAATTAGGCGAAGGCTGCTCAGGGATAAGAAACATTCACAACCTTCCTCCTGAAAGTGAGCCAACAGTTTTGGAAGTGGAAATAACTGCTAATGAATTGAGATGCAATCAACAAGATATGGGTTCGAAAAATCTTGGACATGATACTTTTGCTGCATCTGTAAAAACACCCCAAAAATGTTCAGGTTCACCCTCGGAATCTGCAGAAGAAACACCCACAAAAATTTTAACTAGATTTTATACATTACCTAGGTTACCAGCAATGACGTTCAAGAAAAAACCAAAGGATGTAGTATTGACATCTTCAGATAATATACAAAAAAGACAAGCGACAGAAAAAAGGAAGAACGATGCATTGACCAGAAAACTGAAGAAACGTGAAAAACCGAAAGTAACAATGGAAAGCAAAACAAGTGGGGTAAACAGACCTACGCTCATGTCAGAAGGGTTTTGTATTCAATTTACAAAATGCAGTCACCAGATTGAATCAAATCAAGAAACATTTCAAAGACGATTTTATTGGAGAAAATATGAAGTACGAAGGTCATACTATTATTAACAAAGTTGAACGAATTTCGACTTCTAAGGTTTTTGGTATTGTTATACTCATTAATATCTCCCTTGATAATTATTTCAAATGTCCATCCGCGACGGAGGAAACACATTTTTCATGTATTTCCCCCCTGTGCCCCCACTGAAGTAAAAACTGACAGTTTAACAACTGTTTTGAAAAGCTCCCATGAAAACTTTTATTTTATACTCATATCGGCTACGTTTGATGAATTTTTTTTCAGGGGCCAGTCTCCTGTACTGTTATCATCGATTAATGGCCAATTTTTCGAATCCTAGAATGGTTACAAAACCCTTTTGCTAGGAGCTCTCTCCCACCTCCTTGACTTGTATCACTTATGAGAATTAATTGTAGGTACTCATCTTCAGTCATTCATCAAATTGAATCAAGTGTTCAAAACATGCACCTTAAACGTTGAAGTTGGGAAAAAATAACTCAAAATTGTTCAATCTTCGCATTTAAAACAGCCACTATTTTGTTTTACGATTACTGATACCACTAGCTGAACCGATTCTCAAAGATCTACATGACACCTATCATTCCTGAAATTTTCATGCAAATCCTAGCAAAACTGTAGTGTCTGAGTCGGTAAAAAGTGCATGTTGTTCCATAGCCAAAGCCATATGCTGCCATAGTAATAAATGCAGCGCATATTGTTCCATAGTAATACAGGAAAATTCAAACCGCTATAACATCGCTAAATATTATTCAATCTTTATGAAACTTTCAGGGTAGATCAACCTTATAAATAGTCATCCGTGTACTGAATTTCATTGAATTTAAGGGTAGCGTTAAGATTTTATTCAAGAAAACATAAAATCGATAAATCATACTAATACTAACAAAATTGAGTGAATTGCGACTTCTCACGTATTTGTTGTTGTTGTACTCACCAAGGCCTACATTCCTGATTTTTTTCAGATTTTTCGGATCACAGGTGTCCAATCGCGAGGGGGGGGGGACACAAATTTTTCGTGTATTTCCCCTCCCTGTGCGCCCCTCGAAGCAAATTTTGCCAAACTTAGACCTGTTTTGAAAAGTTCTCATCAAGACCTTTCATTTGATACCCATATCGGCTACCTTCAATGAAATTTTTTTTTCGAGGGGTCACCCTCCTATATGGGGAGACCCCCCTTAAATACCTTATAAAAATTTTTTGTAGTTGAACTTTGAATAGATCACCACTTTACACCTACACACAAAATTTGATGTTTCTAGCTCAAGTAGTTTCCGAGAAAAACTGCTGTGACACACGGACGGACGGACGGACGGACGGACGGACGGATGGACGGACAGACGGACAGACGGACAGACTGGTCGCGAAACTAGTAGGGTTTTGTAAAATTATTTTACAAAACCCTAAAAAGGACCAATTCGTTATTTGGGGGGACCTCCCTTAAAAAAATTTTAAATTAAACTTTTGAGAGACCATCACTTTTGACCTTTTCACAAAGTTTGAGCATTCTAGCTTCTATGGTTTCTGAGGAAATCATCTGTGACGCACGGACAGACGGACAGACAGGTCGCGAAACTAGTAGGTCTTTGTAAAATTTTTTTTTACAAAGACCTAAAAATTAGGCCCCCTGGTGCCTTGCACCAAGCACGATGGATGGAAAGGGCTATTTACGCTTTGAAAATGTGTTTGCTACAAGACCAATTAAAAATCAGTGTCAAGGATAAGCGGGCATTACAAGATGTTTCTTTGATCATCGCGACATCCTATGTGAAACCCTGGCTTCAGTGTAATATGGCAGTAAAAGCCCCAAATCAAGACATGTGTTTTTTGAAGACACGAAGAAGTACGAAGCGATCGATGAAGCAATTTCTAAAGCAGCTTTAGCCAAGTTTTGCCAACACTTGTGGTATTTGACGGATCTTAGCACTTTTCGACGAAGAGGTAGATGATCAAATGAAAATGGCTTCTAAATTAGAATATAAAAAGCCATACGATCATCTAAAGAAGCATATTCCGTCAAAACAAGATATGTCAAACTCTCTATATACCAAATGCTTGGATGATTTCATGTCAACAAAGAGTAAAAATTTGTTTTCACGTTTAAAAATTTGCTTTAGTTTCCTGGGCTTTCCCGTTTCATTATGGAACAAAAGTAAAGCCTATTTAAAGGCTAAAACTAAAATTTCAACTTTGAGGGCTGTAAATAATACGGCAGAAAGAGCAGTTGAGCTTTTAGCGAGCGGGAATTGAAACGACTAACCGTTTTGGTAACAATACTAACACGAATTTATTTGTAATGTTAAATATATAACTTGCTAGGCACACGATTGAACACGATGACTCCTGGCGATAGAATGGCGGCATCGTCTTCTCAACGACTTCTCGGCAACCGCGCCTGGTGGTCAGTTACGAAAACAAATGGATAGTCGGCAGCAACTTTGATCTGCGTCGGCACAGTACTCCCCCTCAAGTGTCATTCAAAATGAGACTGATACGTCAAGCAAATCCACGGACGCGGTTCTTGCTCGGTGGATACGTCCTTGTCCCGGCGGGTGGAGGATTAATTGGTGTAGGCCACTGACTTACTGATGGGCGAAACACGTCAGCAATAGAATGCTGTTGCGGCGGCGGGCTCGGAAGAAATGCTTGAGACGGACCCGAAACAGGCGCTCTAGCTGGTGCGGTGACCCTCGGCGGATGAATTGTTCTCGGAGTGTCGTCAAATGCAGGTGAATTAGTGGCCGGAACCTGGTCTTGATTGATTTCCATGAAGGCTGGCTTCAAACGCTCCGTTGACACGTTTATTTGGCGCCCGTTAACGTCGATTTTATAAACTACATCTGAGAGTCGCTGGAGAACTCGGTGAGGGCCTGAATAAGGTGGCGACAGCGGCTTACGAACTGCATCAACGCGCAGGAAAACATGCGAGCAGGAACTGAGCTTTTTGTTAATAAAAACTGCTCGATCGTTGCGGTGGGCCGTCTGAACCGGTCGTAGCTCAGACATACACTTCTGCAGATGGATGAGAAATTCGTGCGGGCTTACAGCTGCCGTGTGGGGGCTGATGAATTCCCCTGGAATTGAAAGCGTGGTACCGTAGAGCAGCTCCGCACAGGATGCGTCTATATCCTCCTTGTAGCTGGTGCGCAGTCCTAGTAAGACCGTAGGAAGAACGTCCGGCCAGGATGGGCCATCGCCGTGACACATAATGGCGGCTTTCAATGTACGGTGCCATCGTTCGATGATTCCGTTCGACGCAGGGTGGTACGGTGACGTTCTAATCCTGGAGGTTCCGATGAAAGCGGCAAGGGATTTGAATAGCGATGACTCAAACTGAGTGCCTTGATCTGTCGTGATGAGGCGAGGTGTACCGAAGCGAGTAATCCAGTTGTTAAATAACGCCTTTGCCACGGTATTAGCCGTCTGGTCAGCGATGGGGACAGCTTCCGGCCATCTAGAAAAACGGTCGATGATCGTAAGGCAGTATTTGAAGCCCTGCGATGGGATGAGTGGTCCCACAATGTCCACGTGAATGTGCTGGAAGCGACCGTCAGGCACCGGGAACGACTGAACTGGATTTTTCTGATGTCGAGTAATCTTCGAACGCTGGCACGGTATACACGAGCGAGCCCAGACGCGGACGTCTCTTCGAATGTGCGGCCAGACAAACTTCTCCGCAATGGCTCTGTGAGTAGAGCGAGCACTGGGATGCGCCAGTTGGTGGAAGATGTCGAAAATCTTTCTGCGTAGCGACAGCGGAACGAAGGGCCTTAGGCGACCCAGAGACTCGTCGCAAATCAACCGCTGAAGAGAGCTCGTGGGGGCATGCACCAGTTTTAGGGAGGTGCTGTTGTTCCGGAGTAGCTCCTGGAGCTCAACATCCTGGTTCTGCTCTTGAGCTAGTTCGTCCTCGCTGATCAGCGTTGGCATCTCGATAGTGTCTACCCGCGAAAGAGCATCTGCGACTTCGTTACTGGCGCCGGATATGAAGCGAAAGTCCGTGGTGAACTGTGATATGTAATTGAGATGCCTGAGTTGCCGCGGCGAGGCCTTGCTTGCAGATTGGGCGAAAGCGTAAATAAGTGGTTTGTGATCCGTTAGCACGAAGAACACAGAGCCCTCTAGATAGTGCCGAAAATGCCGAACGCTGGCATATATAGCGAGCAACTCGCGGTCATAAACGCTATATTTGGACTCGGGCGTCGACAGCTTTCTCTGAAAGAACGCCAATGGGAGCCACCGACCATGCTGTTTCTGCTCCAAAACTGCGCCTACGGCCAAATCAGAGGCATCGGTCGTTAGTCTGAGAGGTGCACTTGCCTGAAAATGGACGAGCAGGACGCAGTCAGCTAAGCTGTTCTTGCATTTAACAAACGCTTCCTCAGTATCCGGGGTCCATACGATTATAGTTTTGCCTCCTTTTTTATTTCCTGCGCACAGCTTGTTAAGTGGGGCCTGAAGTACCGCGGCGTCGCGGATAAACCGCCGATAAAAATTCAGTGCTCCAAGAAACCGCCGAAGATCCTTTATGGTCACAGGTTTTTTAAAATTCCGCATCGCATTAACTCGAGATGCTGGGGGGTGCACGCCCTTTTCGCTTACGATGTGCCCCAGGTACTCCACTTCTCTAACTCCGAACACGCACTTCGAAACATTCACCACAATCCCAAACTTTGACAGCCGCTCGAATATCAGTCGCAGATGCTGCAAGTGCTCCTTCTCCGATCTCGACGCGACCAGTATGTCGTCCAGATAACATACGCAGAAATCGAGCCCTTGAAGCACCTCGTCCATGAAGCGCTGAAATGTTTGCGCTGCGTTGCGAAGGCCGAACGTCATCACCGTGAACTCGAACAGTCCGAAGGGGGTGGTAACCGCCGTTTTCGGGACGTCTTCTTCCGCTATCGGGATTTGATGGAACGCGCGTAACAAATCAACTTTTGAGAAATAGCGCATACCATCCAAGTTTATGGATGTATCCTCGATGTGCCTCATAGGATATTTATCCGGGACCGTAGCGGCGTTGAGGCGACGATAGTCCCCGCAAGGACGCCAAGTACCATCCTTCTTCGGGACGAGGTGCAGGGGACTTGCCCAAGGACTCTTGGAAGGCCGGCAAAATCCTTTATCAAGCAGGAACTTGAATTCGTCTCGTGCTATTCGCAGCTTGCTCTGATTTAGTCGACGTGGGCGGTCCGCCACCGGGGGGCCAACGGTTGTAATAAAATGCTTAGTATGATGCACGGGTGCGGTTGCGGCGGCTGCCGGGTTGGTAAGGCTCGGAAATTCCCTGAGTAATGACGAATACGTTGAATTTCCCGCGACGGTCGAAATGGACGTCTGTTGATGACGACCGATCTTGCCAGAAACACTGGTGCGATTTACGGGGTCCGCGAGCTTATGGTTCTTGAGGTCGATGAGCAGGCCAAAATGCTTGAGGAAATCGGCGCCTAATATTGGGCGCGACACCTTGGCGACACAGAAGCGCCAACGAAACGAGCGTGGAAAACCAAGTGAAATTGAAAGAATTCTGTCACCATATGTGCTGATTACGGTTCCATTCGCGGCAAACAGCTTGAACGGCGGAATGCCTTGCATTGGACGCAGGTGCGAAACTGGGATGATGGAGATGTCAGCCCCTGTGTCAACGAAGAACCTGAACCTTGTGTTTGGGTCGAAAATTTCGAGGCGACTTTTCGAGGAGCCACCAGCTGTCGCCTGCTGGACTAGCGGCTCGACGCGTTTCCCGCTTGCTTGGAGACAAAAGAACATGGCGGCCGACATTGCTTTGCCGCGGCGCCGAAACGGCGATGATAATAACACAACCGGCCGATGTTCCTACGTGGGGCAGCCGATCGAAATGAGGAATGACAAGAGCTGCAACCAGAAGAGCTGCCTTGCCGTGACGATGCTTGAATGCGGCTAACCTCCGTTCTTAACTCGTCGATGCCTTTCAGGATTAATTCGCTGTCATCCGTCGGGCGCGAGGCCGGGTCTTTCTGGACGCAAGATACCGCGTCGGGCGCGCCGACGCTGGCTATACGATCTGCGGCGGACGCTAACTCCTCGAGGCTACAACGATCGCTGACGGCCAGGATTGCGCGGATGTTAGAGGGGAGCCGTTGGAGCCACAATGACTTTATCAAGTTATCCGGTATGGATTTTCCAGCCGTGCATTGCAGGCGGCGCAAAAACTGGGACGGGCGCAGATCCTCCATTTCGAGTCCGAACAGCACGTGGCGTGTTCTCTCCTCCTCCGTGACGCCAAACACAGCCATCAGCCTTCGCTTCAGGGCATCAAACTTTCCCGACTCGGGCGGCTCCTCCACAATGTCAGTGACATGGGACAGGATTGGCATGTCCAATTCGGCCACAATCCTGTCGAAACGTGCTGAGTCTGAGGTAATCCTTCCGGTGCGGAACTGCGCCTCAACACGCGTGAACCACAGTCCTGGGTTGCTATGCCAGAAGGGCGGCAATTTGCACACGATGGCGTTCGCTTCAACGCCCGCGGTGGTAGTGGCAGCGGCGGCTCGGCCGCCCTCATCGGCATCGAAAAATTCGTTAGGCATTCTACTCGCGTCGAGGTCACCAATTTAGCGAGCGGGAATTGAAACGACTAACCGTTTTGGTAACAATACTAACACGAATTTATTTGTAATGTTAAATATATAACTTGCTAGGCACACGATTGAACACGATGACTCCTGGCGATAGAATGGCGGCATCGTCTTCTCAACGACTTCTCGGCAACCGCGCCTGGTGGTCAGTTACGAAAACAAATGGATAGTCGGCAGCAACTTTGATCTGCGTCGGCACAAGCTGATGCAAATTTTTCACGGCTTAATAACGGCGGACAAAGATCAGAAACAATTTCTCTTGCGTTGTGACTAGGGGCACAGAAAACTCTATGCTGATTGTAAAAAAGCGACTTTAAAAAGGAAATACCCCAATAAATATTGTCTGTTTCACTTTATTTAATAAAAATTAATATTCTCATGTTTGTTTTTTACTTATTTTGCTACTTCGTTCGGCTGTTAGAGAATAAATTGTAATTATCAGAATATTTACTTAGTAAACCTAAGTATATATAAAACTTTGAAGCCGAGTCGGCACGGCTTCTCATCATCATAGAGTGGTAAAATTTCACAAGAAAGTTTATATTAGGATTACGAAAATATTTGGAGGGTATGCGTTACAAAATAAAAAAAAAATTTTTTTCGCCCATATAAGGGACACCCTAATATATATTCCTATGCAAGTGGATTAAAAATATGATTCAGCGAAAGGACAAGAAATTATTAACCACATGTTAATAACTTTTTTCGATTTCGTTAAAAATTATTTCCCATCACAATTTTTTTTTATTCAAATTTCAAGCGTCTGGTATGACTCATCACGTATGCCAATAATTTTATGCATAATAACCATCAGTAAACATTACTTCCACTCGCCAAACATCAAATTCATTTTGAAAATTTCAAATCGAAACCATCATTTTCAGCTCTCACCACACCCTTCGGCTGGGTCGTCTCAATCGAAATTGCATTTACATGCAAATTAGTTGGGAATCCAAATTCCAAGTGGTCATTCGTCTGTAAAACCAAATCAAAACGAGAAAGTGTGATCGGAGTCGACAAAGAGAAAGCAGAAGATAGTCAAACTCAATACTGTAATTGGATATCACCGACACACGATAGAATCAAACGGGAAACATCAGAACCACTTCCAATCCGGATAGCACATTAATAGAATGCTTCTGGCTTATAATTAAAACGACATGAAATGCCACTATAGCCGGGTAATACTATTAACAGCCAACATGCACTTCCCCCAAACTGAATTCCAAATTTTGAGTCCTAGCTAAAGCATCCTGTGAGTTGGATAGTGCAGAGAAGTTTTGTATGAATGTGTGGAAGACGCATATTGACAATCACCTCTCCAAAATTCTCGAGCTCATACATAGCTGAGCCTAATGTGAGGATAACCAGTGATGAATATGTGATGAGGATAAAACAGGAAAAGTGAGTACAACTAGGATTAATGTATTCCAGCATATTTGTCGTAATTTCCCAGCCGGCAGCGAAAGGGTGAACATTTTTCATCGTGAAAGTTCTGCCACGAGAGAAAGGAAGAGGATACAGAACAAAACGTGAACTCAAATCTGTTAATTCGTGTTTATGTGATTTTTTCCGAAGCTTCATGGGAAAATTTACGACCGAAATTTTCTTGCTGACACAAAAATCGCATTAACCAGAAGCACGTTTTTTTTTTAGGTTTTAGGTTCGTAAAAGGGATATCCTTGAGCGTGTGTAGTATGTGATATCACGAGTCACAAGTACTGTTCACATTTGTAGAAAATTAATGTCACATTCATATAATTTAAGTTCACCTAGTGAAATCTTCCTACCGACAGTTTCAGAATATAATCTGGATTTACTTTTCTGTTGAAAAATTGGCTCTTATTCTTTATTTTTGCCAGAAATATTTGTCTGCATGAAATAAAATCTTTCTAATAACTTTAGTGACAACATTTATCACTATCCTGCACCTGTTAGAATAATTTATTTTTAAATATCAGTATCCATTAGATCGGGCTTTTTTTCAATAATGTACAAGTTTTTTCTTTTGAAAAGCCTGATGGGTTTCAAGAAAAAAGGCAGTTTGCTTGCGGGTATAAAAGAAACAATAAATGTAAAAGTTGAGTACAAGAAACTAGTTGTATCCTTAATTTGCAAATTTTTCCTCCTTTGCAGCATTACAGACCCCCCCCCCCCCGCCCCTAGGCCTTTACTTCCTACAAAAAACGCCTCGAACTATCTCAGTCAATGGCCATCTCCTTGAATTTCAAAACCCGAGCAGATATGAATTGTGTTTATTGACTGAGTGATACCAGCGTTTCCTGGGTTTCTCAACTGTTCTCCGTCCTTCAGTTTTCCCAACGAATACCTTTTTGGGTATCCGTTGTTTGTCCATGCGATTCACGTGGCCAGCTCATCGCAGCTCCTGCAGTCTTACAATAATTGAAACCTCTGGCTCGTCACAAATTTCATACAGCTCATAGTTGTATCGAATTCGCGATTCTTCTCCATCTAGTTTCACTCCAGATATCCGTCTCGGGGCTCGTCTTTCGAAGGTGTTCAATGGGTTTGCAGATGCTTGGGTTAGGGTCCATGTTTCAAACAAATAGCATAGCAAAAGTTTTATCAAATATTTGGATACTCAGAGTTTTGCTTTCCTATGTATGCAGCTGGTCTTTAAGACCGTCAAAACGGAATAAAATATCTAATTTGCGACCTCCATTCTTCCGTGAATTTCATCTTCTTCATTACAGGTTCTCGTAATTTTGGCGCCTAAATCCCCCGCAGAAGGAATGCCGGCCGACAGGAATACTCTCGGAAGCTAGCATTCTTTGGGGAGTGCCACCCTCACGTATCCGAGGGAATTCCCGCGGAGGGAATTCCGGTCGACAGAAGCACTCTTGGAGGCTAGCATTCCTTGGAAAGCGCCGCCCCCATGGACTCGAGGATATGAGGGGCACCGTGAAGTTCCCTCCTGGGATAACAGGTAGTGACCCTGACTGAAATCTGGGCTACGCTTTAGACTACGAACTGGAATTGATGCTTTGGGCTAGCGGATATGATGATTTGGGCCTAGTTGTTTTGCACGATAGTGCCGAGGTGATACTGGTGCTTGAATGGCTCCAATTCAACAATCATTTCGTCTTCTGGGCAGGCCTTGGAGTACGTTTGAAGTTCATACCATTTTGGTTGGCGGTATAGGTTCGGTTGAGGCGGATTTCCGATTCGCGCTGGTCTGGCTCTAAGCACTTGTCTCCATAAGGGCTTATGTCAACCCTCGCATGACCTCCTTGCTCTGCAAATGTAACCATGGGACCAAAAAAGGCAACTACACCAGGGAGAGCCAATCAAACTGAAGCAATTTCAACTAAAAACCCTAAAAAGGGACAAAAAATCAAAAAGAAGAAAGGAAAACTAATAACAATGATGATGCAACCAGCGGCTGTAGCCACAATGTTTACAGCATATCGGGAGCGGTGCCAACGATGATCTAAATGACGATGAATACAATGACAGAGAAGACAGACAAAAAATGGATTTTAACAGACAGTCTTGTCCAGGCACAGCAAAAAAATAATGCGAGGCCAGAGCGTCCTAAAAAAGAAAAGCGGGAAACTTCGTAGGACGCGCCAAATCTTCGAGCAGTGGGGGAAAATATCGAGAATTCGATGGTTACTACTGTGATCACTACTGACGCAACCAAAGCAAGGGTCATAAATCCCGAAATAATATCAACCCATCCTGAGGTACACAAAGAGATTATGGCAGGAAAAAAAGGAATGACCAAACAAATAAAGCGACGTTGTGTGATTACATCGCTACCTTAAAATGAAGTGGAATTACTGTACTTGAAAACGGAAGCCGATATCCTCTTTCAAGAAAGGTCGTCGCAAAGGGCAATTGCCGTCCAGCGACATGAAGAAGAAAAGCGAGTCCGAAAAGCGGGAGATGTTCCAAGAAGAATACTATCTGCATGCAACTCGCCAAAAATCAATAAAGACTGGGCTGCTTGAACAAGAGGAGCTCCTACACCGCATAGAGCATTGCCGGAGGAGCTGGTTAAAGGCCGAAAAGGACCAGTAGGCGAAAGAAGAGCAAAAGGCTGAAGAAACGCTGAAGGCTAAGCCTGAAGGGCATACAAATAAAGCTCTGCCACCAAGCATCAATAAAAGAATGGCATCTAGCCCTATTGAAAGAGAGCAGGATAAAAGAAGAAAAGAAGAGGCACTTGAGTTCTAGCTGATAGAAGGAGGGAAGAAAGAAGCAAGGAAACTCCTCCAAAAAGTGCCGCAAAATAGAGCTCGTACGGGCGACCCCAAGATGGACGACCGTACGCAGAAGTGCTGCGGGATATCAGGGGAAATGTAGGGCCCGTAGACACCAACACAGCCATTAAAGCCGTACGATATATGTGGTTGGAAACATACTTTTCCGATTTGGAGCAAAGGCTGAAATAAGGAAGTATTCTGCGATGCAGTAAAGAAAGTCTCGGCAGAGGTGCAGCATAGCCTTGCTTGAGCCGATGGCCATGATCAAAATAAGAGACATTGACTGAGTCATAGGCCTGGCCGAAGTAGAAGAGGCCATCGACAGGAATTCGCTTAGTGTGGGCGATGCTGACACAGGAAACCCTAGGGGATACCGCATGGCCATCATTGACTTGATCAAAAAGGACGCCGAACAATTTCTGAATAAGGGAAAAGTAAGAATAGGGTGAGATAACTGCAAATTACAGCAAAGAGCAGCGCCTCTCAATGTTTCAAACACTTTGGCTATGATCACACCGCACAAGTATGCTGAGGACCCGATAGGAGTTTTTAACACGCTTTTCTTTGTTGATGGTTCACCATATACCTTAGTTTTCTAATTTACAAAAAAAAAAAAAACACTTTAAACATTTTTTTTAACTAACATACATCAGATTATAAAGGTTAGAATAGGCGAGATGATAGAAAAATAATGAGTCAGTTTTGAATTTTTGTCAAAAGCACAAAAAAAGGATAATTCATTAAAAAAGAGAATTTTTTTTTATGATTAGTATTCTGAAAGAGATAAAAGTGAATAGGAGTTGATATTTTCAATTTGAGAATTAGAGGAGTGTTTGAATAGGAAAAATCCCCGTTGGCAGCACCAGCCGGAAAGGTAAATTTCTCGTATGTAGCGTAAAGTTTCGAAAAAGAATTTGGCTTGCACTACTAAACTTCTTTCTGCAATTTTCGTAGTACCACATGGGTATTTATTAACATTAAAAAAAATCTGGTCACGTTCGTTTTTAGAGACCTTTTATCGAGGCGCAAATATTTTGCTAATTAAATTGAGTTGCACGCGTATGGATTACATATTGAAAATCGGCGGATCATAAATTGTTGTAAACATATAAATACCGGTTTCGCCTTTCTCGCATTTGCTGTTTACACAGTTCACAGTGGTAACCACACAAAGGTTTAAATAGCTCGAATAGTTAATTTCAAAAGATTTCCATAAAAGTTTAATCAGCACTTGCGTTGCACTTAATATATACATTTTCAATTTTTTTCTGAACTGTGAGGGCCGTCATTTCAATTTTTATTGAAATCGGCTGCTTAAAATATTAAGCTGTAAATTTTCGACTTTTTTATTTGTCATTCGATTTGCATGATTAAATTAAATTAACTTGCCTTAATAACTTATAATTTCAAGTTTCAACGGAATCTGTTGAGAATCTTGGCTGCTAGAGGGCTACAGAAATAAAAAAAATTGTATGCCACCCCCTTGTATGGGGAGACCCGCCTGTATGGGGAGACCCCCCTTAAATCACTAAAAATATTTTCTTACACTGCAAATTTCAAGAGGCACCACTTTTGACCTACGTAGAAAATTTCCTCATTCTAGCTCATGTGCTTTGCGAGAAAACTTGTTATGACGCACGAACAAACGGGCGGACGGACGGACAGACAGACAAGTCACGATTTTATAATTTTTTAGGGTATTGTTAAAAATATTTTACAATATCTTAAAAATGATCTGGTTTATAAGTTCTTTCAAGTAAAGTCATTTAAAGCGTTTCCATGAAAAATATTCATTATTTCAGTTGGTATTAAAATAGCGAATTGCGCTTGCCTTCAGACCTTTGGGGGCCGCCATTTTGAATGCATGCATTTGATTTTGGATTATTTTAAATCTGTGTATGCTAGGACCTCATCAATCAATGTACTATCTCGTTCAAATAGGAGTTTCACTCTAGACAGGGCAAAATAATTCAATTTTTAAAGAAAATGGCAGCTAAAAATATTAGGCTTTAAATTTTCGACTTTTTTATTTCTCATTCAATTTTAATAATTTCCTGCAAAATACAAGAACATAGCACAGGGACTCATAATTTCAAGTTTCATCAAAATCCGTTGGAAAATGTGACCGCTAGAGGGCCACAAAGACATGAAAAAACGCATATTTAAACGGCCGCCATTTTGAAATTTGCAAATGCATGATCACCAAAATATCAAAAACTGTAGGTCCAAGTAATGCCTATTTTGAAACCAAGTTTCATATATGTCGGATCAAAATTACGACTTTTAAAAGCCTTTGAAATTTTGACCTTCAACTGGCCGCCATTTTGTTTTTTGCAACCTGACCTCCAGTTTTTTTACGTAATTCTTTAGATACTCATAATTTCTATCAAATTATCGAATTTCGTGAAAATTTGTAGAAAGCTTTGACCACTATTACAACAACAAAATTTTGCACGTTATATGACCTTTGAGCGGCCGCCATTTTGTTTCTGCCGTACCGACTTTGGATTTTTTATTGTGAGATTCATCACATACATCAATGAACCCTTGTACCAAATTTCATCCAAATCGGAGCTATACTTTGGCCAGAACAGAAATCACGATTTTTCGTCTAAAATGGCCGCCATTTTGTTTTTGCATGGCCGGTATAGCTGGTTCACGAACTTAACCGAGATAATTACCGAATACACCTTTCCTGAAAATTTGGTGAAAATCGAAGCAAAATTGCAACCTCTAGCGTGGTCACAAATTTCGTTATATCCCATATATATATATATATATATATATATATATATATATATATATATATATATATATATATATATATATATATATATATATATATATATATATATATATATATATATATATATATATATATATATATATATATATATATGATGCTCTCCGCAATAGGTAAATTTCTCTCGAGAAATTTACCTAAAAAGAAAGCTTTGATTTGGGAGGAAGCAAAGAAAGCTTTTGTTTGAAAACATTTCCCAGAAGAAAGAAAAGGATAATTGTTAATTGAGAAGTAGCAAAAGAAGATTCATGAAGAATAAGCAGAAAAGATTGGTTGAGGCAATTTTTAAGAGTTTCTTGAAAAGAAAAGTCCCAGAAGACAATAAGTTACATCACAACGTCAATTTCTTATCTTCAAGAAAAGAAGAAGATCCACAGGAATAATTTTACCAAGCAAATTAGTTATCTTGTGTTATTGTTTTTTAGAAGCGAAAAACAACTTGGTGATCTTCTATTAAGGAAACCAGAGGTGATGTATAAGGATAAAGAGTTGGTCGTGGAGACGACAATAAACACGGAAGCTCCCAAGTGCTGCTTTGTTACCGTGGTCAGACATGTTGTTCGGTGCGGAGAGTCCTAATACTGCTCGAGACTGCCTTGTATAGTTTGCTGACTTCTGAGACCTTGATCACCAAACAAAGGGACTTTCTAATCCCACAAAAATCAAGACACTTCCACATTCGCATCGAGTCGGACTTTTTAGCTTTGATTGACTGTTCTCAAAACATTTTATTTCTACAACTCTCGCCTAGTGGTGTGGTGTCAATTCCAATTCCGTGCAATATACCCGCGATTTCGTTTAGAGACTGAGTGATTACGAGCCAGTGGAGCCAATTGACAAGTGTGGTGTATTTTTACGGGAACTTTCAACTTTCAGCGTGTGCCTGTGTTCCTTTAGATGAAGCCGCGCCTGGCTGTCAGTCCGTCACTGCCTTTCCCAAAGCACACGTTTGCCTTCCTTGTATACTTGGATATCTTAATGGCAAATGTCATCAAACAAATCTGCATTGAAAAGCAGCAGAATATTTATTGAAAAAGAAGAAAAGAGTCGGAATAAGAACATCCAGAAGAAGATTTTTTCAATAATCTATGAAGAAGATCAATTTCCATTGGGATCCTAGGTAAGTTTTTTTTTGTTTTTGTTTTTTTAACTATCATAATCGATTAGCCAAAACTATCATAATTGATTAGCCAGAACTATCATAATTGGTTAGCCAGAATTATCATAATATAATTAAATTTTAAATTAGGATATTTGATTTTTTTTTAAATTCAATTTTCGTTTAAAAATTAATATATATATATATATATATATATATATATATATATATATATATATATATATATATATATATACATTTTATATTATATTTTATATAAACACATTGAACACTTTATTTTTTTTTTTTTAATACATATTTCAAGATGATCATAGGGTAAAATCTCTTAGGTGAGTGATGAATCACCTCCCTTACTATACGTCGATCTGACGAGCTAAGAATGGTAAATTAGTGATTCCCTTCGGTCGGTGACTCGAGTGGGTTAACCTTTTACACAAATGTAGTTATTCCTATGTGGATATTTTCTTTCTGAGTGATTAATTAATTTGACTGTCCTATTAATATTCAAAATTCAAAAACTGTAATAAAATTTTCTGTTCTCCACATATAAAGCACCATTAACCTCCCCTGAGAGTGAATTCGATATAACCAAAACTGGATCTTGGGTACGTCTAGAAATCAGTACAATATCAGATTCCCCAGACCCAAGCCAAAATCAATGCTTCGATGACCCACAGCTTGCAGGTAAACCTACACCACAGTTCAACCGCTCAAATGAGTTTTAAAAGTTTTCCAGGCATATGAAAGTCGACTTTTTGCTGCTGAGTGAGCAACACCATGATAAAAATTTGAGCTTAATTTATTCTGATGAAAATGATACTGCCACAATCTAGGTTCAGAACAGTGATTTCCAGGCGAAGAGATTGGACGGAAGATAGATTCGCGTGAGTTCGGTTCTCAGGGACCATATTTTTTAGTGTGTACCTAAACGCCAACAAATCTATATCATCTTTCCAATCCTAGCTTAAGGCTTTAGACGGCATTGCCTCGAACGAAGATGGCCACGTGCTCGTCGGGGAGGACTTGAACGCTAAAGCAATCGAATGGAGCATGCCTTAAACAGATCCACAAGCAAAATGAGTCCAAGGAATGGCGGTCAGGACAGCGCTCGTCGTACTAAATACCGAAAATATGCCAATTTTCAACCGTATTGGCTTACCGGACGTGACATTTGCCTCAGAGTGCTTAGTACGGGGGATACACAATTGGAAAGTACTAGAGGACTACTCAGCCACTGATCATTAGTGCATTCTGCTTGAGATCAGTGATCCTGTCCTCCAACGTCCGTGCTCTCTGCTTTCTACAATTGGGTAGAAAATCGGAAAAAAGAACGTCCAGAAGCTCGTCCAGGTGCTCACAGCAGGTGCCCTTTTCAGAGAGATTCGTAGGGTATGGAAGAACAGGCAGCTCCAGACGTGGTATACTCAACTATGAGCATCATTGCCCCACCAAAAATTCCAGCATGGCAATCCCCCAGTGTACAGTGTCACTGCGGGTATTCAGAATTGCTCGAATATCCTAGGTAGTTCTCGTCAAAACGTTCGCCAATATACAAAAAACGGATTGAATGACTAGAGATCTATATAAAGCCGAGCTAAATGAATGGGAAAGGGTAGGGAGCGTGAATTAAATGCGATATTGATTGATAGTGAATTCAAAAGTTTTCGTAATAGATTTGAAGACAGTTGAAACATTAATTTATAGACAAGTGAAAGTAAATTAAAATCTTATTTGTTTAATAGTGAAATTAATTACTGTGTAAATAAACTCTTTTAGCATAATCTAAAATACAGTGCGTTTTCAGTTTCCCGGGATATTAAACTTATCGGCTGCGAACCGTAATACTTGACAGTGGTGCCAGAAGTGAGAAAGTAAATTTCAAAAGTGAAAACTTTAAAACATTACACAATAGTGAAATTTAGCGTGAAAACTGGTGGGGAAAAGCCGAAACAATATAAATACCACAAAGCTTACATTTAAAAATTAATGAATTGACCATATTGGAGCTTTAGGAGGAGTTGAAAAATCGAAATATGGCTACGCAAGGTACAAAAGCCATACTGATTGCACGCTTGCGTGACGCGATCAAGTCAGAAGGCATATATCTTGATCCGGGTGAGCCCTCAGATGCGGAAAAAGGCACAGAAGGTAAAAAAGTAAAAGCACTATAATCAAAGGAACCAGAAAATGCACTGATGCAAATGTTGATGCTGTTGCAGCAAGTTTAGCGACAACAATCATCCAGTTTAACTGTAAAGCTAAACGAACAATTAGCGAAGCTGGACCAAAAAGCATTCGAAATCAAGGTAGACATAACGCAGACCCTGGATAAAACAGTCAACTGACTTGAAGGCAGATTTGCAAAAACAGTCAGCTGAAATAGAAGCGAAGCTCGGTGGTCTGACCAACCAAATTAAATGGTTCACCAGGTCGAGGAGAGAATCAACCATGATATCAGCCAGGTCAAGGAGAGAATCAACCATGAGATGGAAAACATGAAAACGGAACTGGAAGGAGTGAAGGCAGTAGTAACCACCTCACCAGCCCCACTTATAACCGCAAGACACATCTAGAAATGTGAAAGCACCAATATTTGACGAGAAAATGATCGAGAGTATTTACAAAACCCAGTTTGAAGCTGCCGCTATAAAAAATCACTGGAATGAGCAACTGTATTAATTCTTGCACTCAAACTCGGCTGCTATAATGAATGCGCTCAACATGCGTTATGGAGGCGATTATCTGAAGGAGATTTGTTGGTCACAGCTACGGCATTGGATGCAGAAGTCTGGTGAAACCTTACAGCAGCTAGACTAAGACATTGAGCGA
The DNA here is from genome assembly GCA_963969285.1 of Odontomyia ornata. NCBI lineage: Eukaryota > Metazoa > Arthropoda > Insecta > Diptera > Stratiomyidae > Odontomyia > Odontomyia ornata. The sequence goes on from OZ017742.1 coordinate 78,761,262, forward strand.
CTGGCACTTTTGGCTTACCCAGCTTATGACCCAGAACATCAAGATGACGCAGCAACAGAGACATTCACCAGCGCATTAAAGGACCAGGAATTGCAACAAACCGTAAATTTAGCTCAAAAGTAATTGGATAAGGACGCATTGGCTTTAAAGCCTGAACTTCGAGGCAGCGAAAAATATGACTCGTACCACTGCCCGGGTTCGCGAAATAGTGACAGACGAGTGCAGATGTAAGCGCGTGGAAATTGAGAGAGACCCCCAGGTAAATGGTGCGCCTTTGTGCTGGAATTAAGACGAGAAGGGCCGCCTGCAAAGAGACTGTAAGAAGCGAAGAAAACCGACCTATTGTCTAGGGTGTGCAGCTAGGAGGAGATTCAGACTGAGTCAGGAGCCCAGAATAGAAGCTCTTCAAACTGAGGGGTTGGGAAATATGTAAGAGCCAACTTCATGGGGCAGAGGTTGATTTGGTGGATCGATGTTCTCAGCACCACCATCAGCGTATCAAGACTACATCGGGGAGAAGCAGACTCATGCCCTTTGGGTCAAGTAGACGGAGAACTTTGCACCATAACAATCGACACTGGTGCAACCCGATTGATTATCCGAAAAGACCAAGCGAGGCAAGAACAACTTTACAAAGGCAGGATTTTTTGACTACGGAGAGCTACGGGAGAAAGTACACCGGTCCATGGAGAGGTCAACCTTCAGATACAGTTGGGAGACCTTACGTTCCGACATAATTTTCTGGTCGCAAACACTATGCATGACTGTATTCTTGGAATAGATTTTCTGCAACTACATGGAATCACGTTGGATTTGGGCAAACGGGTATTGAAATGGCAGAATGTCGAAGTATTGATAGAGGATCCCTGCGTCCAAATTCTCAAGATGAATGTGGTAGTATGTGCCGACACTGATGTACCGTATTCTTCTGAAAGCATTGTATGGGCCAAGCTTGATGGTGATTCTTGAGACCACCGATCTTATCTGATAGAGCCAATGAAGACGTCCGCATTGCGCAGTTTGACTGAAGGACGAAGCCTTGTTAGATCTATAAGGAACGGATACGTGCCGGTTAGAGTCCTTAACACAACAAACTCAACCACAAGGATCAAAGCGGGAGAAGTCATCGGCAGCTGCCAGCTCATTTCCACCGTCACCTCTTTGGAAGCTATTCAAGCAAGCCTCTGATCTAGTCACCAAGCACAGTAACATCTTCTCAACAAGCCCGGTTGACCAAGGCCAAACGAGTATGGTAGCTCACGTCATAGATACACGGGGAGCCAAGCCAATTTTGCAAGCACCGAGACGTCTTCGAATAGCCAAACAAAGAGAAGTGAGTGCATTGATTTCAGACATGGCAAAACAAAGTATTATCGAGCCTTCTGTCAGTCCACGGGCCACGCCAGTAGTTCTCGTAAAGAAAAAGGATGATAGCACTCGTTTTTGTGTCGACCATAGGCAGCTTAACGACGTCACTTAAAAAAGATTGTTACCCATTTCCACGCATCGACGACATCATGATCGACGGAATATGGATTTCTACACTCGATCCCAAGAGTGGCTACTGGCAGGTAGAAATCCACAAGAAGGACCGAGAAGAGACAGCATTTTCGGTTGGAACTGAATTGTGGCAATTTGTGGTGATAGCTTATGGGCTTTGCAATGCTCTACCCACCCTCGAATGCCTGATGGAATACGTGCTGCAAGACCTGACCCGGAAGACCTGCTTGGTGTACCAAGATGACATCATTGTTATCGGGAGAACATTCGAACAGCATGTGCGGAACTTAGAAGAGGTTTTCTCCCGATTGCAACTGGCTAATTTGAAACTTATTCTCAACAAGTGTATCCTTTCCACAGCTGAAGTAAAATATCTGGGACACATTGTATCAGCAGAACGGGTCAAAACCGACCCTGAGAAAATTGAAGCCGTGAAAAGCTGGCCAACACCAAACAACAAGCGCCACCTATGAAGTTTCCTGGGTCTGGCAACCTACTATCGAAGATTCGTCAAAGACTTTGCCAAAATAGCTAAGTGTATCCATCAGCCAACCGAGAAAAATCGTCCGCATGCCTGGAATGAACAACGCCAGGTAGCCTCTGAGACCTTGAGGGAGAAGCTGCATGATACCCTCGTCCTGGCATATCCAAAACCCTGTAAAATGTTTGTAGTTGACACAGATGCGAGCAACGGCGGGATTGGAGCTGTACTCTTCCAGCACATCAATGGCGAAGAAAGAGTCCTCTCGCATTACAATCGAGTTCTCTCAAAAAGTGAGAGGAACTACTGCGTGACCAGGAAGGAGCTATTGGCTATAATGGAGGCCACCAGGCAGTTCCACAAGTTCCTATATGGCCAGAAATTTATTCTTTAAACAGACCATTCATCGCTGAAAAACCCCGTGGGACAAGTTGCGAGATGGATTGAAAGATTGCAGTCATATTATTACAAAATACTTCATTGGAAGGGCGAAGTTCATGGAAATGCTGACGCCGTTCATCTTCCATGTCCAGCTAATTGCAAGCATTGCCGACGGATTGAGCAAAAGGAGCCAGCCGTTGATTTGCAAGTGATAACGGCCGAATTCGATGAAGGTTGGTCATTGGAGGAGATTCAAAATGCCCAGTTATCCGATGAACACATCGGGCCGTTACTCGTATGGAAGAAGACAACTGGGCAACCTGAGTGGAATGATGTTTTGATGCATGGCATAACCCTGAAAAGTTATTGGGAACAATGGAACTTCCTTCAGGTGGAGGGTGGCGTATTCAAGCGGAAATGGAAAATGACGGACGGCAACTCCTATAGGATGCAAACTATACTTCCCGGAAACGCACGAACAATCCTCGGGAAGTCACTTTGGTGTTAAGAAGACCTTAGCGAAATCGCAGGAAAGGTTCTACTGGCTCCATGTTCGAGAAGACGTAGAGAACTGGTGTCGTAGATGCACAATTTGTACTTCCGTCAAAGATCCAAAGTGACGATTGAGCAGTCAAATGCAAACCTATACCGTGGGGGTATCGTTTGGAAGGATTGCTGTTGACATCCCCGGCCCCTTTCCTGAATCTGAATGAGGTAATCGATACGCGCTGGCCGATAATTTCAGCCAATTATTTCACTAAGTGGCCTAAGGTCTACCCCATTCCCAACCAGGAAGCAACTACTGTAGCCGAACAGCTAGTGTTTCATTGGGCTAGTAGGTGCGGCGTAGCTTGCGAACTGCATTTAGATCAAGGCCAAAACTTTGAGTCACTAGTTGTTGATGAAACATGCAAGCTGCTGGGAACACGGGAAACGAGTACAACACCGCTGCATCCCCAACCCGATGGAATGGTCGAACGTTTCAACGGCACACTCAATAAACACCTGGCCAAGATGGTTAACGAGAACCAAAGGGACTGGAACTGGTACATTCCATTATTCTTGATGGCGTATAGAGCTACCGAACACGCATCGACGGGCCATGTCCCAGCCAAAGTCATTTTTGCAAAGACAATTCGTTTCCCGGCTAATATGAAGTTCGAAACACCCCCTGAGAAACCCCAAACTATCTCGAAGTACGCAAATGAGCTAAGGCAATGGTTGAACCAGATACATCGGACAGTGCAAAAACGCCTCGAATCAGCTGCTGACCGTCTGAAGACCAGGTATGATCTATAGGCAAATTCTACTGGCTTCCAGCAAGATGACTTTGTGCGGCTGTACAACCCACAACGGCGGAAGATTAGGTCTCCGAAGTTGCAGCATAATTGGGAGCGACCATACCGAGTTACAAGGCGAATCAATGAAGTCGTATATCGCATACAGGAACATCGTAAGCCGAGAGCCAAAATGAAAATCGTGTACCTAGACCTCCTTGCCGCGTATTAAATCCAGGGAGACTTAACTACAACTGGCGACACATCTTTTCGGGGTGAAAAGAACTGAATTGGGGGCAGTGTTACATGCCAAAAGAATTCTGCAAGCTACTGTCGCAATTATTGTCGCAACTATTAATAACATCATGAACAACCAAGAGAAGACAACGAATGTACTCCAAAGCACATGAGTGGACTAAGTAGATCCATGATCAATATCTGAAAGTAACACCAATGCGGGTATTTAGAATTGCTCGAATATTCCAGGTAGTTCTCGTCAAAACATTCGCCAATGTACGTGAAATGAATTGAATGACTAGAGACCCCTTTTAAGTCGAGCTGAATGAAAGGGAAAGGATAATAATAATAACTGCGATAAGAGTGGAGCGCGAATTAATGGCGATATTGATTGATAGTGAATTAAAAGATTTTCGTGATAGATTTGAAGGCAGTTGAAACGTTAATTTATAGACAAGGGAAAACAAATGGAAATATGTTTGTAAAATAGTGAAATTAATTATTGTGCCAATAAACCCTTTTAACTTAATTTAAAAGACGGTGCGTACTCACTTTCCCGGGACATTAAACCTATCAGCTGCGATATAATTTGTAAATTTTATGTTTTACTCCATAAAACCAGACTGGTACGCCAGTCAACATAAAACCCTTGCTTTCACAAAGTTTAATCAAGTGAGATACAGCCATTTCAATTATATTGAAATGCACTTATATCATGTGGTAGTGGATAGTATATATGATAAATCGACCTCCTCCTTCTTCGTAGTACTACTGCCCCTCTCGAGTCTTCGCTTCCTGCACAAACGCTTCCAATTATCTCGGTCCATTGACCGCGTCCTCCAATTTCGAAATCCAAGCTGTGATGAACTATCTTCGTCGACCGAGTCAGACCAGTGTTTCTTCGGTTTCCCCATTCGTTTCAGCACTTCAATTCTTCTAACGAATACCTTTTTAGGAATCCGTTTTTCGTCCATAGGATCCATGTGGCCAGCCCATTGCAGCTTCCGAAGTTTAATAAACGATGAGACCCCCGACTCGTCAAAAATTTCATACAGCTCATGATTGTATCGAGTTCGCCATTAGTCCCCGTATAGCTTCGCTCCAATTATTCGCCTCAGAACCTGTCTCTCGAAGCGTTCAATGTACGAGTATTTGCGGATGCTTGAGTTTGGGTGGATGGCTTACATCCATAGCATAGCACAGGAGTTATCACAGATTTGTATACTTGGAGCCTTGCTTTCCTGTACATGCAGCTGGTCTTCAAGACCGTCAAAACTGAATAAAATACTGTATTTCATTTACGAGCTGTCTTCTTCCACGTATTTCGTTTTTTTTCCTGACCGGTTTTCATTATTTTAGCGACTAAATATAAAATTATCATCATCGACCTAGGCACAACAATTTTCTTCAAATTCTTATGAAAATTTCAAAGATAGTGTTCTCTTAAAATACACACTTAGAAATTTTATTTAAGATGCAACAAAATGGGGGCTTTTTTTGTGTCTATGAAAGCTTCCAACTTTCGTATACAATTGAACCATTTCTTATATGCTGAACGGATTCAGAGTTCAAGTAATCGATTCATATCAGAAAAGTAGTGTTGAATCTTAAAATCAATAATTTTTTGAATTCATTATTATTTCGAAATCATGGTCTCATTAAAATCATTTATATTTTTTTAACATTGGAGTAAAAATTATATTTACCTTAAACTCTCAAATCATCTTAAATATCAAAACTTATAATAAAACTATTCGGGAGACTAAACCACTAAAGAGTCCTACTTGTGTTAAAACATTCTATTGTCCTTATTTGTTAAGTAATTCAATATAAAGCACCCACTTCTAAGGGACGATGACACACTCCAAAGAGTATTTGCAATATCTTTGTGGCACATTTCATTTTAATATGTTTTGGGACTGTCATTATTGCCACTCATCCACTCATATTCATATTACAAAGCAAATAGATCAGGACAAGCTGATAAGGAGGGAAGGTAATGACGATGAAACAATTGGATTAACGATTTCATAAAAGAAAAGGAAATACGATATTGTCTCGTGGCACCCAATGCCAATATTATTCTTTGTTAGTTCACCTTTTAAATTGCTATGACACACAGACAGCAGGGAATTTCCTTTTGTTGAAATTTCCGGCAGGTTGTCAGTCAAAGAGCAATGTTGAACTTAATGTCAATGTGTCTACACATGAATATGACGTAATCAGCATATCCTGGGATTATTTCATTTATTTTTTGTGACTTTATGATGAAATAAGTGCTGACGTTAGATGATACTTTAAGTGGAAATTCGACGGCATAATACATAAATTTAATACAACTAATACCAGCATCTTTTAAGTACTGGATTGTAAATTTAAAGACAGTCTTACTACTGTGTTTTTTAAACTGACAGTCAACATGTAAAACCAATTTAATCCCTCGTAACAAATTTTCAAAACGTAACGAAGACGTATGCTTGAAACAACTTACGATGCATTTAAATATTCATAAGATCGTTACACTTTCGCGATACTGTTTGCACTTTAAAAGTGAAAAAGAATCCTTAAAGGCTGCCTGCAGTAAAACTTTGATAGTGAAACACTTCCTTGTATAGTATCAGAGGGGAGCATAGAAAATCGTTGAGCTAGGAATGCCTGTAATTGCTCCCTAATGTACCCCTTGCTGGCTGCGGCTTTGAGGATTGAATTTATTGTACCCTCACTTTGTGTATCATATAAAAAGTAGAACAGAATAATAGGTACAGTGATAGTTGAAATATTTAGAACTAGAGTAAATATATACGAGTAAATCTAGGCTTTTTCGGCTTTACTGAAAAATTAGCTAGAGCAAAGAAACTTGATTGATTTTTTGGCTGAAAAATGCTTCAATGATTTGGATTCATATCGATAATGCTCATAATACTCAATATTTCATATTGTTGCCCGTATCAGGTGCACATAATTAATTACTGTCGCGAAACTAGAAACTATTGTGATAATTTGAGAGAGGGATCTGATTTGGTATTCGGCACTCTGGCAGCCCCAATCGGTTCAACAAGTGCCGGGGTTACAGGCCTCCGTCTGGGAAGCACCGTGAGTCGATGCGGCTTCGTTTTTAGGGTTTTGTAAAATCATTTTACAAAACCCTACTAAAATCGCATCCCATCTGTCCGTGTGTCACACCACTTTTTCTCGCAAACTACATTAGCTAGGAACATAAGATTTTGTAAGTAGGTGCAAACTGACGCCCTCTTCAAACTTTCACCACAAAAATAAATTTATAAGGTATTTAAGGGGGGTCTCCCCATATGGGGCAGTGGCTCCTGAAAAACAATTTCATCGCATGTAGGCAATATGGGCTTCAAATGGAGGGTCTTAATGAGAAGTTTTCAAAACAGGTTTTAAAATGACATGTTTTGCTTTGTGGGGACTTAAGAGGGTGAAGGCGAATCTTCCGCACCTGATTACGGTATTGACATAGTAACCATGCCCCCGAAATAGAAGTTGGGCCACGGGCTAACTCTCCGCCCCTAGAAAACCTTAAAATGTTTCGAAACCTGTAGATGAGCCTCGGAATGGATTGAACTCAAGGCTACGACCTCGCAATCGGAAAAAGGACTATGATATTGGATCCTGTAATTTCAGATCACTCAATTCCCTGGCGTTGTTAAGAACCTTTTACAACAGGTATATAAATTAAAAATACCGGCAATCCATGAAATGAATTGGACTGGAAAAGACATTCAAGACATGAGATCACACTCAATATTCAAAAGTGGGAAGCCTACTGAAAAACGAGAATTTGAAGCGGCCTTTCTTGTGGATAGGGGGTTCAAATCACACCTTATTGATTTTAAGGCCATAAACGAACGGTTGTGTGTGATCCGTATGTAAGCGAAATTTTACTAAACTTGGCTGATAAACGTTCATGCCTTAACCGAAGGAAACGATGAAAAAACAAGAAACGTTTTGCAATCTCCTGGAAAGACTAGTCGACTCATTGTCTACAAACGACACAAAATTAATTCTGGGTGATTTCGACGCTAAGCTATTTCATCGGCGAACGATTGGAGGATATAGCCTCTACGATGAAACAAATGACGACGGCCAGCGCCTGATTTGCATGTAGCAGAAATCTAATCATATATTCGACTTGCGGACCACATAGACGCAGGGGCGGATCGTGAATTTGTGGGGCCTTGGGCTGAAACTACTTGCGGCCTTTCTAGGTACTCAACTAATAGCCATGTCAAAAAACTGTTTCTATAATGATCGGCCCATTCATAAAATGACCTGGGTGTCACCGAATGGCAACACACAAAACCAATCGATTATGTTCTGATTCAACTACGTTGGGCTTCAAGCATATTTGACGTCCGTACAAACCGAGGAGTCGATTGAAACTCAGATCATTACTTGATCAAATTAACCTTTTGATGTTGTTCGTCAAAGGTATATTCGACAAAGACCAGCTTGCTACAAAAATTTGACATCGAAAGGCTCCAAACGGCGTCTGTGGCCAAAAATTTCATGGAGACCCTCGACAACCAGCTGAATCCCATCTTATCAGATGCATCGTTAAAGACGAGTAACGAGTTCTGGATAGAAGTGAAAGCAGCTATTAATACCGTAGTGGAACAGACGATTGGACATCAAGCCCGGCGTAAGAGGAATGATTGGTTCGATGATGAGTGCCAGAATGCGTTCGATAAAAAGAATCAGGTGTACAAAAAAATGCAGGCAGGAAAACCAGGGCGAAGAGAGAACACTATGATAATCTCAGAAGAGAAGCCAATAAGACAATTAGGATTAAGAAATGAAAAAACTATGACCACCAATTGAGAAGTATAGATGTAAGTTTAGCGAGCAACAAAACAAGATAGGCATACAAAGTAGTGAAAAGCGTGAAACGTGGTTATCAGCCCAAGACCGACTCTGTCGTGATAACATTGGCAATATCATCGCTGATGAAGCCAAGATTAAGGAAAGATGGGCCACATTTCAAGAACCTCCTTAACCCTCCGCACAGCTCCAGATCACCGAAGTCTATAGATGTATGCGGAGAGCTTTTACATAACCAGTATATCCTTTGTATGCTGGTATGAACTGGAAGCTCGATTTGATGTGTATCCTATATACATCATCAAGACTCCCGGTGAGAGATCCCTCTGTGCCACACTTGCCAGCTACGTTATCCATCGAAACTAGAACAACAAAGACGAGAGTTAATTTTTAAGGAACTACCTTAATTAGATTGTTCATTTTTTAAACATTAAAATTACAACCGAATTGATTGATTAACTAACTTTCAATATTGGGTGAAGCGGTTATCACTTTTACCTCAACTTAAAGCACTTCACAGGTGAAAGCCAGCCTGTAGAGGGAACTAAGAAGACGGGCTTGTGGATCGGGATGGCCACATGGTGTGAAATGCCAAAAGGCCGATGGAGGATCACGGCTCAAGCCAACACCTCACCCCTTACTACTTAGTCGTATACTGAATAGCACTTCTAAGTACTCAAACGTAGTTAATAATAAATGGGTAGCAGCATTGCAGGTAGATCAACAACAGACCAATTGTTCCCAGTCAAGCAGGTACTTGAAAAATGCTGGGAGTTCAATATAGACGTACACCAAGTTTTTGTTGACTTCAAGCAAGCATACGACAGTATTCATCGTAATGTACTGTACCAAATAATGCTTTACTTTGGCATTCCGGCCGAATTAGTCCATCTTACTAAAATGACAATGACGTCGACAACCTCCCAAGTCCGCATCAATAACCAACTCACAGATGCCTTTGACGCAAATATCGGACTAAAGCAGGGAGATGGGCTGGCCCCATTGCTATTCGATTTGGCTCCAGAGTACGTCATAAGGAAGCTACCTGTCGTTACGTGAGGTACATTACTATACAAGTCAAGCCAAGTAGTGGCGTATGCGGACGATATCAACATTCTGTCACGGTCATTAACAACTGTCAAAAAACTTTTCCTGAACTTCGACAGCGAAGCAAAACTAGTAGGGCTACAAATCAGTGAAAATAAAACAAAGCTCATGACGCAGTCGAGGAAGAATACCTCAAATACACAAAATATCACACTTGGTGAATACAGTATCCAAAATGTGAGTGAATGTGGGCATTCATACCAAAATAACGAAAATGGGTAATGAAAGAAACGAAATACGCCGAAGAATACAGCTCGCTGATAATTTGTGAGTCTCTTTGCCAATGAAATTTAACCACTGTTGGTCATTTTTGTGTGCTTAAGTCAGTTGGCATTCCTATTTTTGTTCTTACTATGTAATAAGATTGTTAGCCTAGCCATTCAGCAAATGTTGTAAAGTTTATAACAACCACGGATGTTAAAATAACGAAAATGGGTAATGAAAGAGACAAAATACGCCGAAGAATACAGCTCGCTGAAAATTTGTGAGTCTCTTTGCCAATGAATTTTAACCACTGTTGGTCATTTTTGTGCGCTTGAGTCAGTTGGAATTCTTATTTTTGTTCTTACTATATAATAATTTTGTTAGCCTAGCAATACAGCAAATGTTGTTAAGTTTATAACAACCACGGATGTTACCGCAGTTGCGGACATTAAGGTCTAGCAGAGGGGAGTGTCATCGGGGGTGGAATGCTGAGGCCGGCTAGCACTCGGTCGTGTCGCGGGTCGTCCGGGGCACTCTCTGCTCATGCTGAGTCACTCTTCACATAAAATTTAACACAAAAAGAAACGGGCGGGAAAGGAGGTCATCCTGAGAAATGAAAGATTAATAATTTTAATAAATTGGGGTGATTTTATTCACCACTAAGCAGAATCCAAAAAAAAAGTATTTGCAAATAAAAAAATATATAAAAAAAGCCCCCTTCAAAATTTGAAAAATTAAGCTAATATGTAACACAATAAAAGAAGTCAAGAGCTTGTTTTTCTTTGTAGCCCTGCAGCCCCTTTCGGGCTTTCGCTTAGAGATAGAGTATCTCATTGTCATGATCGAGTGTATCGACACTCCACAAGGTGATATGATCATTATCATGCTTTGGCCGTATGTCCGTCCACCCAGCTGCGATACGTTCTGATTTTAAACCAGCACGTATCATAACTGAACAGGCTTACAGTCCGTCCGAAGAACCACTCGAACTGAATCTCGTTGATGCCAACGAGACTTGAACCGGAGACCTTCAGCTCCTACGGGCTTAGTGCTCTAACCACCAAGCCACACGGACTGATCCAATATAATGAAGAACAAAAAAAAAACAAGCTACTTTGACCAGAATATAACCTATAAAATATTGAAAAAAGGCAGATTGATACTTACTTATTTCCTTGCAGAGCTTCGAGTGCCCGGTGAAATACAAAAACAGAAGCATGGGATGCTGGAAATTAAAATTCGAAGTTAAAATAAAAAAAACCGAACTGCTACTTTCAACACTCCAATCCATCGTTCTATCAAAAGAAGAAGAAAAATTTAATGTCCGGCACTTTGCCCTCTCCACAAACCAAGAAAGCAGTTTTTGATGAGCAATCAATCTTCGCACTTGCTTTATTTTTTTACGTCATGCAATAATTTACTCTCCCAAGCTCGTACTAATTTCATCTTTCCGAAGTACAGTGGATTCCTTTAATAACGATGCTTAAGGAAATGTTATATTTACATCGTTATATGCGGACATAACTAAATTCGGAGCAGAGAAAGACAAAGGGCTGGAAAATAATTTAAACCTGAAGTTTTATAATAAAAACAAGAAGATACATACATAACATATATGTGATACAATGTATAGTTTTGAAAAATAACAAATCCTGTGCAAACACATAGTGTACTATGTATCTTACGTTTTGAAAAAGTCAGTAATTTTTGTTTGTGTAGATTTTTCAGCAAAGTAAGCATTATGAACGTAGTTCTCAATTTTTAGGTCTGTGTAAAAAATTTTTTTTCAAAGACCTACTAGTTTCGCGACCTGTCTATTCGCCCACCTGTCGGTGCGTCACAGCTAGTTTCCTCAGAAACTATAGAAGCTAGAATGCTCAAGCTCTGTGAAAAGGTCAGAAGTGATGGTCTCTCAAAAGTTAAGGTCTTACCAAAAACTTAAAAAATTTATAAGGGGGTTCCCCCTCTATAACGAATATGCCCTTAAACATTTTTTTTTAATCAAAGGTAGTCCAGTGGGGTATCAAATGAAAGGTCTTGATAAGAACTTTCAGAATCTGAAATAAAAAAATCATTTTATGAATTAAGGGGTCCAGGGGATGGCAAAATATACCAAAAATTTGTGTCAGCCAAAAAACCTGAAAATGAGCACGAATGTGGGTCTTTATGAGTGCAAGGGCAACAAAAACCTCAGAAATCTAAGTTCACTCAACTTTGTTAATAATAGTACGATTTGTAGATTTAAACATTTTTGCCCATCAAATCAAAACGGTAGCTCAAAACTTCTTAAAATTTTGCAATTATATAGACTGATATAAGAAATTTAAGTTCCCAAATTTAATCGTGATCGAATCGTAATCAAGTGAGTTATAGCCATTTCAATTGTATGGAATTACACACAACAATAACACGTGTTTATTTTATTTTATTTTCTTAAAATTTCATGAAAATTTAAGGAATAGTGTTTAACTTGAAATCGACCAAGCATTTAGAAAAATAATTCAAGCTAAATCAAAATGGCGGCTATACTGCGCTTATGAATGAAACTGTGCATCTTTTGCAAAAATTTGAACGATTTCATATCCTAGTATTGGATGAATAATTCAAATTATCGATTCATGCTATTAGAAAACTTGTTTCTAGTCGTAGGATGTTTACAAAGACTGTCTGGTAGAAGCACTCTCCTGCTTACGCAACTTGTTTTTAGTGCTATTGAAATTTCTGGTAAGTTGAGTGCTTCAGTCGTAGCTACAAATATTTGAACTTGATCCAGTCATTGAACCATTTCGGAGAGACTCGGCGATTGAAATAACATTTCGGCTTCATCGGCCGTTTTATCAAGCTCTTCCTTGCTGTTTGAGTTGGCTATAGCTTCTGCGATTTTTTGATCGGTTAAAATATTGTGATCGCTAGTAACAACATCGTTATCCACATTTGCGATCAGATATTTCTACCATTTCTGAATCCATTCTATTGAAGTCGGTGTGTCAAAAAATGTCAATACACTTTTCAGACATGTTACTGCAAACATTCTCCAGCATCAAAATTGTATCAAGAACTGATATTTTTCATTGTATATTTTGTTCCATTCATCACGAGCCTTTTTTCTAAATTTGACTTTGAATATTCTGATTATTCCCTGGTCCATGAGAACACTGGTCACGTTGGGGTGAAGAAAATGTAAGCTCGATATTT